>JAANIC010005483.1:600474-630920 GCA_017607545.1 Acromyrmex charruanus
CAATCGGTCTCGTTCATCTTATTTTCGGGCCATTCAGCCATCGCCACCGGTTCTCCGATGAGCCACGCTCCTTCGCAGTACCTCACGTGGAGAAGTCTCAATGGAATTCTCCTCGGCGGACGCGCTTTTTTGCCAGACCCTCCCTTTTCGGACGACACAATTGCGAGAATCTTCGTTTCCCCTCGCCCTCGTTGTGAAACGTCCTAAGTACGTCCTTTCGATTTTTAATGGCGAATTACGAAATCGGTGCACGATGGGGCCGGAAAAGAGATATGAGAAAAACGCCGCCCGATGATTGTGCGGAAATGAATATTATATATTTTAAGAAAACCCTTAGCTCTCCAAATTATATATTATTACGTCACTGATCCCGGATCTTTCTGATGAGCTTTATTCACAAGAAAATATACTTACAAGCATTAAATAAAAAATTTTTTACTGATTCAATAATAAACATTATTTTTCTACGTGATCTTGTCTTAGTTCAAGATCAACGACATTAATTGAGAAATAAAAAGGAGAAATTTTTAAAAAAATCTGCTCAAAGAGAAAAGATAAGATATTGGTTTGTTCCGTTTACTATTTTCTATGTAAATTTTTTATGTAATTTTTTATCTGTTTTAGTCGCAATTTAGAACTAGCGTAATCAATACTGTTCTGCGACTTGACGATCAATTCAAGTGACCGACTCGCCCCCGGCTGCGATGTTTTCCGGTGCGTAGGTACACCAGGAAGCGTAATTAAGCTTTTTTTTTTAATTCGTAATTGCTTCTTCCGCGGTAGCGATCACGACGCGCTCGCCGATTAGTCGAACAATAGTGGCTATTGTTGCGAGCAATCATTCATACAGAAGATGTTAAGGCACCTTTTTCATTCCACATTCGCTTTAAATCTACATTGATACGTATCTGAATCCCTTACGGGATGCGATTTTTCATTTCGGCTCCGAGACGCCAAAAAAAAGTTCAGACATATGTTTCGACGTTAGTTTTATCGTGATAAAACAACATTCATATATTACATACCGCAAAACAAACCGGTAACATTCCTATGTTTCACTATTATTGAAAAAATATTTTTTAAATGTATCAATTAAAAAAAACGAAATACGCATAGATCAATGTAGATTGAAAGTACGATAACATGTAAGATATTTTAATTGGAAAAGCAAACGTTTGGGTTTGTATCCTTTTAGAGACGTATAATATTATCGTTTAGACTTGATTCCGATCGGAGTTGTTCAATTATTCTCCAGATTTCTATTAAGTATTTTTTTTTTAAGGGAAAATGGAATAATTCCGATCAGAATCCATTCTAAACAGTTCCATAATACGTGCCCTGCTCCTTTGAAAAAAATGATCATTTCGCGAGTGAGTTGTCACACATTAATGTGAATGCGATCTTCAAGTAAGATCTCGCGAAGGATCGACAATGCATGCCAGCGCAATCTCGATTTTTGCCGGCGAGTAATGAGGCGCGAGCAAAGATCGGTATTGACGTTCTCTCTCGCTACGTTGGAGTAATGATGGACTGTTACCGCGATCTGCTCCACGTTATCATCATAACGCAACGTGCGCCTTTAACGTGGTCTTCGTTACGGAAGCGATGCGTTTGAGGCGCGATAATAAATGGACAGTTTCGCAATGGGGAATGCTCTTAGCGCGCTATACGTTTTAAAGAGAGGTACGTAAAGTTACACGAACAGCAAGCGGAGAATTCGCACGATTTATGACGCGGCAGGGTATACGTTTCCGCCGTAAATGATTTTGTATAATTCTTACGCTCGTTCTCCGTTTTATCGTTTTATTTTACGCGCGTATTCTCACGGTGTATTTTTACCCAGAGAATACGATAAAAATATAAATACAATAACCATCGCAGCGCGCTATTTTCATCCTCATTTATATTTCTTTCGTTTATCGTCGATGCGAATTAATTCGTATTAAATTAACGGACGTTAAATATACGAATTAATCCTAATTGACGTAAATTAATTGACATTATAGGAATAACGCAACCTGTATTTATCTGACCTTTAAATCTTAGCAAAAAAAATACGAATCTGTCTTACATTTTTACATAGCAAGAATAGCATCCGTCATAAAGCATAACAGCGCGAAAATTCATTTAAAACATTCAATTTCCCTTACACACAATAAATATGCGAGGTGAATAACGAGCAGATAACAAATTCTTATCTAAGAAGCTCTGATAAATTTTGTTTCAAATGTCAAAGTCTTTGTTTAGAGAAGCGCGTTATCATAAAAATAACGATTTCGACGATCAGAAATAAGATGTTCTTTTTTCGTTTTTAATAAAATAATTTACTCAAACAAACAAAATCACAAGTTTCGTGAACTTTCAACAATTTTACAACAGATTGCCCGGATGGCAAGCTGACGTTATTTGTGGTCGCTTTAATATAATTTTAACGTCAACCTTGTTACCTGATTACGTTCACGTTCATCGAGCGTCGATCGGACGATGGAGATCGAGTTGGAGACGTCAATAGCGGAATCAAGAAGACACTCACCTTGCACGGCGAGAAGAAGCACCAGGAGGCCGAGTATTCGTGGCGGCAGCATTTTCCCTCGTTGAGTCTCTCACGTCTCTCACGTCTCTCACGTCTCGTTCGTTCCTCTTTTTCTCTTCTCCTTTAAATCACTTGACAATCAACGGCACAAATGCGCACCACTCTCTCCCCTCGAATCTCGAATCGAATGCCGCGAAGGTGAGAGAAATGTTCGCCGGCGCGGCGGTCCTCTCGGCGGTTGGATCCAGAGATCGCGCGATCGATGATAATTCGCGCGCCCGGCTCGAATCGCGGATTCGCGACGGTGTGCTGCTATCCGTCACTGTCCTGCGCGTACCGTCCTCACGCTGTTGTACGTTGTACGTTGTACGGTAATCGGGCTGAACTGTACACCGAATGACCGAATACAAAACTGAAGACTGAAGCTCCGAAGCGAACACGACACGCGCGGTGCGCGGTATCCAAAGAGCGACGGCGGAATCGCGCGGCGCGCGCCCCCGGCTTTTTACGGGGACTGCGCATTCGGGCTGCGCAGTCGCCGTGCCGAACCTCTCCGTGTGTATGTGTGTGTGTGTGTGTGTCTATGCGACGCACTTGCTTTTACTGCAACACGTGTATGTGTGTGCGGGTTCGCCTCGCATGTGAGGTTCATTTAACTCTTTTTTTTTTGTCAATTTAACTATGGGTACCTACATCGAATTTTAAATACACAGTAAAAAATTTTGGGTGAAGTTTAACGCATTTCATATGTTCCAAACGATCCATTCAAATTTTTCTGTTAATTTAACATAAGATGAATGTGTTAGAAAGTAACATAGATATTATGTAAAAAATTAACACAAGAAGTGTAATACTTGGACACAACTTAAAAATAAATTTTATGTTAAATTGACACATTTATAAATTTTGTTAAATTTTATTGAAATTAAATGCTATTTTTACGTTTTTAGTTTAGGCAATGCCTCTGTGATATTTAACAGATATTTACTATTACAAAGAGAAAATAACACAAAATATCTATAGTTTTTTACATATAAAATATGTAATTAGTTGTACAAAACATATTTGTTCAGTAAAATTAACATTTATAATAATTAACACACATTAAATCAATACACATTTATACTTAAAATTTATGTTTTAAAACTACATTATTTTTATGTTATTTGTTTACTCACCTATAAATTGTGTTATTTTAACACTGGAAATGTTAAATTTTAATTTTACACAAAACATTCAAATAACACAATCATATTATATTAAATTAAAACTTGGATATGTTAAAAATTCAACACAGAAATTTTAACAAGAATTCGTTTTAATATAAATACAAAATGTTTTTTACTGCGTAATAAAAATTTTTATATTTTTGTGTGGATCATTATGACGTCTCAAAAACGTTATTTTTCACATCACAAAGTACAAATATAAGAAAATGCCTGTATGAGCCTATAAAATGTACTTACTAACAAAGTTAACTACAAGTACATCGTTGGGGTAAATATACATATATTCCAATTTGCGAATCTTATATCTTATCGCCTTATATCCGTTATTTGTGTATCAACAATCGGGGAGAGTAAATTATTATATTTTACTTATTTTTGATTTATTGTTGGAGTCGTAACATTTTTTATTTTAACAAAGAACACTTTTGCTTGTCCGATATTAATTCGTTTTCACTTTTACATTTTTTATGGGAGCCTTGTGAATCACTGTGAAAGGTTAATACGAACCTTAAATTTCTCCTGAAGACGAGACATGTACAAAAAACACTGTCGATGTATGTTACGTAAGATGTACCGTAAAAGTTTTAATTTTCAAGAACTATTAACTCGGAGATGAGAAACATTTATAAAATCCCATAATCACCGTATCTTATCTTCGCGCAAACACGCGACACGCATAATTTTAGATGATACGCGATAAAACCAAATAGATCTCTTGCAAGATTTAAAATCCAGATTTGCAATTACACTTCTTATCGACTTCTTATCGATGTCACGTTCCACTCTACTTCCGTGTATTCGCTTATACATATAAATGCATGGAATTAAAAATACGCTTTTTCCGATTTTCTCGATATCGATCTAGGCGTGTTCTCTGCTATATCTCTTTTACTTTATATATATATATATATCTTTTTCTTTACACACTGTTGTTAGCTAAAACTGCGTTTCATCCAAGACATTTAGCGATTACAAATAATTCTGGTAATAAAAACTCGGTGCGGTTTATTCAAATCTAGTCACGTACCAGCTTTTCTAAACTTCATAATGTTATTTCTTTCAGTCTAATGTTAACGCGCGCCTGGATTCGAGGTAAATCCGTCACGGTCTCTCCAATTCCAAAGTTGGCTGCGAAAACATGAATGTAAGTAGGTGTAAAGTTTCTCGCGGGTGCAGTGCGCACGTTGCGACGCATATAAGTATGCGACCGGCATGCCAACAATCGCCAACAATCGCTTACGCCACGTGCACACATATGGGATCCGATTTGCACGTGATGGATGTACCGCCTCTCGTCGCTATCCATTCGCTCATCGTGTAAAACACGATGACGACGTTAAACGCTCGATTATTCCCGCTTTCTAAATAAAGTGGCCGATGCCACACTTCAACATTGTACGAAGGACGTGTCCTTTCCCTCTCGAAGGTTCTATCTGACATTCCTCTCCTACGTTGCGATCCGATTAGTCGTACAAGAAGGAAACGTGAATCATTGCCATGAGATTTCAACATAGAAGAAACGATTAGTCTGAAGATCTGTTAACAAGCAGATCGTAATGTTGTAATTACTGTGAAATCAGGATTTGTTAATTAATTAATGATGGAGATGACCTGCCGTTACAAATAAGCGTTTTAAAAATTATGTTTTTTTAAATTATAATTGTCTTCAATTTTCTAAGTTCTTTTTATTCTTCTTAGTAATTATTTAACCTTCTTTTAAAAATTAATTTCCACCTCGTAAAATATTTAAGCGTACTCATCCAATATTCATAGACTTTTTCTAAATTTTTCTAAATTATCACAAGTTAAGATCGCGTCGAATAATTCTTTTCATTTTTTTTTATAAATACTTATAATTAATTTATTCATGATTTCTATTTTCATTACGAAAGAGTAAATGAATGAATATCGTGATAAAACGAGATATGTCATTATTTTAAGTGTCTCGTGCTGGATGTAAATAATATATGTATACACGATCAATTATGTTAAATATATACGAGTCGTCGAGACGATGAAAAACTTTCTCTTTTTGGCCAGAACTATATTAACACGTTGTCACCGAACTGTACAAGCATGACTTATCAACGGCGTGACTAATCCGCCACGAAAAAATAGTGATGTCATGCAGCGAAAAGGTGCATTCGGTCATGCCGGTCAATCGACGAAACCTATTCTATATGAAATTACTTGCAGACTGCCTTTGTTATTTTTACAACAAATGCCAAATTTTATGTTTTTTTTTTTTCGAGAAAGTCGTGCTCGGAACTTCACTTTTCTAGAAGTTACGAAGAATCGCTTTTTTATTGCTATTGTCTTTCACTGAAAATAAATATGCTGTCAGGAGAAAGGTAGATATATACTCGGTATTTAATCACACATGCATAACAAGACATGATTCACTCGGTCACAGATAAGCAATTGTATTAACGTAATCCTTACGCGGAGAGATACCTCGTAATATCACGCGGATAAAATTAACGCTTGACTCGATAACCTTCAATTCGCTTCCTGCATGATCTCAACGTGCAACGCATTTGAAAAAGAAATCAGTCTATTACTAATTGTAATAAATTTCCACCGAAGATTCCAATTGGATCGAGTCGGGCGCTTTTACAGTGGAAATATTAAAAACTTTAAAGTTGAATCTTATCTTAAAATTTTATTTTCACTCATAAGAGCTCACTCTGACCCGATTTGAACCTTCGGTGAAAACTTAATGTATGTTATTGACAGACATTTATAATTTACGTCGACTTAAATTATTTCGTCGATTTAAATATATACAGTCAAAATTGCATTTAGCATCGAGTGAAATGTCTGCTTGAAGAATCGTCGAAGTGAAACTCAAGATTCGAAAATAGATTCGAATATAGAAAATAAGTAAATAAAGTCAAGAGACAATGGAGAAATGCATCGGCGTTTCTCCATTTTCTCCTCTATTTTTTTATGGAAATGCATAAAGTTTTAAAAAGGAGACAATCGTGTTTAGCCGAGTATTGATTAAGCTTGTTGAAAAATATTTGAAATTCGTGTCCGTCAGGTGAACGCGGTGCCATGCATTTCCGCTTTGTGTATACGATAACAAACAAAGCCCTCGCAAACGGTTATCACGACGGCGTCATTCGCATGAATAACAACGCAAATTGTTGCGAGTGCCAGTGAATTTGCAAATAGGAAGCATAAAAATTCATCGAAAGAGGCGTTTATATCCAATTAATATTTATCGTGTGTCGCAACTATAATAATACCTGTCGTAATTATTGTGTAAGAGTATAAAAGATGGTATCGATCATGCATAAATATGTATTGTATAAAACTCTTTAGACTGCGTATTTATCAACTTCCCAGTAAGAAATGATAACGAAATCGATGTCGAATTGATATCAATTCGACGTCAGTTTCATGATTTCGACGTCGAATCGACGTCAATTCAATGTCGATTTTATTATCATTTCTCACTGGGTTTGTCTCCTTCCTAGTGATAGCTGAAAAGCACGATGGCTGAAGTTCAAGATAAATTGATTGGATTCTTTTCAGAGATAAAATAAATGCAAGTCAGCACATACATGTACATGTGTACATGTAAATACCTGTAAATAATAATAATAAATACGCGCGCGCGCGTGTGTGTGTGTGTTTGTGCGTGTATATTTGTAGTGAGTTTGCTAAGTCCAAATGACACTATCCGGATTAGTCATCTCTACGAAAAAAAACTGTTTTTATTCAGGAAAACAAAGAAAGAAATGTTGGGCGTTTCTTTCCTTTTTTTCCTCCTCATCCATATACAGCACATAATTTGCAACAATATCGCTGCAAAATCTCTGTACTATTGCTATAACATACAATGTTGCTGCAATGTCGCAGCAGTGTTACTGTGATTTTTATACAACTTTATGCTGTAGGGGTATAATTCGAAATAATAGTATTAGGTGTAGTAAAAAGAAATCCATTATTTTTCCAACGCGAGATACAGATTACTAAAGCCATCTATTGGAAAAATAATGGATTTCTTTTTACTACACCTAATATAATCTACTTATTGATCAACAATCAAAAGTCTGTTTTTTATAGATGAACTAGCATACTGGTATTTTTTTGAAACTTAAAGTGAAGTAGATATATGTTTAATATTTAGTTAACGAGAAAACAAATTTTAGTGCAGTATAATACAGGAATAAAAAAAGTCTCCAAAGTATACAGTCATTTTACAAAACTAATTTAAAATTTAAAAAGGAATATGTTGTGCCATCTAGCTGAGATTAGAGAGAAATTTGAGAGAGGACATGACGGCCCTGTAACTGCAAATAGAATCCTAGGCTGGGATCGATTTGGACGCTCATGCACTTTAAGCGTTTGTAATCATAA
Source organism: Acromyrmex charruanus (assembly GCA_017607545.1). Classification (NCBI taxonomy): domain Eukaryota; kingdom Metazoa; phylum Arthropoda; class Insecta; order Hymenoptera; family Formicidae; genus Acromyrmex; species Acromyrmex charruanus. The sequence continues at coordinate 608,605 of JAANIC010005483.1, forward strand.
TTTTGTCTTTATCGTTCATTAAACGTAAAATAAGAATAAAAGTATTGAAAAGCGCTGAAAGCATCCAAATCGACTGCAGCTCTAGATTTATAAGAGAAACGTGACTGACGTTAAGTGTTCTGATTAGTCATTGCTAATCACGTGATTAGCAGCCAATCATGAACTTATTGTGTATGAAAAATGACTGTTTAATGGATGATTGGTGGATTTCATCGTCTTGCAAACGATGCCATTCTTAATACTTTTCTAGTACTTTTTTAATACTTTTACAATACTGACATGTAGCGTTTTCCACTGGGAAAACTGGTGCAGCACTAGCGCTAAACTAGGTTTAGATGAAAACTGCACTAGTGCAGTAATAATGCAGGTTTAGTGCGATTCAATGGAACATATCATTTTATTGACATCCATTTTATAACACCCCTAAAAATATATATAACTATGTTCAAACTTAAATTACTTATTTTACATTATTCTGATTCATTTATTTATTTAAAACATCGTTTTAAATTAAATTTTTACATTTCAAAAGTTTTAAACGTCAAAATGTCATTGCATAGCTATTATTAGAAACATTGAAAGTAAACAATGTCATTGTTATAACATTAATTATATAATAATGTAATGTCATTATAATATCATATTTTAGCACGAATATAACCTCAATTTCAACTTGCACTGAAGATTTATTACGGTTCTTTAGACAAAGTGAAAAATGAGCAAACTCACTAGGTGTTAACCAATGAAGTTATAAATATTCTAGTAAATTTGATCACTTATAATTTTTACCTCATTTCAAGAACCGTAATAAGTCCCCTGGTCTCCACTGATTCCGAAGACAGTGGAACAAAAGTTGAACTCAGAGCAAGTTTTTTCCACCAGTTTTATCAATGGAACATTAAACACTGAACTAGTTTTCACAGTGGAACAACACAATTGCACTCAGTGCGCACTAGTGTTGCACCAGTTTTCCCAGTGGAAAACGCTAAGGGTAAAATCACACAGTATAGAATAGAGAATGCGTCATTGAAACAACCACTCAGTGCTATTCTGCATTGGATGTTGCGAAATAGCGAATGCGTCATTGTTCTTGTAATAAACCGTGGTATTTTGAGAGGTTAAAATAATTTGATGCTGATTGATATGATGGAATTGCATAATATCGAGACGAATGAAGCAAATGACAAAATCTGAGTGTATAAGTATAGATATCAAGATAAAAAAAATAATGATGCATTACGTGCGATTTCAGTGTGCTCTTTTCCGCACTTTTCCATCACACCAGTTTTGTGTGCTATGTTCAGACGATGCGGAAAAATGATAGTAAATGCGTTAAAGCAGTTCAAAAAATTGTCATGAAATTGTAAATATTAATTGTAAATATTAATTGTAAAACATTAAATACTACAACAGTGATAATTGTATTACAATTTGAAAAATTATATTTCATTTTAATAAGCAAATTATTAACATGAAGTTAGTTTTTAAATTATATTTATGCTGGATACATCTTTGACGCATCATGTGAACATAGCACACAAAACGCGTGATGGAAAAGTGCGGAATAGTGCTGATTGGTTGCTTTAATGATTTGCATTCTGTATTTCGCAGTCCTATCCCAGACCGTGTGATTTCATCCTAATAGACTCTTTTGTGCATAATGCACATAAGGTCAAAATCAAATTACGCATTGAAGATTGAGATTGAAGATTGAAATTTCACCAATGAATGACAAAGGAATTTTAGCTCCTACAGTTTTGATTGATCAGATTTCAATCTTTCAATCTTTAATCTCAATCTTCAATGCGTAGTCTGATTTCGACCTAAAGGTGCCTTTTCATGCTGACGCTCGACGCTCATTTCAGCGTCAAAAGTCACGTGATCAAAATTGACGCTTAATATTCGTCAACTTCTATCACGTGACTTATTTGACGTCGAAAATGAGCGTCGAGCGTCGGCATGAAAAGGCACCTTATGCGTTAGCCCGGATTCTCATACGGACAACAGCTTTGGCACAGAGCACTGATTGGTGAAAAATCGGTTGTGGGAGTAAAATTTACCTCTATCATCCGTTTTTCACCAATCAGCGTTCGATGTTAGAGCGCTGTTGTCTATATAAGGATCTGGGCTTATGCAAGAGTCTGCACTCCCCTTTAAACCCGATATTCACGATGCTAGAAATCGGACAGAGAAAAAATGAACAAATCACATTTGAACAATTTGTGATCAGATGATCATTACGATTAGTCAATTCTTTCTTCATTCGAGGTCTTTAACAGCATAAACCTCATCGATAAAATACATTTCTGTCAAAGTCATTTATCGACACAGCTCTCTTCATGACCGATCGAAATTCATGGTAAATGAAATTCGAATTTAAAAAGACATCCGTCGTCCGAGGCGGCGCTATCAGAAAAGGATTCTCTTTGATTCGTGATTGGAGTTGGGGGCCGTTCGGAGCCGTTGTCAGCGTACCCCACTGCGCCATCGCATCTCACACAATCTCACATCGCGCGACTTGTCAATTGGCGAACATGGCGGGACTGGACAAAGGACGCGTTCGTACGCAGGGCAAGCGGAGGGACTAGGAGGGACGCCATATTCATTTGTCAACGGACGTCAAGGTGCTCTCGGCTCTCGTGCGAGAGGAATCAGGAACGAGCAGCCGCTTGCCGCCCGTCGCCGGATAGAAGTTGGAAGTCTGAGGATATCGAGGACCTTCGCCGGTTTGAAAGTAGAAGATTCTCGTCTCATCTCATTTGGTCCGTTCAGTCTTGTCTCATCATGGAGAGCGACGCCGCTTCCGAGTTACGGAAGCGCAAACGCGAGGAATACGAGATGCAGCTGTTCGGCTTCCATTCTCGAGTCGTATACGCGACTAGTAAGTCGCCGTCTGCATTTTACGTTTCGATGTGCAACGCTTTTTCAGATCGCACTTTTCGACGAACGCTGGACGGACAGGAATTCCGGCGGGGGCACCGACCGTTAGGCGTTACGGCGAGTCCCGCGTCCGCGTCAAAATCTCGTTGCCACTGGACGGGTGTACTCTGGTTTCATGTGGCATTCGATCATGACTAGAGTCACACTCGTCCAGCGACCGGGATGCTTTCAACGGATCTTTCGCTTTTTTTGCGTGGACGGGACGCGAACGCAAAATCTTGCTTTTATAAACTATGTAGATCGACGAAGATGCTTTGCCGGTGAAAAGCGTCGCCTCCCGATAAACGCGTCCTTTATCTCGCCAATTCTTTTTAGTCTTAATTTCCATAATATGCTTGTAGAATTTTAATTTTTTGATTTTTTCTGCTTTTGTGAATCATCAAATCGTATTATACAATTGTAATTGCTGTATAATTCCTTACATTTGGAAAATTTACTGAAAGAAGAGAAGCAAAATATCAATCCTTAATCCTACTTGAGAAAAAAGATTGAAATTTTTTTTTAATTTGATAATAGCTTTGGTATAAATCTAATTTCAGATTATTATTTTTGTTCACTTTATGCGAATAAGAATACTATTGCGAGCATTCTTGTATGATCATTAGTCTAATTTATATTTCTAATTTATGAAAAATTATGCATGGCTGCTTATGGTAATCTTGTTACTTTCTCTTTGGTCTGTTATAGTCGAGAATATTGTGATAGAAAGGATACAGTCTAAGAGCAGAAAGTTGTGTGAAACGTTGGAAAAAATGTGTAAGTCAGATGATTTGGCCATGCTAAAAGCAAACGAGGAAAACCTTGTAAAGGCGTACCATGCAGCTTCTGTACCTCATTTGAAAAACATAGAGGTAATTATTTTTGAACTAAATCTATATTCACTTATAATTAATTACATTATGCCTATTTTTTTATCTAAAATATATCTGTTAAAATTTTTATAATAAAAATTGTACGTATGGCATTAATCGCTTATTTTATTCTGGTCAGAATATTGTGAGAAAATTCGTTGCTGTACCCGACAATGTTCTGGCGAACGAGGATAAACTTCAAGAGATACAATACACAGAAGCGGAGTTTGAGAGTATACGTGGAAAACTGGAAGAATTCCAGCAGAGAGCAAGACGAGTACATATCATGATTTTAATCATCACTAAAAAAAATATCTTCGCTATTTTTGCTATATGTAAATGCCGCGGCATTTAAGCATTATATAACTCTCACGGTTTCTTTCAGGCGGCTGTGTTGAACGCGACATTGAAGGAGGAATTACAGCTCATAGAACAATTTTCGATCTGTGCGGATAATACCGATAGGCTGAGTCATATAATTGAAAGCGGCATTGCATGCCCAGATATCAGTGACAAAATTCATGAATTAGTCAATTATTATGAACAATTCAGGATGTACCTCGGTGATCGCAAACCTGTATCGCAAAAGTCGCTCTACAATATGAAAGATGATACCAAATATATAGACTGCGATATGGATGCCATATAATTGTATTTACATACAGAAAAGAAGAAATTCCTTTTTGTAATATTACTATATACCTTTTTGAGATTATTAATATGTAAATATGTAAATATAAATGCACTCTGCAAATATTTTTTGTACATGCATTATATAAATTGTATAATTTAAAAATTGATTAAATATATTTGAAACGTTAAATGCTAATGGTTTTTATTTTCCTCAATTTTTTCCTCTATCTCTTTCAAGTAATTTATATTCTATGAAATAATTATGTATGTGATAAATTTTACAAAAAAAAATTATGTAAATGTAATTACAATCATTAAAAATAATTGACTTTTAATTAATATTAACTTCACAATGCAAAATTTTCTATATATTTTATGATAAAATCTCACATCGAAATAAAGAGAAATTTTTAATCTGTTATCGACTGGAATTTATCGTTTACCATCAGTTACTAATTCTCTGGCAACTACTGACATCTGCTTCTTTTGTAAAAAGAAATACAAAAAAGAAATAGAAATTATAAACGATTTTTCAACATCTTTTTTTAACTTACAAAGTTACAATTCCTGGTGCTTATATTTTAATAAATATTTAAACTTCGTTTTTAATTTTTGACTTGACTTATGTTAACTTCCATAATGAATTCGATTTAATATTAAGTCATTATAGGAAAAACCTTAAATTATACATCTCGTAAACTTGTTGAAAATAATATAAATTTACATTTCTACTTATTAATCTTTTCAATAAAAAAGCTTCACATTTTTCAATAGAAAAAAATGTACGATAAAAGTTAAATGCGCGGTTTAATATTTCAATAATAAAGTGGGGTATAAACTCGGAATAGTCGTTTTGTCTTATTTCTCGTCCAAGAACTCTTCTGAGAATCCTCCCTTCTCACTTTGTTTATACATGGAACAAAAGAGAATTATAAAATTCTAAGTATTAGTCTCCTAATCGCCTTCCATCATCTCGATAGTTTTAATTTCAAAAATAAGAAAAAATATATTTAGTCAATGTTGGCAATATTCCTTCTATTGCTTTATAGCTTTATTGTGTGTGATAAACTTATAATCTATCATATATATTTTTCATACAGTCTGATCTTGAATATTCAAGTTACATTGTAAACTGTGTTTTCGAGCGCAAAATAATATCACTGTAAGAATGTAAATTAATTGCGAATTTAAATGATGCTAATAATATAAAAATATTAAATAATGATTTAATATAATTACCAATTCAGGCTTTTCTTATAACGCGTTTCTCGCCGAGTTACAAATAAACGTAAAATGCGAGTGAAGCTTTTTTTGAAACTTCTTCAAGAAAATGTTCAAACAGCTTTCCTTAGAAGGAAGATATATAGAAGTCTAAAAGAAGTTTAAAAAAGCAAACATATAACCACCGGAATTTCTGGGACTCTAAATAAAACGGCGAGTCTCTACTTACCGAGAAAAACATTCGGCGTATTGCGCCGCACTTTTCCTGGAATCGGGCCCTAAATTCACCTCTCGCCCCACTTCTTCTACGCGCCTCCGATAAACTCCGATCCTTCTGGAAATCAGTTCGTTACATGCAGCTCGCGTGATTGTATGCCGATGACGATGAGTGACCACGACGATGCGGATCTCGCCGGTGAGTGCCAGCGCACCATGCGACTCCTGGAGATGCAGCGTCGCACGCATTACGACCTCGTGCAGGTACAGACATTCACTGGTTACCTCTCCTATTTTTCACTTCTAACATAGCAGATAGAAAACTTGTAGTTTTTCCATCAGCGTTAGAAAAATTAAAATAATGACTCGAGAACATCGGTGGGAGATCGTCGGTGATTTAGCTTGAAATGAATTTTCTTATAATTCATGTCTTGTATTGCCTTTCACCTATCTAAGATTAAGATACATTCGTCAAACATAGAGAATAATTTTTTTATCGCAAAGAGAAATTGAAATAATAACTTCTCGGCAAACAAGCTGACTTATCGTCAGATAAGTCAAACAATTACTTATCGTCATTTTTATGTCAAAATTACGTTAACTTGTTTGTTGGATTGAAAAAATGTTTACGAGTGATTTATGAGAATTTAACTTATAACTTCTTGTCTTAATTTTCATTTATACCTTCAATGTTCATCAGACATAACGTTATATTTTCATTGTGAAAAGTTGAGAAATATTGAAATAACGATTTGAGAACGTCGGCAAGAGCGATTTATATGAAAGCACAATAAGTAATGTATGGATCTTTCTGTAACATTTGTCTTATCAATCTACTTAAAAAATAATGAACTTAGATAGATTACGTTTGTCGCTAATAAAAAGCTAATAAGAGGAGTTAACGAATGTTTATTAAAAAATCCGATTCTCTCTTACCCATATATGTCCACTCATTAGTTATAACGAAGTTATCATTCTTCTGTTTTAATTTCTAGTTATCCTAATCAAGTTACATAATTAATATGTTTACGTACACATCTAACTCTCCTACTGTTCGTGCGTTCGGGGAGACGCTATAATTAGCGCCACTTCTGCCATTCTACATCTTCGTTGTTCATTAGACGTAAAGCAAGCAAGGATAGAATGCGCTAATAACGTCTCCCCGAATGCACCTTATCCCAACTATAACTACTAACTAAAAAAAATGTCGCGTATAGGAGAACGGCCAGCGACGGTTGACGGCACCAGAAGTAGCGCGAGGTGATCGGCAACGTGGTAAGGGTGCGGAGGTGTTCCTGGGTCGTTTGCCGCGCGATTGTTACGAGGACGAGCTGATGCCGTTGCTGGAGCAGGTGGGCCGGCTTCTGGAGTTGCGATTGATGCTCGATTTTTCCGGGTCCACGCGCGGCTACGCATTTGCGTTGTTCGAGGATTCGCGGGTTGCCCGGATAGCGTGCGAGCGTCTCGACGGCTACGAGATCCGGCCGGGTCATCGCATCGGCGTGGTCAAGTCCATGGACAACTGTCGGCTCTTCTTCGGCGGCGTGCCCAAGACTAAGACCAAGCCTGAATTCATGGAAGAGTTGACCAAGATATTAGACGGCATCACGGACATCTATGTTTACCCGAGTGCTCAAGATCGCAACCTAAATCGTGGTTTCATCTTCGTCGAGTTTAAAGATCATCGGGCAGCCGCGATGGCCAGGCGCAAGCTTATACCCGGCAAAGTGATGTTGTGGGATCATGAGATCGCGGTGGATTGGGCGGATCCGGAGCCGGGCGATCCGATTGACGAAGATATTATGGAAACGGTAAACTTTTTATCAATCTGCTTATATATATATATATACATATATATATGTATATATTTGTATTGTCTTTTTTTAATATTAATTCAACATTAATACAAGTTTTTCTTTTATTTCATGAGTCAATCAGTATTTTATTAATTTATTGCTAAATTTAATGATACATGCAGCGTAACGTGATATTTTAACAAATAATCGATATAAACAAAAGAAAAATATAAAATGTATAATTACGCAAAATAAAATACAAAAAACGTATTTTACTAGATATGTAACATTATCGAAACGGAGATTAAATTAATTGGAGCATTTGTACAGATTGTGTTGTGTGTAATATGTATAAATATATTTCGAATTGAGAAAAATTAAAAAATAACTAGCTTTTACACGTTTGACAGTTTATTAATAACTTTATTATACTCAGACAAAAATTTAAAAACGACTAATGTAGATATTTTTTTCAAATATTATAGAAAATATAGAATATAAATAGTGATGTTATGTTCACATTATTCGCTTTAATTGAAGTCATTGATTGAATCATAAATATCCTCAAAAATGTTTTATACATATATAATTATATTATAATATAAAATATGTTCATATATGGATATATTTCATATATTGTATAATAATTTTATATAATGTTATATAACTATAAAACCTTTTTTCCCCGGATATCCTTGCGTATTATAAAAAAAAGAAATATCTCTCACGTTTAATTTCCGGGGAAAATGTATGTATTTGATAAAAAAACAAAGCAATTTCTGAACAAATTCTGTAAAAAGAACGGTATAAAATAAATTTACCACAGAGAATTATCACATCTCACTGTGTGTGTGTGTGTGTGTGTGTGTGTGTGTGTCTCTCTCTCTCTCTCTCTGTGCGCGCGCGTGTGTGTGTTTTATATACACAATGCATGCAACAAGATTATATATAATATATTACTCAATATCATACACGATGACAAATAGGTAACAGCTCTGTTCGTAAGGAACCTCGCCCTTGATATGTCACAACAGAAGGTGAGAGAGATTCTCTATAGGTACACGAACGTGCCCATATTGAAGCTAAAGAAGATCAATCACTTCGCTTTCGTTCACTATGAGAATCGCGAAGCCGCAAAGACTGTAATGAACATAATGGAAAGTGAGTATATATCAGCAGTGTAACTAAAGCCAAATAATGAAAATATAAATGATTTGGAATGCAAAGGAATAAAAATAACGATTTCAGCAGAATTTACCAAATTTTAAAGGGATAGAATCCCGTAGAAAATTGACGTGAAATTAATCTTATTAATAAAATTATTTTCATATTTGTTTCTGAAATTAATATATATATCATGTTTTAAAAATTAATGTTACTAATATTTTCAACTAAATAGACAGAAAGTACTACAGAAAGAGTTGTCTTTGTCCAAAAAATTTTATTTTATTTCGGGTTTATGAAAAACAGATTCGCGTTTAGTTCTCTGTATGAATAATTTTACTTTTTAGGACCGGATAGCATCGTTGAAAAGCAGGGTTGGGAAATCCGTTGGGCGAAACCTATTGGAGCGTCCAAGATCCTGGAAAGAGCACGATATATTCGTGAGGCGGTAACTAACTCGAGAGTCCAAAAAACCGAAAAGCCGCATTCAAAAGAACGAAAGAAACGCTCCAGCAAAATGCTCACGAAAACGCACGAAGATAAGAGCGTATACCTGGCACAGATGAAGACCCTGCAAAACTTCGTCAAGGAGAAATTCGATGCTACGTGCACTTTTGACTGCATACAAATACTGGATGCATCCGAATATATTGGCAGAGTAAACGTTTTAATAAATTTGCGACTTCTTATCTTTTCTTCATTCATTTATGCTTAATGATTTACTGCTTTCTTTTATATCACTATGTTTTAGATAATTGTTCGTAAAGGTGAATTTATAATGTGCGAATTTCAAGGGGAGCCAGTGGCATCGAAACATAAAGCTATGAGCGAGGCATCTATTAAAGTGTACCAATATTTGACCAGTATGTTCCCGAATAATGGTACGTATAATATTTTGGCTTGTGTTATATTAAAAGCTTTTGATTATTTCATTCTCTATTTGCGCCGCGTTGAATCAAAGGCGATTTTGACAAAATGCTCCTACGCGGATTAATTCAGCTCCAACAACGAAAAACATGCGTAATATTTACAAAATTTCGATTTTCAATTGTAATCGACAAGTACCGCGAAATCTCGTTCATGCTTTGTTTGCCTCGAAAAATATTTGCAATACACAATGCGTCACATTTTAATGATATTTTTGTAGCGCCGCAGTTATTCGAACAACATTATATTGTATCAGGAATGGACATTAACCCTGTGATTGGTACTCCGATTGTTTGGCATCCAGTTCAAAATTAGATTAGTTACTATTGCTTTGACATTTGTTTCCAGTTTTACTTTTTAATTGTTATATATATACGCGAAAGCTACTGACGCATCGCAAAAAGAGGTCGATAACTCTACTTCATCTCTATTTTAATTCAAATTTTTTAATGACTGTCAAATGTTGATAGTAATCAATGAAGAATATTTCAGTTCGACATTTGATTCTAAGTTACAATTCCGAGACAGTGTATTTTGGAATATCGATGCTCAAGATATATTTAACTTTATTGAATGTCTAAGATAGTTTTTAACTTTAAATTATTAAAGTTTATAAAATTACAATGTTGATGAAATTTTAATCTATACAGATGTTATCTATGACGTACAAATGGCCACTTATTTTAATGATAACAATTATCGAAGTTCTTGATTCAAAAATCAATTTTAAATAACAGTTCTTACAATTAAATAATGACATTTTCAAAAAATGTCTAAGACATATTGAAAGAAAAATGATTAAAGTTTGTGCAAAATTACAATGTATATTTGATTATTTATAATCTATAATGAAAATTATGAGTATTTACACTGATGGCCATTTAAAAAAATTTATCTTAAAATTTATTATTTTAAAAAGTTTACAATGTAATGAATTTATTTCTGAATGTATTTATTCGTTTTTTATTCAAAAAGTCTTATACTTGCAAATTTCATACACTGTAAGGAATTCTGTAACTTTTTACTTTATTAAAAATTACTTCATTTTATCTAAATTCAAATTCTTAATATATATGTTTATTACACGTTATTAAAAGATATTTTATTTAAATATCAACGACCAAGTACGCGAAAGCACACAAGATATTTTATTAAAATCTTAAAATTAATTTAACATATCATTAATATGAATATAACAAATAGATCTTTCGACTCACAGAGTCTTCTTCAATACAAATAAATAAACCTATCTATTTCGCTTGACAATATTACAAATCGAGAAATAATTTTTCCACGTCAATTGATGATTATTGATGATGAACCAAGTCAATTGCTAAATCGATGTCCATAGTTAAAAATTGTAAAACCCAACTATGAACTTGATTTAGAAATTGACTTGGTTCACCATCAATAATCATCAATTGACATGGAAAAATTATTTCTCGATTTGCAATATTGTCAAGCGGAATAGATAAATTTATTTAATTATATTGAAGAAGTCTCTGTGAATCGAAAGATCTATTTGTTATGCTCATATTAATGGTATGTTAAATTAATTTTAAGATTTTAATAAAACATCTTTTATTGCTCGTGTATTTGATCGTTGATATTTGAATTGTTTTGTTGTGCAAACTTCGAGCGTTATTTATTTTTATTATTTGTATTATATTTTATTTAGTACATCTTTATGTATATGTAACAAAAATTAATTTCTATAATTTAAATAAGATATCAGAACAATTATTTTAGTTGAAAGGCATGCACAGCGTGTTACATTTGTGATCATATGTTACGTTTAGTTCATAATATCTTCACGCATAATTTTTATTGCATAGCAAAAAAATTAATTTAATAAAGTTATTATTTTTGTACGAATTTATAATCTTATTTTTTTTCCTTATTCTATTAATATGGAGAAGAAATACTTGTCATATTTTTTTTAAATACAATACAATATATATAAAACGCTATATATTAAAGTATATAATTACACGCGTTTTTCTTTTTATTTATTTATTTTTTAAGGATATATACTAATCACTACCACGTAGCGATTAAGAGTTCTCGCAATTATAGAGTACACAGTTATAAATTTATGGTAAAAGTGCCTCAAGATTTATCTTTATCCTAAAAAAGAAATCCCTAAGAAGACGGAGACATAGCTCGTTTATCATTTCAATGAGAAAGGACTGAGCGCTCTTTGCATTGAGGGCAAAATCGTGGAGTAATCCTCCAGGATCATTCGTACCGTTTCGTAATCGGTGTTGCCGGTGGTATTGCTCGGTCTCATACAACGTACTAATCGACTGGTTTGATTGCTGCATTCGACCATGCTACTTCTCTCCTGCACGCTATAGGTCTCATACGTGAATACGAGCAGCTTCTCCACGACGCAGTCAAGCACCTTGTCACTCGGCAACTCGCCGCGGCCGCTCTCGATGCAATCCTTGATCATGACGTTCATCCAGTTCCAATCCTCCCACATGTCGAGTATTTCAACCTTTTGGTTCTCCAACTGCCACGTCAAACGAGCGCGATACCTGAAAACGCGTTATACATGTTAGTAAATAAAAAAAAAATCATTTATTTTATCTAGGGGTTTTTTTTTACTTATATTATTTAAAAGAATGATGAGCTGCTTTTATTCAAATAATTGAAGTTTACAGATTAATGAAAAGAAAAATTTCATTATATTAATCAAAGTTAATAGTAAAATATAATAGCTTAATCAGTCTCTTTGTTAATGTTTTATCGATATTTCGATATTTAACTTACGCCCATATCCAGGGATTCTTGCTGAATTTTACTTTCGTCAGATTACCCAGATTAGCGAACATGTTGTAATCGATAGAGCTAAGTTGATTATAGTCGAAGTAAAAGTTTTGTAAATTATTTAGCATTGGAAAGATCATGTAGTCGACCCACTGAATGACGTTGAATGACAAATCCAGAGTCTGCAGGGAATACATGTTCACGAACCAATCTTTCGACACGTACGTCAGTTTATTGCCCCAAAGCATCAGTTTCTTCAATTTCGTAAGGCCTATGAATGCTTGAGGATCGCACGTTTGTATGCCCGATTCGTGCAGGTCTAAGGTCACGAGAGTCGCTCCAAATCTCGCAAAACTATGTCTTTAGCAGAATGAAGTGAAAAAAATCACAAATTAAAAATGTCGAAGACACGAGAAATTCGCGTCGGCGCAAAAGCTCGTGTAATATATTCGATGAAAAATGAATATTCAAAACAGAATTATTCAAAATAAACACGAATATTCCGAAATATATATACAAATTTTAAAAGGAAATACTGAATATCCGTAAAATAAATGAAAAGAGATAGAGGACAAAATCTCAAAAAATAAATATCGGAGAAAAATATACAAAATACACAATAAAATAAAATCATATCGTTCTATATCACGATCAAAAATCGATTATATCAATTCAATCAATTTTTTCTTACAATCTTCGAACAATTTCTTTTCTTTTCTTACCCGGGTATGTTAGGAATATTTGAATCAAAAATCGTAATGATCGTCGTGTTGGTCCATGCTTTGTCCAAGTACTGTCGCAGCGTTGTTAATTCAGTGCATCGAAAGCCAACATTCGTTTGTTTATACACGATCTTCACGCATGGTGACAATAAAACTGCTTGGAAAAACGTGTAAAGAAGATAAATTATTAACAAACGCTTCATCGTCGTGCATTCGTTCGCGATGAAGTTATTGAATTAACTAAGTCCTCGAGAGAGGATGCGAAACGATGGATAAAACATATACAATGTGGGCAGCACATCCTCATGGCTTCTTCTTCCTGTCGATGATAACGCAAATCAGCACGTATATATTTGATATAATTGAATTGAAATTTCTACGCGTTTATTTTTATCGCCAGAAAATTCATCGGGACATCCTGAAAGAGAAAAGTCGCGCTCGCGGATGATAGTAAAAACAACATTTATTGTCATACATATATACATGTCACAATTCTCGTTAAATACGGCCGTTCCTAGAGACGAATAAATTTAATTCAGTCAATTTCGAAAGACCAACGAATTCCGAATTCAGTCGGTTCTTAATATGGACCCCTCATTAATTATTCTGTCGATGTATATACGCTTATCTATTAACCGCGCGATAATTACACGAATCAATTGGAACGACTTTTATAAGTCTTACGCTTAATAATGTCTACTATTTGAAAATATGTATAAAATGATCTTTTTTCGAAACAAAAGATTGCTGCATGCCAATTTATCGTCTTATATTCGATAAAAAAATGAATATTAGCAAATACTAATATCGTCTAAAATGTATTTTGTGTATAATGGCAGTTATAAGCGTGCGTTTTTAACAGCGTAATCTGCACCTACTTCTCAGATACCTTTTCGTGATTTCATTTACTTTTTAGACGTAACTACATTTATTGTCATAAAAATGTCTTATTATTTACAGCAAAATATCGATTCTCTCGATATCTCCATCACATTTTTCTAACACCTAAACGAAAATATGGCAAAAAAATTATTTGAATATCAACTACACGTAATTCCACTCTACGTGTCTTTCATCAATCGGAATAACGACAAATAATCCGATTTCGTTGCAATTGAACGATCTCGTCACGAAATGTCTTGCTCTTCGGTTCAATCATGAATTAAAATCATCAGGACGATCATGATGAAACCGACGTGACATAATCGCGAATCACGTAATGATTTCACGCCGTTCTGGACGTCCAATCGTGTGGGCGCCGAATGCGCTGGTGCTGGTGCTGGCGGCGGAAATGCGGAGATTCTCGACTTGTTCGCGATATTCGGTGATGAGCTAGACAAATTCCGCCTGGACATCGGCGTGGTGTGGCCCACGTTCTTCAGGCCCAGGTTCGTCAGATCCGACTCCGTTTTGTTAAGCACGTACGAGTATTTCTTCCCCTTCTTCTCCGTTTGCTTCTGCCAGATATGCTTTTCGATAAGCTCGGTATTTCGTGTGGAGGCTGTCGTCGATTTGGATATCTGTAGCTCTGTAAATTCGATTTCAGAGAATATAACAAAGGCGATTATCCGAGATATATTGTCTGACAGTTAAGAGGCCATGTAAACATTTTAAAGGGTCTTACAGATATAAAATATATAAATTAATTGTGGGATAGAATCCATTCTGTTCTTTATGCGCATATCATATTTTCATTCTTTAAAATTTTCATTCTAAAAATCATAAGATGACGAAATAGAAATAAATATACTTTCGATGGAATTTTTTACGACATCTATATTAATAGTTGTTACTGTACCTTGTAGTCTAATGGACCCTTCCGCTTTTCCAAAAGCGTTTTCAGCGGAGCACGTATAAGTACCGAAATCAGATTTGTCAAGGCGTTTGACAGTGAGATTTAGCTGATATGCATAGTCGTTGAGGATTATTTCTGATATATCGTGTTTCTCGCTCTCGAGTAGTTTGACTCCTAAAGTAAATATCTTCTCTTCAGAGATAATTCTATCGAGAATATATACATTTATAATTCATATTCAAAAACAAAATTCTTTTTCGGGGAGCAGGGAAAAAAGAAAATAGGGTCATTTTTTACTAATATGAAAGAAATGTATATTTTTATATTTTCAATAAAATTAATAATTCAATGGAATGAATAATAAAATTGGCTATGTCGATGTGGCTATTGTCGTAGATAGAATTGCTGAACTATCTAACTTTTTATCGAATTTTTATCAAATAGCTATCTAAAAATTTTTATAGTTTTTAATCTCGGTGCATGTATAATAAAGTTAACGTAAATATAATATTTTCAGTTAAAATGAAATGCTTTATATATATATATATATACCTTTATCGAGTTTTTTTGCGAATCCTAGGATGAAGAGTGCCACACACAACGAATATATTGTACATACAAGTCACAATGAAATAGATAAAGGAAATATTTATCTTAAATAATAACTGGAATAGAAGAAAAGCAATTACGAAGCAACTAAGCTGTGCTCGGGAGGAATAAACAAGTATTTGGTACACGTGGAATGAAAGTCGGTGTTCTCTCACCATTATTTCTGTACCATGTGTTTAGAGCCTTCGGCGAAGACTCCACGTAGCACTGAAGAAGGACGTCGCTGTCGACGGGTGCCGCTACTAACTGGTTTGAGACTTTAATCAGCGGTTTGACTTTAACGAGAAAGATGCAATTAGTCGTGTAACTTGGTCGAACGGAAGTTGCAGACCTAGGAGCAACACGCGTACACTTACAACGTACGTTGACGTAATATCTCTTGCTGACCGATGGCGGCACTCCGTTCGACGCGATACAGAGATAAGATCCCATCTCCTGTCGTTGAACACCCCGCAGATGAAGTTGCTCGCCCTCAAATGTACGTGCTGCTTTAACATTTCCGACGTGATAAAGGATGAGAGATTCGAAAATACAGATGTCTTTCAGACGCTCTCAATTTTCGACGCATTAAGCTTAAACCGATATCATTTCTCAAATATCATCTCTTTTATGCAATGCAAAAGATGCACTACATATTATCTGCCACGGCTCTTTCTTTTCCGCAAAAGAAAAAAATTGTAATAAATAATTAATCAGTGAGACTATCGATATTCCAATAAAAATGTGTGTCTCAGTTTTAAGAAATCTGTGTTTATAAAAATTCTTCAAGCTAGTTATGAAATATTTTTTTATTATTATTCCTTGTATAATAGATTACTCCTTGCCTTCAATCACGAGAAAAGAGATGTTCACTTCTCTTCGGAAATATACATAATAATTTGCGGAATGTGAGTTCGCGAAATCGTCTTGTCGCGTAAAGACATGGTAATTAAAAGCTTTTGAAACAATATAAAATCAGACGTTGTAATATGTGATTCTACGGCAGAGAAGAGACGGTGGAGTCACTTTGGCGGGATGGAGATATCGCGACGGCATAACGTTTTCGCGACGCAGTGTACACACTGGATATTGCAATCGGGTTCGCGAGTCGATAGAAGGGGGGCCACGGCGAAAAGGAAATATATGTAAAGTCAACATCCATCACTCACAGTCAGGAAGGCTAATCGGATGGCTGCTTTTCCGCGGGACACGGCGGACACCGACGACAGGGCGAACCCCGTCGTCGTGCACCGTCGCTCTTTTAAAAGTGATCCGCTTGTAGGGGAATATTTCATCTCGAAAATCACATCCACACATATCGTATGGATCAATTAAAGAATAAATCGCTGGACATACGGTTTCGTTTAACCACGACCAATCGCGTTCTTTTCGAGCCGGCATCATAATCATTAGTCATATCCCGACGGTGAGAATTTTCATCTATCTTCGGCGATGACGTATTTCGCGTTTAATAGCATCCCTCGGTGAGGTGTGATGGAATTTTATTTCAACTTTTAAGACCGCAACTGGCGATTATCTTACTTTCACACGGTAATTTAAGCATTATTGTTTAATTAACAATTAATCAAATCGGAACATGAGTTTCTATTGTTATCCATGTATTGTACCTTTGAGTGTATTGTACTCTGACAATCACGTAATAAGCGTGTTTCTGTCAACATTAATTATCTTATCTTTTGTGTATAAAATGGAGGAAATCGATTTTGCAGAAATATCTAAACATTTATAGCTAAATATAATTCTGAAAATAATTTTGACTATAGTTTAACGAAAGACACATATTATAAGTTACTTTGGAATATTTAAAAAGTATTATTTCAGCGTCAATTTATATATTGAAAAAATCTACGCATTTGACGTGCGTTATGTACTTTAATTAGAGACATTTGCATTTGTTTAATATTATTAGAAATTGTTTAGCAATTTTGTTTAACATTTTACATTTTATTGCTTGATAAATTATTTTCTGTAAGGCGTGTGGTTTCATCGTGGCTTTCTTTTTCGTTTTTTGAAAATTATAAATTTTAGACAAAAATTTTGAAAGTTTGCTTCTCAGTTATTTGGACAGGCCAAAAAAGTTATTTTCTGTGTCTAACTAAAATTTTAAATATTTCAGCAAATCCGTTCTTTTGAGTACTGCTAAAATGTATTATTGTCTCTTTGAATTTTCATGCAAATCGAGAGAAAAATATTTTCAATTCATGTTTTATATAATTTTCTCTTTTCTGACGTAATTTTTTTCTTTTTTAAAACGTAAAACTGTTTTACTCCCTTGCATGCATTCGTTCAAATTCGTTCTAAAAACTACTTAGCATCATACTTCGTTTGACGCTGTTCTCGTTCCTCAGCGTAATGTTGCGGCCATCTTCCCGTCGCCAAATCACCACCGGTTCCGGATTGCCAGTAGCTCGACATCGCAACATCAGATCGCCATTTTCCTTCGCGGTCAGCATATCCGCGGTGTTATCCAAGTCCATGATATCGGGTGGTATCACGACCTTCATGTAGCCGGTCTACGCGTAAGATTCGTTATTACTCGAAAAAGTATCGATCTCGTCGATAATTTAACTACTATACTTGACAGAGTTGAATTCAATTCAAAATCAATAAGAAAGAGTGTTGAAATATCTAATGCTTGTTTCTACCAGTAGCTTAATTTTAATCTCAGTTCAACTTGCTCTTCATCTTTTTCTAATTCTTACAACTAAGGAATGAGTGTGTAAAATTTGAATTTTTAGATATCAATTAATATTATCGGTGTTTAGTTTTTCTTTTCGATATATTTTTAATTATTTTCAAAACAGGTGAAAGAGAATTAAAATACGAATCGATATCCTGTACGATAATTAATCTTATAAAAAAAAAAAGAAAAATCCTAATAAAGAGTAAAAGCATCTCCGTAGTCTGAGTTGACTTTTCTCTTTCATTCGCGAGCTCGAGTGCGAGAAATGAAAGAAAAAATCATTCTAGCTGAATTAAAAAAAAAAGTAACTATCAGAAAAAAACTACGTCGCGACACGAGCGTTTCCTAGTTCCGCGCTGAATATTCTTCGTTTTATACGTACGCATAGCGTGTATACGTTGCATTCACGCGGCATTTGCGTTATACAGAGGGTCAGAGCGACATATCATCCCCTATTCGGCAGCAATGTGGAACGTGATAGAGAACTGCGATGACTGTCGTGCTAATGTTCAACGGCTCTACTGACCTGGCTCCTCATGGGATCCGTATTAACTTGACACATGTACGTGCCGGAGTCGTTCGGCTGAACGTTAGTCACGTGCAGCTTCCATGTGTTATGGCCGTTGTGAGTGACAGACAAGCGTGGGTTGTGCGCCACCATGTGCGTGTGAATGGCCAAAATCGCACGCGAATCCGACTTTATCCAGGCGACCTGCGCGTGACGTGACAAAGATGTTCATTTCGCCCATATAGTGACAAAGACGATGTATCTGGATGTAGAATGCTTGGAATAATAATTATAAAGCACAGCCGACATTCAATATTATTAATATCTATGTATCTATTAATTATGTTTGACGTGATAAATTTGCTGAATTTATAATGTGTATGAGAACTTCGCAATTGATGAAGTTCTCTCGCATGACGAATATATTTCGCAAATATAAATGTCTTCTTTATAAATGTCAATATGTATTTCTTTATGACTAGTAATCGTAAATATTGAAATGTTTCAACGTATTGCCAGCACGCGCGCACGCACGCACACACACACACACACACACACACAATTGCGATTTAAAAAATATACATTTAATCTAACTTGCAGTTGTCCAATACTGTTTGCGTCAACATTTATGTAACAAATCGTAAAATGTGAGTAGTTGATAAATAAAAAGATTGATAAAGATATTTTTCACGAAAGTCGAAAATCTTCAATGAAAATCTTCAATTCGATAGATATTTCGAATGTAAATAATTACTATATAGCTTGCGTTTCATTTAACGTTTACAACGCTCGTGGAATCATTTTATCCTTGTTATTTATCAAATATTATAAAACAAGGACAAACGATACTCGCGAGCATTGCGAGCGTTAAGTGGAACGCAGCCATAATTATAGAAATAGATAATAATGACTACAATTAGCGATAAAAATTGTAAGACACGCTATTAATTTGTAATTGTAAGATGCGCTATTAATTTCTTTAGCTTTACATGACACGGTGCTCGGAAATAGATAATATTCACTTTTCGATCTATTGAGCAAATTATTAAGAAACCACGATAACAATTAACGATTGTACTTTACGGTTGATCTAGGAATTAATATAAATAAACTAATAAATTAACAAATTTAATAATTTGAAGGGCTACGAGCCAAAGATACAAAAACAGAGAATGTATATTTTAAAAATTATAAATATGAAATTATAACAACAAACGTTTCGACGCCGATTGGGTCATTCTCAAAAAAAATGTTAAAAATTTTTAAATATTAAAATATTACAAACGGCAAAATATCTAAAATTCCCATAATTAATTTAATACGTGTATAATGTGATGTAAATACGTGTTATTTGCTGAAATGCTTGCATGTAGTCATTCTTTTGGTACTTCAATATAATCCAAAAATAAATCGATTAGTAATGGCATTTTACTTGTGTTTTTGTAAAAATTGTCCTGTATTATAAAAATGTTGAGTCCAAAGTTAAAATTCTCATAATAGAAAAATGTTGGAAGCATTACAGCAGTGCAGAAGTTAAATTAAAAAGATCTTCTTAAGTAAAGAATTTAAACCTCATAATAAGAAGAAAAAAATAACGCTCGCTTATAGACATTCATCTTAAATTGGAGCAAATTGCAATGCGAAGAAAGATGTGCCTCAGACTATGTTCCGCAACACAATGAATTAATACTAATAAATTAAGTAATTAAGAAATGTGTGTATATTAAACAGATGATATGTATAACTTTCAAGACTTCCATGACCATTAGATCTTCTTCGAAAAAAAAAAAAAAAAAAAAAAAAACAGCGATAAAAGAATGCCATAAAAGATAAATAACGTGCAGGATACGTATGAAGAGGTTTTTGCTCTTTCTCACATGGGAAAAGAGATGGTTGCATTTTGCATAAGGGGAGAAGCAGAAGGAGATTAAGTCTCGAAAAGCGCGAACTCTTCATTAGCACTGTGTCGAGCTGGTGCTTAAAAAGCGTCGCGGTGCTTGCGAAAGGCGCTTATCGGTATTCATACTGAGACGTCGCTGGCGCGACGTTGGAGCTGCACTCTCAAATTCCGCTCAGGTTTACGTTGCTACAACCCCCTACATTTCGAGCTTGCCAATCCCCTTCCCTTTCTCGCGCTGGCACGGATCGGTAGCTCGATCTGTCATGTTTCAGATGACGGTGAAGTCAATGAGCAAGATAAAAGGGCTTTTGAACTGCGAACAAAGGCTCGTGTCGCTCGCGTTTCGATCAACAATGGAATTTAAGATGTACGCACGTAAATACGTAAGAGAGAACAGGGTATTTACTTGTTCAGGGAACAAAGCTTTTGTAGCGACGACTCACTCGCCAAAATCTGTACATCTCCGTGTGATCCATTACGGATCAGGAGCAATCGGCCAGGTGTCCTCATAGACATCCGATATGTCTGACGCACGCGACATGATCTACATGACATTACATCTTAGGGTATTGCGTTTACGGTGGTATTACGCGGTATTCAGTTACTAAGTTTAGTATTCAGAGATCTGTACGTAGTACACTAAAATTTCACGGTTCTAAATTTACTCGTATAACTCGCATTGACACACGTACTTGCAGCGAAGGAATTATTTCCGAAATAAGATATTTGATATTTTTCTATACTTTACAAGAGCTTTATCTCTCTCAATTAATTTGAAATACATCACCGACGTAACACTATGCGAGTCTAATTACAAGGCTTGAATTTCCTGCGGAGAGATATAGCATCAGGAGGCTTCAGATACGGCTGCACCGATCATTACACGGGACTGCGGTAAAGGGTTAAATTTCTGAGATTAGATGTTACTGGATGCACGAGACGCGGTTACGTGTAACGCAACGACGGATTCGAGCTGCCAAATTAAACAGCTTTCAATGCAGATATTTTGATTTGCGGGAACAAGCACGTTTTTGTAAACGCGTATTTCGTTTCCCTACTATCGCAAAAAACATAAATATACCTCTCTCTTTTCTCCATTTAGAAAAGTATAATGTGCACTTTGCAGAAAGAAGTAAAAAATAAAGTCACGTAAAAAATGTATATTGTACGTGATTAAACAGAAGGAAGAAAGACAAAAAAAAGAGGGAAGCAAAAAGACAATATTTTGCATGCGCGCACGCGAGGTTTCTCTCTATGCCAACAATACATCTAAACGAGATAGGAAGGGAAACAAAAAGGTAAATGTTATTACAGTAACTGATCGGAAATTGAACGAAGTTGAGATTGAAGTTTCTGACTTTGCACGAAGTACAAGTATCATGATTACATATGTATGAAAAATGCGTATAGGAAGATGTATGGAGAGATCATCAAAGATCTTTTTCTTTGCAACTCGATCAAACTCTATTTCTTTCCACAATTTCGTAATTATTGTACTAAAATGTGACAATTGGACATAAATTATATAAATTTATCATTAACTTAATTATATAAATAATTTATATATAAATTAGTGAAT
>JAANIC010005483.1:652741-682658 GCA_017607545.1 Acromyrmex charruanus
TGAGGAGGCCGCGCGAGAGCTTTGAAGCTCTTGTGAAGAATTAGGAACACAGGAAAGAACGAGATACATAAATTTACAGTGATGTTTCGCAGTCGAATGAAAATGCTACCGGGAAATAAGACCGAGATATGCAGATAATAAAAGAGATGCGCAGAGAGAAAAGAAATTGGCGGAATTAGAAAAGTATCTACGCGATGCAGCGAGGAGTAACCATACGAGCAACACCCTCGCTCTCGGCAAGGATCGATACATCATTTCCGTACCTTCATCCGTTCGCGGAGTAACGAACAATCGGTCCCGCGCGGTGAGAGAGTACGAATAGAAGAACTGGAGAATTTGTTACTTCTCCAGACACCGCACTACAAAGCGGATCCGATAGGATTGTGGTGGAGCGGAGGAATTGGTGTTCGCGCGAATAACCCAACGCCTGATCGAAAGAGAGAAAGTAACACACGAAGTGTTGGAGGAAAGTTTCCTTATAGTAACTAGATCTTAAACGAATTATTGCGCCTTGGAGAAAATATTCTCTAATCAAAGAACTTTGATCGTTACTTTACTTACGTAAACATGACAGAAAGAAATTACGCTTTAATATCTTTACCTGGAAAGGTAACACGATACGTACATTATATACAATTCTTTTCTCTTCTATCGCTAGAAGTTAATCTCTTAAAATAACCTGCCGGATTGGCAAAAAGCTCAATGATTGTCATCGGTAACATACACAAGACAATAACTCGTGCAATTATTTTTTTAAATTGACATGATTCTCTCTTTATGACGAATTTATCCATGAGAATTGAATTCTCGAGTCGCGGACAATCTGCTAATTCGTGACTCGTGATTGCATCTTAATGCCACTTCCAACATCGTGGACCGTTTTCCAAGATATATGCGCTAGTGATGATACCCGCGACGACGACAGAGGGTGATGCTGGACAGAGAGCGCATAAATGAGAGAAAAAGGGGTGGAAAGGGCAAGGGGGGGGGGGAAGGGAGAAAACGCTCGACAGACGTCGAGTTACGCGCTAAAAGCGGAACCAACAGAGGAAGCTCATTAAGTTGCACCCCGCGGGCTGGGAGTACACACAGAGATACAGCAGGTGCCCCTTTTCATTACCGCACATCTATCCCCGTCCGCTTGCACCCGTTTTTGGATACCCGTCTCACTCGATTCGCTTCTGTTATCTATCATCGTGTCACGCGACGTATTCTTCATATTCGTACCCGTTGCTGTTAGGTATCATTGGCAAAAAAAAAAATTATGATAATGAAAAGCTCCCGAGGCCCAACATTGAATTCTTTCGCGATGCAGCACGTTTCTCTTTGTGTTCTCTGCGTACTTCATTTTTACGAACACGCGAACATTACCATGCAAAAACTCATTCAACAACGTAAAAGGAAAAAAATTTTGAAAAATAAAGTTAATAATTAAGAATAGAAATTTTTGCCACTTTATTTTATAATCATTTACATTATATTGAAAGTTATATTTGATATTATAATATATACATTTTGCAGAGCGCATATTTGATTTTACTGCTGCGAAAATATTAATTTTACTGATTTTTAAATCATCCAATATTATTAAACGACGAATAATTAAATGATAAATAATAATTAAGTAATATATATATTTAATGTATCATTATATACGAGAGAGTAACGTAATTATATGGCGAAAATCAATTCGTTATTATGTAATAATGATTTGTCAGTGTCAAAATAATATAAAAAATTGACAAGACTGTCCGTATGCGCCAAAGTAAAATTATACAGTATAAGAGATCCGTCATGTAAATAAAATTCATGGATATGATACGTCCGCAAGTTATTCTCTCCCGATTTGTTTAATGTTTGATGAAAATCGGCGAAGGAACTGCACCCCGCGCTGATACGCGGGGGTGCATCCGAGGGAGAGATCCGCTTTCGCGGATCGTCTATCCCGAATAAATATCGATCCATTTAGGCTGGAGTACCCGTTAGTTCGTCACGGGATAACTGAATCGGTTTGTACGAAGGGAGATTACCTCGGTTTTAGCGAGAGGATGAGAGAGAAAGGGATTTGCGTATGGCAGGACGATGGCGGGCAGGGGAAGAGCACGTACTCTCTGTTTTCGAAGTGCGCTGCAAATCGTCGTAACGATTTCATGTTTTGTCCGGAATGTACGAGCGAGATGGGCGAAGCTCTGAGTTATATTACGAGAGTTATTCTATTTGTTAGCGTGGTAATAGCAAATGCGCGGTGGATACGATCCCATTAAGCGTTTCGCAACGTTTCGAAAGACGAATTGGCGTTACAGTCAAAAGCATACGAGGGTGGAGATGGAGGAGGACCGAGGAGGGTGGTAGAGCTAGGAGAGACAGATGCAATTCGATCTACGCGAGGGAATTCGTGATTGGGAATGAATGGCACGAGCTAGTTACGCTGGACTGAATTAAAATAAATCCGCGCGCCGCGTATATTACCGTCCGTTAATTTTTTCGACTCTCTCGTTCGGCAGTCCGGGATGCCGATTAAATGTATTCCGCTTTGTGTACCACTCGTGCAACATTATAACGTTCTGTCCTCCTTTCGGGATGCAATCGCGCTAATTACATTATGGCGATAATAAGAAACATCACGCGATACAATTTTAATTAGCACGAAGATGTTTCAAGCATATTACTCGGGCGGGAGTACGCCGTTCTTAATGTGCGCGCCTAATCCAAATGAATTACGTTGCAGATATTAAATCTTGCCTCTAAACCTGAAGCGATTTTGCAAAAGCCACTGAGACTTTAAACGGATAAACTATACACATTCTCGCGAGTTCTCTCAAAAGTATAAATTCAAACTTGATGCCGCAATGATATATGTATATCACTCATTGTTAACGAATAAGACAAAAATAATAGAAAAAAAATCTGTAAACACGATAAAATCCTGAATGTGATGTCATTGTATGCCTGACGTGGAATTAGTTTTTACTCTTGTTTCATTGGTCATTTTATTAATCCGTCAGATATACTGACAACGCGATACGATGGGGTAACACCGATAATAATTTCAATTGTCACAGTGGCGTTATCGTGATAGCACCGAAGCCACCTGATGCTACGTTGAAATTACACGTATCAGATAGCCAAAGTATTTTATATGGCGTATTTACGAATGCGGATGTATCATTTCGCGTTTGTGTTGCATCACACCTACTTCGAATTTATTGTATCACACGTAAACGTTTTTCACAATTTTGCAAGTGTTAATACTACAAACATATATGTATACACGAAATTCCGCACGAAATCCGAGTTCTCTACAAGATGTTAATATCGCGTCGATTAAATAATAATTTAACGTCTGAAATAATATAAGTTAAAAGTAATTGAATATTGGATAATTAGAAAATTAATAAGATGAGAGAATAGCTCGACTATATAGATAAATTTCTTGCAAAGAAACGCTATATAATAGCGTATGAACGATATGCTATTTATGGAAGTAGCGCGAAAAACCTTGCGAATCATGCGGTGGTTACGGTGTCGCTCGCCAACGTATTTCAAAGATAAATAGTTGACAGAAAAGATTTATGCGAGGCAGTTGCTCTACTGCTCAGGAAATGGACTTCATCCACGCCTTTTTGCAAATTCCCTTCGATATTCCTAGCTTCTTTTACATTCTGGATTTCAGTGTACGACATTATCGAGAGATTTATTTGTTTTTCACAATATATAATTTTTCATTAAATATTTTAATTTTCATTCACGATTATGATCGGCGAAAAATGTCAATTGGAATATCGAATTGATTTTATAAAGTCACGATGTGAGTGATTTCATTACAGTGTAAAAATTAACGCTCTTATGGTCTGATCTGTACGTTCATTGTGTAATTTAATGCTAACGACTCAGATTTACTTTGATATCTGTTGCATATCGAATATGCGATCGGCGTTAATAAAGGGATTATATACATATATGTAGTGTCAAACAGCGACATTCAACATTTAAATGACGCGAAGGGAATGAGGGACCATCCAATACGCGTTTCGACACTTTGGACCACGGTATAATATAAACGAAGATCAAAGCGTTATTTATACGTCCCGCTAATGTCTCAAAATATGTTGCACGTGCGGCGGCGAACGATTTTCATTTACGTAAAGTGCAAGTCTATCGGCCAATAGCCGTGGCACGTTTGATACGAGGACAGTGTCATGCAATTTATGTAACGTAAAAGAAAAAGAAAGAAATCACGAGAGATAGAAACCACCCATAATTCTTCGCGTGATATTTTCTACGGACATGAAAGCCGAGCGCGCGACACATTTCAAAAATGCACGACACAAAAATTATATAATTCAATTTGACACAATTTAATTAGAGCCATTAAAAAAATTCAGCGTCTTATAATGAAATTATAGCGTTAAGTTGTACATTTTTACGTGTTTAATTTGCAGCGAAATTAAATCGTAGCGCCGCACGTAGACGAAAGTGCCTTTATCAGAACATTCTTCACGTTCGACGAATATCCTTGTCCGTTTAATGAAGGAGATATGAAGGTGAAATAACTTTAACATTTCCAATTGCAGACGCGCGTGAAGCTGGAAAGATCGCAGGGAGGGAAGAGTTACGATACGAAGGAGAACAGTCGCGGTAATTACGAACTGCCATTCGTTTCGGCACGACGAATGCTTCCGTGCTTCTCCATGCTCAATGGCTCATCGGTATCGGGAGATGAAACCAATAACATAGATCTACCGGTGAACGGTATCATCAGTCAGTCCGCCCGCCGCGGGTGCGCGGCATGTTTATTACGAGGCGCGAGCGCGTTTGCGCGTCGACGGAACAAATGCCTTCACCGAGAACGGAAAGCCACTCTACCCCGAAACCAGTCCATTTACCCCTGTCCTTCACTTTCGTCACTTCCTCGCCCACCTGCATTTTCGTATGTGCCCGCTGCCGCTTGCGAAATGTACACGGAATGAACCGCGAAGGGAGGTCAATGTTTCAGCGCTCGGAAGTCTCTTTCCGAAGGAAATTATTCGTAACGCTGACATTTAAACACAGGTGGTTAAATTCTGTAAATGCATTGCTTGTAAGGAGCCACAAGATGTAATTTAACCGCATTTCTAAATGGTTAAATGCTGGAGAATATCGGATAAATATTAAGGATGTTTTATATTGTATGTACAATATTTTCAAAATGATAACAAAATTGATGAAAAAATTACAGATTATTCTAAATCACGTTTAAAAATAATATGACAAATTTGGTTGAGGATTTGTTATCTGGATCATAAGTTATTTTAATAAATAGTAATATTTTTTCAATCTGTGCTCCAATAAAAATATATAGAAATGTATTATATAAAATAAATGATAAAGATCTTCATTTTTTAATATAAGTACATTATGTATTCAAAATTATTTACGTAGAGTTATATTGTGATGCATGAACTAGTTTTCAATAAATAAACAAAATATTTATTTGTTTTATATCTTTGTAAATCAGTGAATCGCAATGAAACTTTGCATAAATTATTTTGAATATTTTAAATACTTATAAAACAAAAATGTAAATTTTTTAATTATTTTTAAAATTTTAATTTTTAACAATAAAAATAACAACAAAAAATAAACAAAAATGTATTATTAAACAAAAATATAGCCTTATTCACATAACTTTCATATGTACATAGTTTATTTGAAATGTAAATATTAAACATACCTACAAATTTAATTTTCTTTGCAGTGGCTGTATGTCTAATGCATCCTTAAACATATTATTGTATATCAAAATTTATAAAACTCCATTACTAATTACTAGATAATTATTATAAAGACAGTAAAGATATCTTATCTTTTTGATTTGTATTATTTTATATATTTAGCTTATTGTTAATGATCTCGAAAGGTTAAAAGATTATTATGACAGAATTTGTCATCTTTTTTTCTTATGCTATTAATTTATTTATAACATATTTTATTTCTCTTGAAAAATATATTCGCAGACACTCATGAGTATACATATGCACACTCAGTGCATGAATATATATAAAACTCGACAGGAACGTGGCAAGAATTTTGCAAGGAGACAGGAAAGATGAGAAAAGTAATTCCAGCCTAATTCCAATCCTTCAAAAAGCTCGGATCGTACATGTATAGGTGCACATAAAATTCTATATCATTTTTACGTGCTTGCATAGGAATGTGACAAATCCCCAATGCGTTGTTACCATTTTTGTGATCTCCATTCAGGGGAAAATTTTCAAGCATATTTCCGATAAAATGCAATAACGCGTGTCTACCCGCGTATGTTTAAACGCGTGTATTTCAGCAATTTATCTATCGAAAATTGATGCAAAAATCCTCGACGATAAAAAAAAAAAACATCCGATCGGTGCTTGAAAAAATATGAATTTAAAGATTTGTGTTCATTTAAATATTCATTTAGAATGTTTAGATTATACAAAATTGAAAATTTGAACAAATTGAGCATCGTTAATAGTCGTTTATTAATACCATTCAAAAAATTTAGTTTTGAATACCACAGTCGCTTGTGATAAGCACAGTGTCCCGTAATCATTAAATTTGACATTATTAATAAGTTCTCGTATACGAATAATTCATGCTCCTAAATACGTTATTTAACATATTTCTAAAATCGCATTTGTAAAATGCAAACATTGCAGGCATGATTTCTATCATTTTAAGATAATCGCGCGGTAAATTTTAAAAACGATTTAGATATATCGGAGAATAATTTTTGCGCTTATTCACTTTGTGTAAAAAACTTAGGATTAAATCGTCGGAGAAGTATTACTAACTCAACTCTTGCTAAATTCCAATGTGCTTATTAAAATTTTCTTAACAATATTTCTCAACTCTTCATTGTCTTTTTTACAACGTTGCGTTTCTACAATCGCATTGAAAATAATTGTAATCTCAATTACTTTCTCAAACGGCAAATCTGTTACGTGAGGAAATAGAATTACAATTTATGTAGAATCATTCTTTTCTGAGATTGCGGTCTATTATTATATTATACACATTTTATACAAAATGAAATACATTTAAGCACTATTAACTAATGTTATAATGTTTAAATATTATACATGTGTAATAATAAATTGTAATCTCAAGTGAAAAATGTAATTCTGTGAAAAACATACATAATTCTACATTTTCATTTTTCTATTTATGCATAATATTATACATCGTCATAAATTTCGAAAAATATTTTTATTTCACTATAACTCTTGTTACGTAAAAGCATAATTTGTCTTATTAATCAAATTTCACGTTATTATATATGTATACCTATCAAAGAAAAAAATGTCCCGTAATTCTCATTCATTATTAATATTTCTGTAACTTGAATTTCAACTAGGTTTGAAAAAGTATACAATATCAGTCAAATTTTAATTTAAGAAATGCAAGAGTCTTTAACGCGCGAAAAGATATACTGAAAAAGTCTGAGAAAAATGTCTGATTGGATTAATTAAAATTCTAGTTGAAAATGGACAAATCAGAATTTTCTGATTTCGACTATTCTAGTTGAGATAACCGGAATTTTGATATAATCAGAATCTTCTGATTCGTCCATTTCAATCAGACATTTTTCTCAATCAGCATAACATTTCGTTAATTTGCACAAAAACATGTTGTAGCTGCATACGTGTTGGATGAACAAATTGATTATTTTATCCTGGCACCAAGTTTTATTTATTAAGAACTTTTGCGAGACGCGTCTCCTGTCTCTAACTCTATACATTTATATCTTGACACACACACACAACTCCCATCTCTCTCGAAGAATTTTTCAGTTTTCTACCCTCGGTAGAAAGTGCTTTTCTCCCCTGCTTCAGAAGTTAAACAAACGGTTTATATAAAGTATCGATACGTAGCCAAACACACATTTCCGACGAAGTTCCATTGACGGTATAAGCAATTTGTTTTGTCGAGCGGAACTTGCCGATACCGATATATATGAGCTGAGTTCTCTGCAAAATGCTGCGGCTTGGACATGCTTCTTCCAACAATAAAGTGGCCAAAGATGTACAACACGTTGCTGCATTGTAGCGCATTTTCATTCAGATCTATTACAGCGTAGAAATGTGCCGTGTAGCAGGTGATGCAATTTAAAGCGTCGCACCGCAGTTATGCGAAAAAATATAAATGTAATAAATGACAAGCAATTTCTCCTTTACAAGAAAACTTCTAAAGAAAACGTGAGTTTGAAGAAAATCACTCGGTACATTTATGTCGCAGAGTTTCACGAAATTTATTAAGTAATATGAATTTTCCGATCGCATCCTCGTTTTTTTTAGTTTTTTAGAAGTAGTGCAAGCTATTTCATGTACACATCACTAATCGGTCGCACATCTCGTACGAGCGTAAGAAGAAAAGCTAGTACGTGTGCGGGCAATCCAGAAAATGGTGTTCTGATCGCATACCGGAAAATAAGATATCTGTTCTATGTGCATACAAAGGGAACGACACTTTCTATGCATGGAAAAATGGACAGAATCTTATTTCCATTTTCCAGCGCATCTATATCCACGTTGCAGAGTATACTCGCGAGAGATTTACTTGAGGGAACGAACCTGCGCAGGTCTCAGATCTGCGTGCGATCTTAATCAATGTGACAAAACAGTCTTTGACGATTCTAAAGTTTTTTTATGATTTATTTCATTCGTGTTGTCTATTCTGAAGACAAAACCTCCGAATAATTCTAATAGTATTTTTCATTGGTAGAACTGGTGCGCACAATAAAGTGCATATTAAAACCGTTGTATATTAATCTATGTAACAGTGAGACATCTCAATTAAAAATAAAATAAATGCTCAATGTACATTTTATCAAATTACATACAACGGCTTTAAAGTGCACTGAATGCGCATCAGTTCCACCAGTGAAAAATGCTATTAGTACACACGATTGAGTCATTCACATCCTGCACATTTCGTAAAAAACCTAAAAACATCAAATAATTAATATTATATCTCATGGGACCGTACATGTGAGAACACAACTAATAATTAGTTGTAACATTTATATGTAATTTTTTTTTTAATGCACAACCTCACAAATATTTTCTAAAGATATTAAAGTAATGTAAGAATCATTTAATATTTTTTGTATATTTGTTAAAATGATGAAAATTAACCCAAGACAGACGAATGACCCATCGTGTGTGGTAAAGAATCGGAAAATCATAGTGTGTATTAAGAATTAAAGACGCGACAGACCAAAGGTACTGTTTAAATTTAATTCATGATCGCGCTAAACGGGGTACGACAAGTATTTTAGGGTAAGGTAACATATATATGTTATACATATATACGCCTCGTCGGTTGGTACAACTCTCACCCTCATCCGCTTCCGTCTTTCCGTTTAGAAAGACGTGTGCTCGCTGCGTTTCCTTTCTACCCCATCTTCCTTCGGTCTCGCGGTAATACCCGAATTTTGAACATTAGTTTGCGAACCATTTAGCACAACTACTCGACGACCTCGTCTGTCTCTCTCTTTCTCTTTCGCTCTGTATCTGTGAAAGCAGTTCGAATCACGCAGCCTCTGCATACATCGTGCTCTCTCTCTCTTTCTCTCTCTCTCTCGCTTACATATAGATTTAACCGCAACATTCTCGCTACCGACACGGCATAGTCATTGTGCATTAAGCTTGACGATGTGCCTCTCCCCCAGTTCCCTCCCGACGGATATGACGGCTTCACTAGGAGTAATTTCACCAAGAAATTAGACTTTCTTGCCACTCACGAGATCTGTTTAAACCCTAGGATGGGACAGTACACGGGATAGTATCTTCAGATAACTTTTTAACTTGCTATTTTACGAATATATTTACATTTTTATAAAATATTTTGACGAAAATAATACTTTTACTTCATTTTAAAGTAAAAAAATAAAATAATATAATATAATATATTATGTAATATACACAATTCGTCGCTTTGTGATCAACTAAGAATAGTAATTTAATTATATTTTTTATTGCATGCTTTTATTGTATGCATATTTAAAAGAGTAAAGTTTAATCATCTTTATTAAATAAATAAAAAAATTTCACTTTTTTATGAAATAAATATGAGTCCTCTCAATTACCTCTGATGTTTTTGTATACCAAAAAAGATATATTAAAATAATACGAGAATGATTTCAATTGTCTTCTCAAAGTCTTTCCAAGAAAGTGCCATTAAGTTTGCCGCGCATACAAATCAATTACACTAAGCGCTTCCTTTTCATTATCGTCCGCTTTTTTCAAGCCCGTTAAGTCGTTTATAATGTCTACGTAGTGGTCGTTTTACGCAACACTAAATCTAAATTTGCTTTTCTTAAAGGACGATTACTTTAGAATGCAGCGATAACAGAATTTGCGCCCGGAGAATTTTCCGATAACCAAATCAAGTAAATTTCTGAAATAACGAAGTTAATGTTTAACTATAAATCAAACCTGTCCTGTCTCGTCTAACTGGATGTATCATTTGTGGCGAAACATATGTACGACAAAAATAATATGATATTTAATTTGGTGAAATAATGGAACTGTCTTTAATCGAGCGCTTGGTGGTCCATAACAGAGTTACATTAAAGTCTTTTGAAATATTAGCGAAATCTATTTGTAGCAGTTACGTGTCGTCTATTAGCCCTCGCAGTACAAGGATCGGCGAATTCAATTAGGTGTATCAAGCGCGCAAAGTTGATTTTCGATGAAGATGAGAAATGCCAGAAGGATTCCTCCCTGGAACGATCCTTCTCTCCCGCAGAGAAGCAGCTCGTTTTAGATTGCGGATCACGACCTTTGCCATTGTCGCAATCAGTTATCCTTGTCAAAAGGTTTGTACCCGCAATTTTAAGGATGCGTTAAAAGAGGCGCTATTATTAGCGTTGTTTGTGTTATTCCACCATCATCGTTCATTAGACGTAAAACAAGAATAGAATAACACAAATAGCGCTAATAGCGTTTCCCCGAACGCACTTTAAGACTCTATTGTCGGAACTTGATTCACGCGTGCTTGATTTGATTCCATACACAGTTTCCCCGGGTCTCCCGCACGAGAAGCCGCGTCCGGCATCCGCGGCTTCCGAAGCTCCCCCGAGATA
Organism: Acromyrmex charruanus; assembly: GCA_017607545.1. Lineage (NCBI taxonomy): Eukaryota > Metazoa > Arthropoda > Insecta > Hymenoptera > Formicidae > Acromyrmex > Acromyrmex charruanus. The sequence continues at coordinate 663,849 of JAANIC010005483.1, forward strand.
CCAGCAAATTAATCTGGAGCCGAAGTTCGGCAGTTTACTCGACTGCAAGACTCTCGTTCTCTTCCTCGTCCGCCGTTTCCCTCCGCGATCGCGGTTTCGTCTTGCAGAACGCGATATTACTTGTGAAAACAAGTAATAATGGAAGAGAGTGATATTATCCGATTGAGGCGAAGCGATTCTCGTTTCCAGATCAAGTTTTGCGTTAAATTAAACGATCAAGATATTTCTCTCGTATTTTCTAAAGGATCGAAAAGCTCCGTTCTCAAAGACGGAACAAAATGCGTATCAAAAACATCGATGAGCGTTTTGATCGATAAAAGTTATTTCGAAACGCGAGCGATATTTCGTTTTCAACTTTGCTCGATAAATTTTCTGTGTCAATTTAACTTAGCGTATTATGGATTGTGGAACATAATTTTTTTAAACAACAAATTAATAAGGTTTGTTATAACTCGTATACGAGTGAAAAACATCGTAAAACAAATACAAAAGTAATTTAACTTTTGTATTTATTTTACGATGTTTTTCGTTACTCATGTACGATTATAACAAACCTTAATTTGTTGTTTAAAAAATTATGTTCCATAATACGCTAAGTTAAATTTTAATATAGTTGCAGTAAAAATCAATTTTTATCATTTTCGTTCTGAATTAAAGCGACATGGCAAATGTTGTATACACAAAACTTCTCATTATGTCTCATGTCTTAATTATTTCTAATATTCCAATCATAATTTAAGTTACGAGTATTTTCAATGCGATATTTGCATGATAAGTAAACTATACTCTTTTAAACTATAAATAATAAAAAATTCATCAATAATTGATTGTGTTATCATTTGTGCATTGTGTTAAAATGATGGCTCGATTACTTGATTTTTTTGAGGTTTGAATCGTCATAAGCGCTAAATTTTAGACACTTCAATGTCCAAAAAAAAATATCAATTAGTAATATACCAATTTGATCGAAAAGTTTTCATGTGGCAGCTGGCGACTAAAATAACGATTTTTATGAAAATTATTCAATGCACTTGACTAGCATTCTGAAAGATTATACAGCATTTATAGTAGCCCGTCGTACCTTCATTACGATTTCGAAAATGGCGCCCGCTTTCGCCGGCCGTCGTCGAGGAGAAACTTGTACAAATTATAAATATGTAAATGGACTTAAAATGACATACTGAAACTTCGCGAAGAGCGACCACCAGATATTAAAAAGCAATCGCGCGTTCCCTCGAACGCAGCATTTAGGAATATGTAATGTTAGACCGAACTTGGCGCGGACGAACGGCGCGAAGTGGGAAACGCAAGGGTTTTAAGACCGTTAAAAAAAGTTCCTTGTGACTTACCGCGGGCACACACGCGCGACGAGGTTCAACAGCGCAGCGGGTCGGCGACAACGTTCAACGCTGCAACGTTCCTCGAAGACATAACTGTTGCTTCCCGCAGGTAGTGCCGGGCGTCGAATGGAATGGAATAATATGAATATAAGTAACGCTCGGGGCCGTTCGCGCGTTCCGCTCCGAACCGTACCGGCAGATAGACTGTACGCGACTGTGCGTCCGCCACTCTCGTGATCTCCCTTTTATAGGTCGTCGCCCGCGCGTCCACTCAAACGTCGACACTCGCTACTTGATGGCTAACGTCACTCCGCTACGACGGATCCTGCGCGCGTTTTTTAGATGTGCACAACAAATTTTTAACGAGATATACAAAATGATTTAATACGATACTTGAATATAAAACATATATTTCCTCAAAATGTGTAAGCGTACTTCTTCGAAAGAATTATTTATTGTGAAGAATTTCATAACTAAAATATATAAGTTTCGTTTTTCGATATATTTTCGAAGAATTAAAATATAGTTCTAAAAATAGGCAATTAAAATTGTAATATAGTTAAAAGTAATACAATATAATTGTGATTGATATTACGAATAGATCGTTAAATTGTTTTTTTTTTTTTTTTCAGGACATTTAAGTCCATTTTAAACGATCTAAAATTTATGTCAATTTTATGTGCTATATTTTTCTTTTGAATTTTCAAATGTTTTTCGTATTATGCAGTACATAAAATTATAAATAGAATTTTATTCAGAATTTACACGAATTAGACCGCCTAAATTAAGTTTTATTTGTGGGTTCAATTGCAGTTAAAAGTCGACAATTTGTATCAATTCAAATATTTTCTTCATATATATATCGTTGTATTTTACATTAAAAATGTATATCTAAATTTATATAAATCTATAAAAAAAGAATATTCCTACAAAAAAATTATAAATGTAAAGATTACATTTGAACAAGAATCAAATATCGCTATAATAACGAGAAATTGTCGCGTTAATACTTATTAAGTACGATAAACTTTAATAAAAATTATCTAAAAAAAAAACACAAAGAATGAAATAAATCATGAAAAATATGTTTGTAATACATTACATTGCGTAACTATATTATTGCTAAAACAAATGCATGATGCAGCTTTTATTTTAAAATTAAAAGAAAAATTACGATATGGATTTTCTATGAGAATAATTTATTAAAATTCGTTCTTATTAAAATTTATTAGAATAAAAATATTATAAAATACATATTGCATGCCACGAAGTGCGTGTAACTTAAGGTAACTTAATTCCTTAAGGTAACTTTCTCTTCGCAGGTTCTTCGTGTACTCTAACAGGTAAAGTGGAACGTGGGCCACACTTCCACACATTACCATCTTTGTCGAGTATACTCGCGCTCGCCGTGATTTGATATTGACCACCGGTACTCGGGACAGTGTTTGAACCAACCGTGCATGGGGATGCAATCGTAGATCCAGGTACTCCCAGGGACAATAAAAATTCGCAAGCAAAGAAATCCCGATGAGGTGTTACCGTTTGCTGCAGTTCGTTCATATTGGAATCCTGTAAACAAACATGTGCTTTATTTAATATTATGAATATATAATAATTAACACATTAATCTTTGTTAATAATTAATAGTTTACGAATGAATCTTTAATATTCATTTTAATAAACATGCGTAATATAGACTATTTAATTTTTGATAATTAATGCTATTGTAATTTTAGATACTTTATCTACCTTTTGATCAGAATTTATTTTCGAAGGCGGCGTCGTCGAGATAGAAATGCACACCGCAGCGACGGAACGGAAAAGGGAAGCCCGTCGACCGTGTCGCAATACTCCTTCGACTTTGAGCGCTAGTTGGCTACCTTGCGGCACAGATACGGGCTCACCGAGAACACGTGGTTGAGGTGATACAGATAGCTTAATACTAGTAGTCTGTAGAGTTTGAAAGAAATATCGCGGAATCGGCAATCTCATTGTTCCACCGGCAAGAAGTGTCACTTGCGACATCAAGCAACTAACTCTCAAATGGCTAATTGCTCCATTCTTGCTTTCACCACCTATACAGGATGGTGCTAAACGACGCAACTCGGTGCAACAGCGAGCCAATTGTCGCATCTCTACGGAGTCACCAAAATGAAAATTCACAGAATCATTCTGTTGCTGGTACATAGAAATACTAGGCCCACCACAGACTCGTTCTAAGCTATTTGCTAATAACCGACATATTTCTTGTAATCTGCAAGAGATGAATTAAGGTAAATAGTCAAGAGTTCTTAATACGATAATTGAATAAAAATTTTTTTGGTAAAAGGATACGCCCGAATATTCGCCAATGATTCCGGATCAGCATCAAAGGCTGATTGATATAACTTTTGATAATTTTCCGCACAGTTTTTTAAATCTTGCGCTGATTTTCTTAACTGTAAAATTTATAATATACACACTGTAGTATACAGTGTACAGAGTATCCCATTTTAATGTCTCATCCCAAATAATTTTTTTATAAAAATAAAAAAGTTATTTGAAGTGGGATATTAAAATGGGATACCCTGCATAAGTGTATACATATAGTCGTAGGTATATATAGCTGTAGGTAGATATTATAATTGAAATCACTTTACAATTATAATTATATAAATTATACCTGATGCGTAACACGTCCGTATCTCTGGAGATCATCTTTCGTTGCAATGACGACTGTGACAGCTATAGCAGGTGGTGGTGCGGTACATAAAGATCTAAAAATTTAAATTTTGATTGTTGCAATTTATTTTTCTTACATTTGCTGTATTTTTACTTACATGCACGAATGTAACAATTGTGCAATGGACTGTAAGAATTCACAACGTAATTTTGAATATTCGCTTGGAAATTGCAAACTGCGTAATGGAGTGCTAGCGGCTTTGAGAGACGCACAAGCGCTTGCATAACGCGCTATCGCGCCATTCAGTTTTTCCACAATCTCAGCTTTATTCATATTATCTTCGCCTTCCGTTTTATTCCTTTATACATATGTTGTTATGTTAGAAGAAGAAAAATAGAGAAGAACAAGATAATGTATTATGGTCTTGACAGCAGATAAAATGGAAAATACGTACATGAGACAGCATTCTGCTTTTGTAACTAATTCTAAACCTGACAGCCAAAAATGTAGCTGCTCCGATGCTACAGTTTCTTTTAGACCTTTAAATATTTCAGTAGCAATTGTATGATGGCCATATCTTGCTGCGCTGCGCGCAATACGATATTTTGCCCAACCATCCACGTTTTTCACGACGTTGTTTACCGCCTCTAAACATTCCGAATTCCATTCGTATCCTCCAGCCACCGTTTGGAATAATAATGTACAAAGCATTACCTTTTCAAACCAAATATCTCATGAAAATATCTATTTGTTAGGAAACTAAATTCTTCTACATAAAGGAAACAATTCTTACATATACATATACTTATAAGCTTACCTTTGTATGTACATGAGATGTCTGTTTAAGCTTGATCAAAATATCGGGTAAAAGTGGAAGCAATGTATTCTCTCCTAAACTACCTATAGCACCTAAGGCTTCGCATAGTGCGACTGTCTGCTTCTCATTCTGACTGTTTTCTGCACTAGCATTGATTAGAGTAGAACCAATAGCGTCAACAAACAAAACACAATGACTGGGCTGCGATTGACACAATTTTACTGTTGAACGTAAGCATGCCTTCAATTGATGCAAATGTTTATCGTCCAAAACTAATAATACAATCAGAGATTCGAGACAAGAAATCACATCTTGTATACCATAAGCGGGCAATCCTTCTTGGTAACTGTTAACAAAATAATCCATATTAATTATCTATCTTACATATTCTAAGAAAAAACTTTTACATGTACATACCAATAACAGGCAACTCTAGAAAGTATAGTAATGGCTTTTACTGCGACAAACGGGTCAGGTGAGTAACATGCATTTAAACATAATTGCAATAAGGGACTATTTTCTTCCATATTTGCATCACATGTTACAGCATTTTGGCTAAGCACCTGCATTTTGATAAACATGTGTAAATGTATAATGTAAAAGAAATTTATGAGGCTGAAATTATGTTATATCAATTTAACTGACCTCGATTACGTCTAATGTACGTATGAGAAGATCTGTATTTCCTGCACCATCTTGCAAAAGTGTTGTGGTACTCTCTAAATTATTAGATACTGATTATATCGTATAAATATCAAATAATAAATTATATCACATACAAATTGTATACCAATTAAATTATTAAGGGCACCCTGTGGCCAAAGATGTGCCCCTCTTCTAGCCAAACTATGCAAAAGATGCAAGGCGTGACGTTTAACAGACAATCTTAGATCATCTTGCAAATAGCGCAATAATAATGCAACTTGTTGTGGCACATCTAGCAATGTCGCAGAAGCAAGAGTACTTAATGCACTAAGAGTGACTCTGACAAATTCCACTGCTGGATAACTCGCAAGTAGCTCCATACACAGTTCATTTACCTTTAATAAAAACATAGTATATATATATATGTTTCTTTTAAAAGCTATGTGTGTATATATATATATATATATATATATATATATATAAAGTTTATTATGTATACAAAATATTATATACCATTGATGCTGTAAAAGTATCGTGATGCATGTACTGTAGAATTGGTATAAGCTGCAACTTCATTGAAGCTGGAGTAGCTTGACCTCTGATCATGTCAGAAATCTTACTGCACATGGATACAGCAAATAATTTGGACTGTGCTGCAAACATTTGAGCAGCATATATTGCAGCTTCTACTTCAACTGAATCATGAGAATCTAAGGATCTTCTTATGCTATGGTGTACCTGGCATAAAAATTAATAACTTTATTATAAGCTAGAAATTGTCTTATTTTTTATTAATTAGCTAAAGGTATTACTTGCTGCCTTTCAGGAATAATGCCAGCTACACTGCCCAATGTACGTAGAGTAAGAGCTCTAGCGACTGGATCATTTGAATGTATAACACTATAAATACGTCTTACAAATTCGTCTACATTCAAGATTTTATCAAGATGCTTTTCACTCTGCTGACATACTCTTAAAACCCATACTCGTAAGAAATTACTCCCTGTACGAAATACTTCGGCCAATTTCAACAGAGACGAGTTTATTAATATTGGGAAGGGATACTTCTCAAATAGTCGAGGAAAACGTACTATAGCTTCACATTGTTCTCCAGTCTTGGCAGAACGTAAACCTACAATCACACACACACACACACACACTTGAAACTAAAATGAATTCTTATGCAGTAAGCATAACAAACTGTATATTCGCATATGTATTTATAATAAGATTATTTGTTAATATCTCTTTAGTATTTGAGATATTATGTGCTGTAAATAGGTTAGAAAAGTCAATGGTGCAAACAAACCTTTATCAAGTTCTATGAGGGCTGTATTCGCATCTTGTTCAGGTTCTCCAAGTCCAGTGTCATTAAACGCATTCATTCTCATCCCAATCATTTTTACGATGTAAATTATATGCGAAATATCTAAAGAACGGTACTGTTATTCATAACACTTGTTTCCTTGTTACATATAACCTATATCTACTTAAAAATTAATCATTCTTCATCTAAACACGATAGGAACAAATCTAAGCCATCACAAACAATCCTACAAAGAGAGAATATCGACTACGTAACTATTTAATCAATGTTTATTACATTCGCAAACATTCATTAAAAGTCTCGTTTCGCATCTTTTAACCGGCCCGCCGTCAGGGCGGCTTTAACCTTTTAAACAATTCAAACTTACGTCTTATACTTCAGTCTACAATAATTTCTATATTTATTTCTATTTTATTAGAAAAATTTTAATGTTTATAAAGGTTTTCATTCCTTTTTACAGAATTTTTCAATTATTTCACAGTGCTAAAATTCTGCTAAAAATGTTGATTATTCTCAGTTATTCTTTGGAGCTGAACTGTATGTACTTGTATGTACTTTTCAACTTTCTCTCTTTTTCTCTCCAATTTACAATGATGTATACTTATTTCATTTCAAGTGTAGAAGGTGCAATCACGAATTATCGATCGATACTTAATCTGCCACCTTTCGTTCTTCTTTAAAATTGCCTACTATATAGTCAGTCGGTAATCAGACTTAAAGATAAAAAGGAGGGAGCGTCAGCGATTAGAGAAGCGGAAACGAGAGCGGCAATCAGAGATTTCTGTGCATGATACTGTTCGTCGAAAGAAGAGGAAGAAAAGAGGAAGGAATTGTTTATTCCAAACTGACGAACTTGTTGCGTAAAAGCGACGCGTTGACGGCAGGTTCATCCGGGCGCTACAATGGTGGATTACAGCAAATGGAAGAATATCGAAGTAAGAATGATATCAGTCATCGTCCCTGGATCCAGCGATCTAATGGAATGTTCTCGAAGATGATAACTAGGATCAAATCTCGCCAGTCGTGCGTCATTCTTGCGTCGGAGATCATTATGACACATTACCAAAACATCAATTGCTCAGAGTTTCGATTCAGCTCGATTAGAAGCTACCTATCCCGATTTAGAATGCAGTTTATGTATCGTGAATAATAGAATTGAGTCTTTTCTGGACCGTTATTATAGATCTTTGCACTGTCAAATGTTGCGAATTATCCAAATTTCTTAAAAGCCAAACTGATCTTTACTTTTATCATAAATTGTTTAATTTTAGAGAGTATATAATTAAGTTTAATTTTAGAGAGTATGTAATTAAGTTTATAACTTTATAAAGTTTCTTTGCTTTTTATTCTGATTAACCAATTTGATTTATCAGACTTTATTTTTATGATCACACTATCTTTTAATAGCAACAATGTTTGTACATTTAGATTTAACATGTACATTTTTTATATATTCAATTCAAATGTTCTTATACTAATAGATTTTGCTATTCTTATTGTTAGATTTCAGATGACGAAGATGATACACATCCAAATATCGATACGCCATCCTTATTCAGATGGCGTCATCAAGCACGAGTGGAGAGAATGGAAGAGCGCAAGAGAGAGCAAGATGAACACAACAGGAAGAAAATAGAGTATAAGCAAAAATATGTTGAATAATGTAATCTCCTCTATATACAACACCAAGTTAATTTCTGTTATAACGTGTTATTTTAGAACATTGCAAAAACTCAAAGATACAAAGGAAAAATTAGCTAAATTAGAAAATGAATGTAATGATTCAGCTGATTTAACTACGTTGAAAAAAGTTCTTCAGGATCTGGAACAGGAGCAGGAAAAGATTAAGGAGGAGGAGAAAGAAATGGAAAAGAAGGAAAGATTGACACCATGGAACGTAGATACTATTGGACAAGATGGCTTTACGAAAACTGTAATAAATACAAAGCCTGCAAGGAGAGATGATGACGCTGGTTTATCTGACGAGGAAAAAGAAGAACGAATGAAGCAATTCGTTAAAGATAACGAGAAGAAACTGAAAGAGTTTGGCATGCTAAGAAAATATGATGACAGCAAGAAATATTTACAAGATCATCTATACTTGGTTTGCGAGAATACAGCAAATTATTTGGTCATCTGGTGCATCAATTTGGAAATGGAAGAAGTAAATTTGACATGCAACTGTTCTATCGCTAAACTAGAGTGCTTTACCAGACAGACTTAATAATTGATATCTATAACAATTCTGTCTATAAGTAAAATTTAGACCAATGAGAATAAGAGAAGGAATATTTTTAGTTAGAGTGGATCTTGCTGCTTGAGAATGTTCATATGCAAATTTGCAAATGAACATTATCAAGTACCAAGACCCGCTTTGATCGAAGATAGGATTTTTTCTCTCAATTCTATATTCATTATGTATCTTTATTATATTTTTAGAAACATGACTTGATGGAGCATGTTGCGCATCAATGCATATGTATGCAATATATATTGGAGCTATCTAGACAATTGGAGGTTGATCCGCGAGCGTGTGTTGCCTCCTTTTTCAGTCGCATTCAGATTGCTGAAGTGGATTATAAAAATTCCTTCGATGACGAACTTCGAGCATTTAAGGACAGAATACGCAAAAGAGCAGCGGAGAAGGTAGCTGATGCGGTTAGAGAGGCTGAGGAGGAGGAAAGAAAGGCTCGTTTAGGTCCCGGTGGACTCGATCCGGTCGAAGTGTTCGAAAGTCTTCCAGAGGTAAATAAAAATTTGTTTCGAGATGCATACATTTGAACTAACGCTATGAAATTTCCTTCTTAATCCTTCTTTTTTCTTTTTTCTAGACTTTACAGAAATGTTTCGAAGTGCAAGATATTCCTTTGTTGCAACAAACAATAGCCGCGATGCCGGAAGAAGAGGCGACATATCACATGAAACGTTGCATCGACAGCGGTTTATGGGTTCCCGATGCCAAAAACAAAAAAGAAAAAGAAAACAAAGAGAAAGAGGAACAACCGAAAGACGCGGGAAAGACGCCAGATCCGGAATAACGCATTTAAGATAATAGATTGCATCCTATTATCGATACTCAGTGAAAATCAGTATCAGATTTACATCATTTATTCTTTACATAATCCGAAACGGGTACATAATAAAGTTGTTATCTCTTCGAATTTCTGTAATATGCAATTATTATTTCCATCAGCTTTTTCTTTCGTCACCGTGGTATTCGTCATCGCGTTGGCACGCTGTTAAATTGAGCTGAATCAGTTTACAAAACTGAGTTGTCGTTTCATAAATAGAAAACTTGGCATAAAATATGTAACTATTACCAAGTAGCACGAGTTAGCGCTGAAAGTGCTATATATAATCCTCACTTTGTATATGATTTGGTTATTACCGAAATTGCCTTTCTATATTATGTGTATATATATATATATATATATATATATATATATATATATATATATATATACATACATACATATACATACACATATATATTGTGTTAATCGTATTCATAATTATTTCCATATTTTATGTCCCCTTCCATAACATTAGTATTGTATATTAATCAGGAACAATATCATTATGTAAATAAAACCAATTATGCATCAAAATTGTTTGTACCGTTGAAATTGTGAAATGTATAATTATGTTTTGAAGAACAGTTTTTGTCTTTTAATTTAATTAAGTCAGTCGAATCATTCAGTTTCCATTTATTTTTTCGAGTTTCCTCAGAAATAGTCTGTTAGTGAACAGAATAAGAGTTCACTTTTTTTTCCTTTTCTGTAATAACGAATAAATTATACAAAATAATCTGTTCATTAAACCGATTCAATTAAATGTTACATAATTTATACAAAGTATCTGATAAAATTTTTTTAGGTTTCCATGAGTTCTTACATGAAGCATCCTTTTATGTCGAATATGTTATATCGTTAAAATTGTAAATAATTTTATTATTATCAATAATAACATAAATTATAATTTTATTATATTTTATTATTTTCTATTAAATAATATTACCAACCGATTATATATTTTTTTAGGCCAATTCAGGCCAAATTACACGAAAGCAATTAATCTTGTGCGTAAAACATGTTTGAAAGAGCCCACCGTGAAACTCGAATGGCGAAGGTGGCGCTAATCGAGCTCTCGATCGAGTCGCGATCGCGTACATATACCGGAAACAAGGGCATCTCCTCCCTTTCCGGCGCGGCGTTGGCACGGACGTGTAGGTAATATTTTTCCTCTTTCATTCTCACCATGATACGATAGTCACATCGACTGCGAGACGGCTGCGCTGGCTTTCCATTGGCACGGGCGTGGCGCGCCGCTCAGTCGGCGTCGTTTTCGCAACGTTGCGACACGCGGTCGTTTAGAATTCAGAAATTCCTCTGAGACGGCGATGTTCGTCCATCTGTCTGTTCTGCCCGTTACGTCTAATGGAAAGCCAGCCTGTTGTGGCAGGTCGTGCTCCGCTCTCCGTCTCCGATCACCTCGCTTGCGCCTTTTGCATGGCGACGTCGACCAACTTGGCGTTCTACTAGAGCCTGTTCCATTCCAATCCATTCGGCCGTCAGTGGCGTCAGTTAGTGTGGATTCCTGCCTGCTTTAAACGAGAAGTATGTGTTAGAATTAAGCGCGAGTTCCTGAACCCTCGAAAAATTCGTTGCTTCATGTTGTATGGTATGTATCAATTCAACATCGTAATGCACGCGCGAGCTAACTGTTTTGCGTCGTTCGTTTCTCTTTTCTAAATGGCCGTTCGCGATTTGCGAGATTTTCTCGATAGATTTTCTCATTACTGATCATTTTACGCGATTTTCCCCAATTTTCTCTGAAATATCGGATTTTTCTCGTTTTCGCGGATAAGAAATATATAATTTATGAAGCTCTTGCGTATTTAACAAAAACTTGGTCGCCGTTAATCGCCATGATGCCTGTCGAGAAATTGCCCTTCAAAGCGACTGTTTCGACCGTTAAAGCCGTTTCCTGTTTTCATATCTCAGAATTGAACTTGTACGGTTTATCTTTCTTTTTTTCACATTGAAGAGAAAGGGACAGAAAATGAACAATGCAAGTTCAGTCGCGGGTATAGAAAAAGAATAGTGAGAATAACTTCCGTTTAGAAAGTGTAAAACGAGAACGTGTAAAAAAAATGTTATCCGTGAACGCGCCATTTTAAACAGCTGCTGACGACGATTGCGTAAAATGAAGTCCAACGACAATTAATCGAAAAAAGCGACGCGACGCCGTGCATTCTGGGTAAAATCGTTGGCTACTCAAAATGGCCGTGCAAACGTTTGATTTCCGTTTTACGGCTTGCATCGGATATGTCGTATCACAAAATCTCGTGCGAAATGATCGAATCCATTCGAATTCGCGCGAGAAAAATCGAGCCATGAATTTTGCAGAATTTCGATTCGCTTTTTATCGTGACGTTTGACATCGCCTAAATTTCTTACTCGAGACACTTGCTTGAGAAATCTACGTATCATTTAATAGACGCTTTTCCGGTATTCGTGCGGCGTGCGCGCGCGCGCACTATCACACATACACACATACATGTACATAACTTTAATCATTCGATGCGCGCGCTGTCGTCTCCTTTCTTCCTTCGTCTCTCGCCCAATCCGCTGTTGCGTTTCGAAGGTTTCTCGCTCGAAGGCAGCGCGTGATTGGCGGAGACGAGTGGTGAGGGCAAAGGGAAGAGCGAGATGGCGCGCGCGTTGCATGACGGGAGAACCTTGAGTGGGGAGGGCGAAGAAGCAAGTCTGGTTCACAAAATGGCGGTCAACCTCTCGAGTCCGTGACCATATAGCGCACGATACTCGCGAGTTTTTCATAATGTCGATACCCTCGACGACAAACGCGGCTTGATATTACGAGGACGTGTACGCGTGACAGTGGAACGATTGGGGATCGGATCGATTTCGCGCGACGCGAGTCGATAATTACGTCGGTGGCTCGTCGTTGCGACGCGTAGACGGAACCATGCAGGTGAGTGCCAATCTCCGAACACCTCCGGAATCCGGGTGCGATTTCGCCCCCATATACGCGGTTTTTCGTGACAATTTTCATGGCAAATGATCGTGGATGCGTTCAACATGATTTTATGCGTGTACGCGAGTCGCCCGTCGCGGCCACGGTGTTGTTTGGAATAGGGGAAAATCGCGTAGCCACATGCGTTTCCGTGTGTCAACGAACGACAAGAACCTCGCGAAAACACGAAAAAACCCCCGATGCCCGCCCTCGAAGGGTTTCTGCGTATAGGGCGGGGTCCCCCGGACCGTCCGGGTTCAGGAACTTATACCACTCTCGCCACGATTTTTCGCAACTTTACATACTTTTCTAGCCTCTCAATAACCTATAAGGTTTGTTTACGTTGCGTCAACCTGACATTTTTCACAGAAAACATCGTTGTACCATCCTAATTTTCGTTGCAAACGATTCCTCACACTTTCCTTCGGCCTGGCGTCATGCTTATTTGAAAATCAAAAATGTACCCATTTTTGCAAATTTAGCTTTAATATTGTCGCGCACATTCCTGCTTGGTGATCAGGAATGTGTGACACAATTCTTATGGCCAATATACGTGATTTGGAGATACTTCCAGCGGGATAATGTCAAAAATATTTTGCTTTTTCACCCTTTGAAAATTCTTTGCAGAAATTTTTGTAGGAAATCCACAATTTTGGCATGTGACGGATGCAATTGGATCTATCAAGGAGCTTTGTAACATTTATCTATAGTGTAAAACTTCATTTACTACTTAGAATCTTGTTAAACACATTGATTTCTTTTACATCTGATTCATGGGAATGAAAATAACAATCACAAAGCATATTTTGAGTAAAACTTTATTGCAATGTGAGAGATTTCATTTAATTTGATGACAAATTTATGTTGGTATGTTATGAAAAATAACATTAAATCCAATTATATAATTAATAATCATCAAATTGTTAAGAAATATTTTTAATTTCTGAAATAATAATGAAGTTCATTAAGATATGTCAGGCAAATTTGTATAAAAGATTTAAAGCAATATAGTTTCTATCGATATCTCACCATTACATACATGTAAAATACTTAAATAGATGGTAGATTTTACAATAATAGTATTGTAAATGTTTAAATAACTGTAGATAAATTTAGGAATTGCTTCTCTACTTGTGTACTCATTAATTGCATATTATTTCTCTTAATGAACGACATGTACTTTTGAATTATCATAATGTATTAATAATAAGACTGAATGATTCCATTAATATATCAAGATTAATTTGTTTTTTAAACATTGAGCTCAAGTTCTACATACATTCTTTATGACATATACAAAACATTGTTATAAAAATATATAAAAAAATTTATTGTTATAAAAATATGTAAAAAGATTCATTTTATGCTTATAAATTTTTAATCAAGCTGAATTTTTTATAAAATAGTTACAGAAAATAATGAATAAAATTTTAAAAAATATAGAAAGTATTTGCATTACAATTATAATTTATTTGAATATATGTACAAGTTACATAATTTTTTTATTATCATTATGAGAATATAAACCTAGAGAATAATAGTGTTTAGAACAAAAGGAGTATGATAATCATAATGATTGGGAAATATACGAGAAAAGCAACATTAAACTAGTTAAAAAAATAATTCTGATAGTCATTAATATATAAAACATTAAGAAAAAAGGATTATTTAAAGATATTGAAGCTATATAACAGTGATTAACAAAAACAATATTAGTTTTAATGTAAACAATTATGGTAATATAAATAATTAACACTAATTTTATTTTAGAGAATGGTACAAAATTGTATTATAATTTTATTTGATAAAGATTTGACTATTTATTTAGTGTGAAGAATGTTTGAATAGTATAAAGAAAAAAAATAACGCTTGGATTCTTTATAGGTCTTATTTTAATGTTTCATTTTCCAAAAAATATGTGTTTTATAAAATATATTTACTAAAATGTTTAACAAGAATTGTTATAAAAAATTATATAAGTAATTTGAAGATATTTTTATCAGCTAAATATAATTTTAATAATTTATAATGTCAGTAATGTTAGAGTCCAGAATATAGATTATTTTAATATTTAATCGCATACATCATTATCTGAGGTACAATACCTTGAATAAAAATATAGTATACTTGTTATTACTGATGCTTATTACAAAAATAGAGTAAGCAACCTAGAATTAAGTAGGTACACAAACAAAAATTTGTACTGACAACAGAATTTTGCTTTGCTCTCAGTTACAATATTTTTTTCCAGTACTTGTGGCGAGAATTTTAATTTTGATCATTATATTTACTGCTACAAATTTGCAGGAAGATGAAATATATAATACAAATTAATGTATAACATACCTAATTTGCTATAAATTAAATAATATAATAAACCCCCATATTATTAGATGCACATATGTTTCTGTATGCATTTACATATCTTTATCAAGCACTGGAAATTGTGTGAGATATGTAATTGTTGAAATTTTTAATAAACATACAACGTGTTTCATTGATCTTTATTATTTAGTGCCCAAACCTTTGTGGAGCATCTCCAAACGATTCCTTTCATGCGATTAACATTATAAGCAATTGAATGCGATAAATTAATGTGAACGTACCAATCTGAAAAAAATTGCGTTTAATCTGGCAGGTATCAAATATGGTCGAACAAGAGATTTCACTTTTAAATACAAAGTCTTCTTAAATTTAATACAATGAATGTATTAAACATTTCGATTTATATTGTATTTTCTTTTTTAGTCTTTATTGGTTTTTATTTAGGCCAAAACAATTTTACAAATGTACGACAACACAATAGTTTAATAAAGTTTCTTAGATTAATGTTTTCCTCTGCAACGAAGATAAAATGGCGGACGATGGTCACAAAATGGAGAACATTGGTTACAAAATGGAGGTTGAATCGTGTTGATGAATTCTGCATGCGCGCTGATTGAAAGAAAGAAGAGATATGCAAAAGTTTTACCGCTCTCTTTAACTGCAAATTACCTTGCCGTTCGTTATCAATTGTATTATATTCATTTAGAATAAAAAAAGAAAAACCTCTTAATGAGAATAATAATGCTGACCGCGTTTTCCTGCGATAAACCTTGGGGATTAAAACGAACTATTCCAAACAACACAAGCGACGAGCGATACTTTGCGTAGAAATAAAATCGAAATTACATGTGGTCTCGACATGATTGACTTCCAGAAAACATTAGAATCCGAATCTGGTAAGGAATCCGGGTCTGATTCTGAGAATGAGAGCAAAAGTGATAGCTCTTCTTCCGGCAGTAACAGCGGATCAGGATCTGGATCTGAAAGGTGGATATAGACAAGAATTTAGCCCATCTCCCTGAAAATTTTGAGATCCGATATACAAATTTGTATCGGTGAGATTTTAAATTTTCCTCGCACAAGAAAGAAATATTTAACTTTGTTTTTGGAAAATTGCCATTTAAATATCCAATTTTATTAATGTTTTTCAGAATGTAATCGTTCCTTCTTTAAAAATTCTATAATATTGATAAGGTTCATTAATTATTAATTATTATTAATTATTTTTTCAAATAAGTTTGCTTAATCTTTTATAGAATGCATCTGTAGCGTGTAATATATTACGAATACGAGACAAATTGAACTGAATACAAGTGTATATTGGGTTCTCTGATGTGTAAGGGTTTATCACAATCAATGCCACTTGCAAGTGGACTACTTGTGCGCATCACTATAGCTTCATATAGCACTAACAATGTTTTTAACAATTTTGCTAACTTGTATACTATTTTGAAATTTTGTGAGCACACCTTCTTTTATACAATATTGAAACATTATTTGCTCCCTTCCTAGTCAGAATCAATGCAGTGCTAAATAAGCTGTAATATGAGTGTAGTCTAGCGTTAATCAATGTACTTTCAAGTAATCAATATATACAAATCTTGATACAGAATCATAGAATTATAAGAGAACGTTCACACGTTTAAATAGTTTATTTTCATATTAATGTTTTATTTATATATTTATTAATTTTGCATAAACCTTTTTAATCTTAGTATAATTAAAATTCCATATGTTTATATATGAATATATTATATCATGATTACTATATAATATTTTTATGGTGAATTGTTCTCACGACTACATTATCATTAAATTAAATATTCTAAACAAGTATGTATTTTTCGAGATGCTATGTCCATGTATATACAATTAGCGAAATAAAAGGTGCGTTTCATTTAACATTCGCAATGCTCGCGAATATTATTTCATCCTTGTTATCAAATATTAAACAAGGCATTATTCATGCGAGTATTGCGAACGTTAAATGGAATACATTGCCATAATATTGCCTGGCTGCTTAATGCAGCGACTCTAGCTCCTCGAGCGGTTCCGGTTCCGGATCAGGCTCTGACTCGGAAAAGTCGGAGAAGTCGGATGCACCTGCTGCACAAAGCGATAGCTTCCAGAGCAAAGGCTCGAATCACAGCACCGAAGCAAAGCTTAGAGTTAAACATGAGTCTAGTCGCGAGTGGGACGAGAATCCTGACATATACGGCATTAGGAGGTCCGGGCGTTCCAGGAAAGAACCTGATAGGCTCGCAACGAATCGCGAAAGCGACAGTGATGGTCGCAAAAAGTTTAAGAAGAAAAGGTAAGTGCGACAAATCGTCGAGGGAGAGGAGAAGGAGGAGGAGGAGGAGGAGGATACGTCGACAGTAACGATCGGTGTAACTCAGCTGAGAGTATTACCATAATCGCGAGATTGCAAGATAAGAACTGCAATGCGCTACTTCAGAGATAAAACAAGGCCATAATTATCGCTAGCCAATATAAAGTAGTTTAATACAGTTAGCCTGTATATAGTGAACTTTGATCTTGTCAATCATTACGAGAAATATTTTATACAACGATATACCACTTCTGCAACCGTATTAGCTGCTACGTTATTTTTTGATAAATATTTTATTTATGCATATTTATACAGAGCACAAATAACGAATCGAGTTTATATTTTTTGCTAATTTAATTTCCACTTGTGCATTATTATCATATACATTTGCAAATTTATAAATGATACATGTGTACGATGGTATCTTGTCATCAATATTGGTGGTCGTTACATAAAATGTGTATTTTTTTTTATGTAGTTATTTGATATCTCGAATATGTGAGTTCTTTAATTGCGACATTTAGGACGCTTTTTTTAACATTAAAAAAAACTTATTTCCATATATGATAATTATTTGCATAGCGTTAATCACATATAAGGTATGATACATATATTTTTAACTGCTAAAATATTTATAAGTGTTTACGTTTTTACATTTGTTTGCACTAATCGGATTTCACTTTGGTTTTGCATATAACTGCTTAATATACTTTCCAGTTTATATCACAAGTGTTTTTACATTCCTATGTTATTCAGAGTATTCCACAGGAAGTTATTGAAACTAATCAACTGTTATTTTTATAAACGCACCTTTAATAGAGAATATTTTTGACAGTTTCATTTATATATAAAGACGATTGGGGAAATATTATTTAATAAATGTTTATAAAAATGTTTTATTATTTCATAAATATTTATCAAATTTTGCCAAAATTTTAATAATCTATTGCAAAAATTAAAAAAATTTTATAGCATTTTTTTTATTTAAAAAAACTATGACATTTTTTTAAATTTCGGAAATATAATTGGCAATTTATTAAATGATAAAAATATTTCCCATTATTTTTATTTTATGCGTAAATAAAACTGCCAAATGTTTTATGAAAAAATATTTGATTTTTCTTGTGTGTATTTTTAAAAATACCAACTGATTAGTTTTAGCAACTTCTCATGAGATATACATTCTGTATATCTCAAATTTATTAACAGACACAAATTTTTTGTGTTGTGGAGCAATATAATTGTTATATAACTTTATTTCTCATAAAAATCTTAATTCTTGTGTAAGTATTATATAAAATTACAGTTATATATAAATATTTGAAA
>JAANIC010005483.1:691540-701764 GCA_017607545.1 Acromyrmex charruanus
GAACGTAATCAGTATAATTTCTCGGAATTTTTATGGTAAAATCATTTTTATTTAAAATAAATACATTTTCCGTATTTACAATAAATGAAAATTATCCAAATCATACTGAAATATAATTCTAAAGTACAATGGTACTTTTTACAATTTTTAAATTAATAAACTAATTCTTGCATATTCGAGTTCAATTTTATCGTGCAATTGTGAAAAAAATTAATGACATTAGAATTATAAATGTATATATTTTCTATCTGTTTATATTCTATCCCGATGTGGTTCAGTTGACGATTTAGAAGTTTCTGCTTCTGTTAGTTGCACAAATTAATTGATGTTTTTTTGGAAGATCTTGACGCTCTAAAGCGTTACGCGTTCTAGAATACTCTGTAAAATGTTAAATAAGCCATATCCTAAACTGTCCCTCAACATTGATAACGTTGATTGTGCCGTATCCTCTACCATATCTTTCGTTATGTAAAATAAGTAAACAGCTTCCGCGCTACGCGCATATATTTTGCATTTTCGATACTAATTATATATGTATATTTAGTTTAGAAATATAGCTCGCGCACATAATCGCCTCGAATAATGATATCTGATTTCATTGTTCTCATTTGAGAGTCAGATGAGAGTAATAATTAGCCGGCTCTATGCTTAATGCAATCCAATTTGATAGCGTTACAGTAGACACAGACGGACGATGGTGTTGCGTTATAGTATAATGTCTGTGAAATTGTACAAATCTAACATATACATTTTCTCTATATAAAGATGAAAGATTTAAAGGAACATTGTGTTTCACAGAGATGGAATTATACGAGATTATCCAATATGATATGCACACTGAAATCATACGCTGTGTCGATCTATTGTACTTGCTAGTAAAATATCGGTCGACAATTAACGCGTTAATTCAACAATCACCTAACGTAATCTGTTATGCAAATCAAAATATGGTGGAAACACAGATTGGATCGCACCTTTTTTTCGATAGTCTTCTGACGCGTTTGTGATTTGAAGAGAATAGAAATAGATAAAAGTACTATTTTTGCGTTCATTACTTTATGATAGTTCTGAACATACAAAACTAATGTGACATACTTGTAAATATTAGCGTAAGACCGATAATTATACTCCGTTCGTATCGAACTGTTGAATCACTTAATACAGCATTATGCTTTCCTTATTTAACATAGAGTATGAGGAAGTATTTGCTACCTCAATCTTGTTTCAGTCAAAAGGAAGAAAAAAGAAAAGACAGAAAAAGTGAAAGAAAGAACATTGATATAAAGATTTTATCTATAATATCACACACTACATCTCCCGTAAAATATTTTTTAACTGAAAAGATTTTAAATTTAGCGATTGACTAAAGATAATCAACATTTATCAAAAATAATCATGTTTTGCTCTAATTAATAATGAACAGTTGATAATATTTCTTTGTTATAAGGAAGGGCTTCTCATAAAGTTTTGTATTCCTAATAAATGAAGAAACAAGGTGAAAGTCGAGCTCGACTTATAGAACGTATTATCTTGTATAATTCGAAACTATCGATATTGCATGCTGAATATATCTGTCTTATTGACGTACATAAAATAAATTATTTTGTAGATTATTTTACGCGCCGCGTGAAGCCAATTTTGCAATTGTCATGTGCATTTGTGTAAATAGTAACATATATTGAAAAAGTGAGACAACATATTTGTGACGATATGGATTCATGTTAAAATAGAAACGAATGTAATTCATATTTTCTTGTGTTTGGGGATAAGATTGATCGCATGGCAACAGCTCTGGAGATTTTCATTTGCGAAATGAGAGCTATTTAATTTACCAACATATGATTGCGACGGTATGGAGTGTACAACAATGAAATAAAGAAATAATAAGGCTGCGAATTGTAAATATCGATTCGGAGAATGAAATACAGTGGCATAATGGAATAGAGTTTAAAATTGTGCGTATATTAAATCTGTAAAGCGACTATAACGTATTTTATCTATCTTTATTGTAGATTGCTCTACGTTTCTGAAAATATATCTGCAAAAAAGTTTTTCATGGTAGTGGTAGCGTTATGTTTGAAACATAATACCAAAAAATATTTTTTTAATGATGATATTTCAGTTTTTTACATGTGCATACATATTTAAAATTTAATATTTAAAATTTTTTTTATATATAACTGATCGTGAGTGTAATTATATAACACTGATTATGAAATCAACGACTGTATCAAAATGCGGTTAAGAATGTGCTTTGCTTTAAATATACTGATCCTATCTTTAAAGTGCCGCTTTTTCCAATATCATATAAAAAAATACTGTAAATAACAAATTATTTATTTCTCAATAAATACTTGGTGAGTATATTCGTGCAACATTTCTCGTGGGGCTTAGATTTATATTAAGACATTTATGTCAAATTAAATATAAGTTATAAAGTATATAATTTGGAATTGCAATAGATTGGATTTGCAAATGGCAAACGATCGTTTGGATATAGTAATATTTGATACCACTAGATATACTGGAAAATATGTAGTGAAGGCTGCGACGCATGTGTAAAGAGTAGAAAATAAAGTTCAGTATTGGTGGAAATATAGGAAGGAAATTTTAAACATGATTGTTAAAGAATTTGCCTTAGATATGAAAAGAAATATTTAAAATTTCAATTATTTCAAGAAACGACGAATTATTTTGTTATATTATTAACGAACACTTATATATATATCTTTATAGAGAATATACCTATGATTCTGATTGATCTAAAAGACAACAAGTCTCTTAAAATGACGAAGACATACTCGTCAGCTGTTGTGGTCCATATCGTTGATTTTACGGAACCAGTTATAAAGCATGTATTGCTACTTGTACTCATATTGATAATGAAGAGAAAGTAATTGAATATACATTTGGAACAATAACCACAGATAATTTTTAACAATTCATGGGAAGAATATTGAAATACAACAATGCAGCAAATAAAGTTGGTATTTATATGGTAAGTGCTCGTGATATTGTTAGTATTCTTAGTGATTTGAGAGTTATTTTTATTTCAACAAAAATTCGAAGGAGAAATTAAATCTCTGTCGAAGTGTATGTATATGTAAAGATATACGAAATATATGTACATGTAAAGATAACCGACACTGATAAGGAAGATCCATACGTGAATTATGCATTTTGAGAATTCGCGATATACAATCTAGCTTATTAAAATGAATTATGTGCTAAGTTGTAATCTATTAAATTTATCTCGGAATTAAAGTCAAGTTAAAACTACTACGCATAATTCTATTACAAATCGTTTATCATATGTAAATATTTATACGTGTTTTTTCCTCTTCAAGTGTTGTAAAAGACATGGATATGTATAAAGCACACATAAATTTTAATTAGGAGTCATACGAATATTAGTATCAAAATTAAATGTAATAATAAAACATAAAAAGAAAACCCTGTCAATTGAAATTGTAGTAAAGTTTCATATCTTTAATTATATAATAAAAGAAAGCATACCTCACTCTTGTGCTATGTATTTTATAATATTAAATTAATCAGGAATTACATATTTAATTACGTGCTTACTTATATTGAAAAAACAAATAAAATAAAATAATTCTTACGTTTGCATAATTCATTCTTAATTTGTTCTTTATTTATTTATTTGTTTTACATTTATTGTATGATCCAAAACTTGCATATTGAATATTATGATATATCTAAAATAAATTCCTTCGTTGATTATTTTACATGGCCAATTACAGATACCAATTTGTATTGAGGGTTGCATTAACGAATGAAAAAAATAGATTTTATATTTCCTCATATATATCCGGAATAAATAATTAATTTAGAAAATGGCATCGTTATTACACATTGTTCGAAGAAATGGCGCGCTGAAAAAAAGGGCGTATCCACTGCATATATAGGATTCATTCCATTTCACACATGATGTGCATAATGCATCATTTATCCTTGTTTAACATTCGATGAACAAGGATAAATGATGCATTATGCGTGAAACCGAATATATCCATAGATACTGCTCATTTAACTTTGGGCGCGTTTGTATGTACACAATTACAGTACATAGGCTGGTATTCATAGTCAATTCTTATTTCAAGACCGTCTTAAGTAATGTCTTAAGATGCTAATGCAGCCCTCTGATTGATTCGTGACCGTATGGTCTTAAAACGGTCTTGAATATAAGATCTGATTATGAAAACCGGCCTAAGTTTAAGAGTATGTGCTCCCCGTCTATCTCGGAACGCACTTAGCTGCGTTCGGCAATGCAAATCTGAGGCGTTGAAGTACTCTTTTTCTAGTACATCTTTTCAGTGCACATAACATATGCTATAATATAAGGGGCTCCGCTAATAAAAGGAACAAAGAAACAAAGAATAAGAATTTCAACCTATCAGAAATCAACTCCGTTGATCCGTACATCGCGTAGGCACGTAGCGGCCGTTGTGCGTCCGCCATGTTCTACCAACATAAAAGCGGAATAATTAAATGCATCGAATGTTACACCGCGTTATCGCCTTCTGAAAAGGAGAATTATTACGGGGTTCTGCGTCATTACATCCATTTGGGTTATCCCGAATGGTTCGAGACCTGTAACACATGCTCCCTGATATTAGTTACGCTTCGCGCGGTTACAACTTGCTCCGAGTGCCCCAGAGTATTAGAAAGATTCCTCGTATTCTTGGGAGCAACGGAAGCGCAACCGTGGAACGACTCCGAATCCACTATAATCGTCATATGCAGCGTTCGCGTCTAGCCAATCAGTAGAGTGGACAACGCCGGCCGCTTTTTCCGCTAGCGCGCAAAATCTCGTATTCCGTATCTCACTTATAGTCTCAGGTTAATCCGAAAATGAATCGGCCGGAGAGATATAATATAATAAGCAATAATATAATAAGCAATTATTATAATACTGTAATTACGTCGTTATTGTTTATTATATTATTGTAGAATATACACATAATATGTTAATAATAAAAAATTTAAATATTAAAATAAAAATCATGTAGGAAAAAAAATATTTTAATGATATTTGCCGGAAGATATGCTCCCAGCATACTTTTTGTATCGCGACGCTCCTGAGGCACAGCGTCACGTGGGCTCGGTCGCCGAATCTCGAGTGGTAGTGGGAGTCGTCTTGGAAATCTGCCTTAAATGGACAATTCCGAGCACTGATGACTGGTGTAATTGATACCTTTTTTTACAGTTGACTGTCGATTGTCGATACCTCTCGTGCTCAACAACCACACCCGTGTATCGTGCACAAGTGATGCAAGCGTGATTCGTCTTGTAAAAAAACATACTTTTCAGGAGAAAATCGATTCGTACAGTTGTTAACTTGCAATCGATAATTTCGTAAGTATGTTTAGTTTTTATCTTGCATGCGTTGCACTTGAATTATGATCTTTTTTTTTTACGTATGTATGACATATGCAACGTCATGTCATCTAAGACTGTCATCAAATTACGCATTGAAGAATGAGATTGAACATCGAAAAATTGAAGTTTGGCCAATCAGAACAAAAGAAACCAAAATTTCTTTATCTTCATTGATGAAATTTCAATTTTTAATCTTTAATCTTAATCTACAATACATAGTCTGATTCCGGCCTAATGTCATTACGTTAATTCGCCGGTATACGATGGAAAAAATGACGTTATTCTTCTCAATTCTTTAGAGCTACATTCTGTTTCGCGAATAATGTGCCTAATATATTGTTTATTCTTGTTTAATATTCAATCAATAAAAATAAATGATGCACCCTAAATCGCACCCTAAAATGCACTCTAAGTCACAATAATCGGCCATTGAGATTGTTGTAGAGTAGATTGATGATACCGCAAAAATAGCGATGATTCTGATTAGAATCGTAAATAAATTATGAAATCAAAGTATGATTCACCGGTTATCTCAAACCGGTGAATGGGACGAAATAATAATATAATCAAGACAAATAATGTAACATAATGCATAGTCGAAGCTGGAAACGCTTTTCAAAAAATGGGTGAGGTGATGCAATACCCAAAGCAGGCGAGACGTACGTCCGTCTCGCTCGAGTGATCTCGCGAGACTTTAAAAAAATAGCTTTGCAACTGTCGTAAAATTTTTCAATATGATTGGTTTATGTATTTAGATACATAAGGAACCAAAAGTAAGAATCAATTATATTGAAAAATTTTACAGCAGGTGCAAAGCTACTGTTTTCTATGCTGGGTATTAATCATGAAACTTTTCTTAGGATAAAAAGTAAAAAGTAAAAAATTTTTTCATTAATTTCAATGGTTAAAATTTCACTTTTTACTTTCTATCCTAGGGATAAAGTTTCATGATTAATATCCTGAACACAGCCAATGGGCGCATTCAAGTCGACAAAGTGGCTAGCCTACTCGCAAATAAACATGATTGGTTGTTACTTATAGATCCAACCAATCACATTCAATGATCACGAGCAGGCTAACTGCTTTGTCCGACTTGAATGCACCCATTGAGTTGCAGTAAAAAATCTCTAGATACTTGCTTGCAGAGAGAATCAAGGGAGAGTGGAGCGGATTCAGCTGGAAACCGTTACTTTCAGTTCATCGTGAGTATGAAATTGATAGGAGCGTGATGTAACGTATGATGTTGCACACACTAGTATTGTGTGCATCCAGAAGCATGACCGTTCACTGAACGCTCAGTGAGCTCTTGCATCTGATTGGCATATTCCATTAGATCTAAAAATATAGACCAAACAGGTACAAGAACTTACTAAGCGCTCAGTGAGTGGTCCTGCTTCTGGATGCACCTATTGTGTGTATGTTATATATGAAAAGAATACTCTGTTCCATTCTCCCTTGATTCTTTCTGCTTGTTTGCAATTAATTATAATTTTTGTTACATAGTTACTTAATTATTAATTTTTACCTAAGATACATATTTTATATAATATTTGTGTAAAGAAAGTCAGTTGGCTGTAAACATTTTGGTCTTTCAAATTTCTATTTACAAATGTAAACTTAAGTAGAGGTTTCAAAAATGAACTCACAGGAAATAATATATATACAATAGTATATATATTAGGTCATTTAAAAAGTATCCGCGGTTTTTTATTCAATTTTTGAATGAAAAAACCGCGGATACTTTTTAAATGACCTAATAATATGATATACAAGACGTTGAAAAAAGGAACTCTTCGGTGTCGAAACGTTTGTACTTTTTACTAATCTGATTTTAAATATTGAACGTTAATTTTAATTTTAATTAGCCCTTGTCATTACCTATTTTTGATTTATTTCAATTAAGCTATTTTATTAATTTATATTATAAAAAGATCTATTTAAAGATCTTATCAGTTTGACCTTGGCATCGCCAAGATCACGTCAAGGTCAAATCTTTATTTTTAAATGGATCACCTTATTTTTTATGCCAGAATTTAATAGTTGGTGTCAAAAATTTTTCAGAACACTGTAATAAAGTTATTTTTCATTAAGTACTTTTTTGAGTATAAGGCTTAAAAGTTACAATATCGTCGACATTAGCCATTACCCAAAGTGTCCGACCGATGCGTGATGACTTAAGATCAATGCCATTGAAGATTATTTCTCTTATTTTTATTTTTGCACTAAAAATTCATTTTTACGTAAAAATGAAAATAAGAAGTTGAATAACAAGTACAAATGGCAGATTGAGTTTTCTTGATACAATGCTTGTTATAGATAATCAGAGAATTATATTTGACATTTATCATAAAAAAACGTTTTCCGGAAGGTTTCTTAATTTCCATTCAAATTTCATCCTCTGTGCCATAAAAAAGGTACTATCATCAGTTTCATTGACAAAATTATCCTATTATCACATCCACGGTTCCAAAAAAATTTGATAGATGCTATTCATACTTTCTTAAATAACTATTATCCTCTTTCCTTTATTTTCTCTACAATTGAACGCAGATCATCTAATCTCTTTCTCCTGCTTTCCCTTTCCTATCCATCTCTTCTCTCCCTTCTACTTTATTTTCTCCTTCTTATGTTCCCCTTCCTTTTTAGTTTTCCATTTCAACCTTCCTGTCTTTATATGTCGTACTTTATCTCTTAGCTTCCTAGAGAGATGATCAATTTCGATTCCCATCGCATTGCCTAATCGATAACACATCATTTTGACACACATAGGGTATTTATTATAAATTTATTTGTTCTAAACTCATACATATACAATGAATATCGGCATTTTACTCTTTTTTTATCGTCATTATTTCTTATGTGCTTGTCTTATAATATCAAAGATAATTTTTGCCTCTTTCTTTTAATTTTAACTTATTACTTGCGACTTGTTTTGTACCTTTCTTCTTATTGTTTGCGACTCGATTTGTACTTTTCTTATTATTTTTATTTACTTCCGTCGTTAATTTATTATTATAATTTATACTTGCTAACAGAAACATGTTCGTCCTTATACACACGGTTCGGAGGAACACAACTATAATCGTTTGTATCAACTATAATCGTTTGTTTGATTTCCTCTCAATTTGGAGCGAGTTTTATAGTTAATATTGCGTCCGAATGCGCATTTTATTTAATTTCTGTTTTATCTACATTATATTTCTATTATTAATTTATTTGTCACATTGAAAATGATCCAACAAGGATCGAAACATTTGTTTTGTTCACCTTCTGTCAAATTATAATTTACGTTTTTAATTTCATGACATGTTTTATTTTATTTTTTAACTATTTATATAGTTTGTCATTTTATGTTGATTGTTTTTAGGCTCGTAGCCCTTTTTCCTTTTTACTTATTATAATTCAAAAGGTTTTAGCCGTCGGTCGGACACCTTAGGTAATGCTAATGCCAGCGATACTGTCACTTTCAAATCTTACAACTCTAAAAATACGTGATGAAAAATAACTTTATTAAGTGTTTTGAAAAGTTCTTAACACTAGTTATTAGATTCCAATATAAAAAATAAGATGTTCCATTTAAAAATATTGATTTGACCTTGATCTGACCTTGGCGACATCAGCCAAGGTCAAACAGATAAGATCTGTACATAGATCTTAACCTTACAACTTTTGTTTAAAACATTTTTTTCAAAAATTTCATCCTTCTGAGTAAATCCGGAGTCCCGATCTTTTTCGAACACTTTGTTGTAATGCCAATAAGAGTTGACACTAGTTATTCATATGTAATAAAATTGTATATATTAATAATAAAATTACAGACGTTTTAGCCTTTGGTCCTCTTCAGTATAAGAAATAATCATCGAAAGACAATTCGTTACATTTCAAAATAAAACAAGATATAGCACATTTTTGTCATATATCGTTAAATTGCAATTCAATATAAAAATCTTTCATATCGTCTGTATTACATTAGACGCCATGAATGATAGCTGACCTTTCATACGACATTATATTGCATTTTATAGACTAGAACTATTGTTATTCTGATTATAATATAATTTTTTAAGTGATTTTATATCCTTTATCATTGTGACTATGTTAATTTTATATTTATTGATTCGATGTATTAAGTTTAAATTCTAACATGTTTGGTCTGAATATTTGGTAATATGACAAAGAAGATTTTTATGTTTGGACAACAGATAGCGACATTGTACCACACCTTCTTCGTAATGTAACGGATATTGACGTTATATTATTTCTTATACACTGAAAAGAATCCAATTCCAAAGGTTAAGACAGCTGTAATTTTATTATTTAATATATGCAGTTTTTTATTACACATGAATGACTCATCGGTTCTTACTAATTATATATTTCCAGTAAAAAATTTTTCATGCATGAATATATATAAATATATATGAACATACATAACACGTATAAATATTCATAAACATGTATAACTATATATAAAATATCTCCATACATGCTCATCCTTCCTTCTTGTGTAAAATTACTTTTCAATGTAATAGAAATAATAATAGTAATGTGAAAACAAATTAAAAATAATTAAAATAATTAAAAATAATTAAAAATGTAATTTTCGTACTATTTATTTTAGAAAAAATCAAGTTTGAAAAAATGTAAAAAAATTACTTGTGTATAATTATATATAAAATTATGCATAATTATGTATGAGCAATTTTTTTTACATTTTTCCAAGCTTGTTTTTTTTCTAAAACAAAAAATGTGAAAATTATCTCTTTAATTATTTATACATATTTATACATATTCATGCATGAAAAATTTTTTACCGGGTTT
>JAANIC010005483.1:701870-741663 GCA_017607545.1 Acromyrmex charruanus
GTCATACCCGACACATTGATCTCTTTAACGTTGAAAATTGTTAATTTGATTAAAATTTTAATAAACATAATTTTCTTATAATTCTGAATATTTTATTTGTATTTATTTAGTGAGAGATCCGTTGTATCTTACTGAAGTACTTTTAAATTTAGGTACTTTAGGTAGGTACTTTACCACCTAGTTCACGCCGGGTTAAATAAGAACAAAATAATATTGTATAATATAAAAATTAATGAATTACTTCTGATAAATATATTAATGAGCATTTTTTAAATTTTTTATAAGATTTATATTAACAAAAGATATTTTTGTCAAGTTACATGTAAAGTTGTACAAAATATTAATGATTTTAATGATATTTTGCTATAGATTACAGAAAAATGGCAGATGATCGTTTAGATATAGTAATATTTGGTGCCACTGGATATACTGGAAAATATGTAGTGAAAAATGCATCCCAAATGTGTAAGGATCGGAAAATGAAGTTTGGTATTGCTGGTCGTAGGAAAGAAGCTTTAGATGCAGTTGTTAAGGAATTTGCCTTAGATATTGGTACGTTTAAAACTCAGAACTAATTATTCCAATCGTAATAGTAAACCATTTTATTTATTATTAGCAAAAATGTTATATTACATGTATCTTATCAGAGGACGTTCCTATTATTCTGGCTGACATAAAAGATGAGGAATCTCTCAAGAAAATGACGGAGCGAGCAAAGATACTTATCAATTGTTGCGGTCCATACAGATTTTATGGAGAACCAGTTATCAAAACATGCATTGCTACTCGTACTCATTATGTTGATATCACTGGTGAAGAACAGGTAATTTAACAATGTTTGTACAACAGTACAATGATCGATTAATGATTCTCTCTCTGATATCTTCAATATTTTATAGTTCATGATTGAAATGCAATTAAAATATAACGAAGCAGCAAAAGAAGCTGGCGTCTACATAGTAAACGCTTGTGGTTTTGACTGTATTCCTAGTGATTTGGGAGTCATTTTCACGCAACAGAAATTTGAAGGAGAAATGAATGCTATTGAAATATACATAAGCGTGTGGCTAAGCACTGACAAGAAAGGTCCGTTAATTAATTATGGAACTTGGGAATCTGCAATATACAGTCTGACTCAAGTAAAAGAAGTACAGGCATTACGCACAAAATTATATCCTATCAAGTTGCCTGAATTCACACCAAAACTAAAATCAAGGTACACACAGTTCTATAAAAGTTATACATAAATCACATTTTGTCAAACATAAGTAAATTTTCTATGCATATTAAATGTTTAGAAAATATACAAGTTAGTGGAATATTGATAAAAGAAAGAAATAGTAATTATATTAACAATAAGCAGGGTTAATAATTCCACTTATTTTGCAGAAGTGTATTGCACCGGAGCGATGTTTCTGAAGGATGGTCCATACCATTTCTGGGTGCCGATCGTTCAGTAGCTCTTCGCACACAGCGATTCTTATATGACAAGTATAAAGAGAGGCCTGCGCAAGTTAAAGTTTATATTACATGGAAGTCAGTATGATACCGATAGAAATGAATATTGATAAATAATTTTTGTTAAAGTCTATACGTTTATTATTAGGTCTTTCTTCGAATTTCTGATGATGGCCATTGTTGGTATGCTTTTTTTAGTTTTGTCTCGCACAGCATGCGGCCGTAATTTACTTCTAAAAGTATGTGTGCAAGTACTTTCGCGATTGTTAAAATCATTTAGATAATACAATAAATTGCGATATTTGCAGTATCCGGCTCTATTTTCATACGGTTTAATAAGTCATGAGAAGCCGAATCCGGAAATGCACAAATCGATACATTTTTCTCTTACGTTCGAAGCTAGTGGATGGATTGAAAAATTGTCTGAACCTACTGATGAACACACAGATCCACCTAATAAGAAAGTAATTACCAGAGTCTCTGGTGATTCTCCCGCATATGAGATGACTAGCATAATAGCGATCTTATCGGCAACAACAATCCTTAATGAAACTGATAAAATACCTGACAAGTTAGTAAATTAATAAATTATTAATTACTCACTGTAACTGTATCTAGTAGTCATTTTTTTTAATTTAAAAAGTATTCACTTATAGTATAAGATAATTAATTAACCTTCAACTACATATCTCGTTTTAGAGTCTTATTTTACATGTTTGAGTCCAACTTATGGCATTTTTGACTGGTTCTGCAATTATCACAGATCTCAATGGAAAATATTTTTTCTTCTAATAAAATGTCAGAATGTATAGAATCGAAATTATCAAAACATAAAAAGATTTTGATAATGATTAAAAAAGTTATGCCAAGAAATATCAAAGAATAATTTGTGAAGAGTGCAATGAGTTTTTTTTTTTTTTTTTCAAAAAGTCTTTGTGATAAAAAAATAGTACAAATAAAAATAAGTAGTGTTTTGAAAAGAGGAAAATGTGAACTTTAAGAAAGACAAATACGTTATATTGATTCATTCCAAAAAGTTAATTATTTGCACGAGTGAAATGGGATATTTTTATACATGCTCGGAATAATGATATCGAAAATATGTCGGATATTTTCTTCTTTAAAAATGCAATGAAAATATTTTATTTTAAATATATAATGACGTTGACATTATTTATTCATGCTTTTATAACTCCGAAAAAATAGAGCCTTAGTTTCATCAAGATGGCTCTCGCAAAAATGCTTTTTTTGACAATGAATATACGTTTTAATTATAAGAAGACAATAAATAAACTTGAAACAGCATTAATAAACTTACTAAACACGAATTTTCATTTTCTCGAGCAAAAATCTGTCGAATTAAACGGGTCCAAGTCGTCCAAGCCAAACTTTTGTATTACAATTAGCATCAAGACAACAACGAAATAATTGCATTACGACGATTGACAGAGAAAAATTTTAAATTTTTTACTTCAACTCTACAATATTAACCATATAAAAATAGCGGCCGATTAAAATTTTCACCCGAGTCCAAATGACTCACTCATGTAGTTGAGGGTTAGAGATAATTGAAAGACAATTATACACTACGTATAATAATTAGGGGATTACTTTAAAACATGTAAATTTTGTCGATATTTAAGAAATCTCTGTTTCTAGAGATCACAGGACAATTTTTTTGAGTGCATTTTAAAAAGTGAAACTTCTACTTTAATATCAATGAAACAATTCATATGATATTTGCCGTCTCATCCAATAATCTTTTTCGCAAAGATCGGTAGCAGGTCGTGTTAAAATTTTGAAAATTTCACGACTTTGCAACTTTTCATGGGCAAAGTCGAAAAATCTCATACATTTTAAAGTTTGAATCTTTTCCTTTATAATGAGACGATTATTCGACGATTACTTTAGCATGCCATCTTAGAAGTTGAGTTCTCAGGTTTCAAGGGAACCGTACTTTAAAATGTATGTACTTAATAAGATGTTTCGGTCTGTTCATACTTTGCCTGTGAAAAGTGACAAAGTCATGAAATTTTTAGAATTTTAACACGACTTTGCTTCTAGTCTTCGCGAAAAAGACCATTCGATGGAATATATAGCAAATATCATATGAACTGTTTCAAAATAGAAGTTTTATCCTTTAAAACGCATCCAGAAAAATTGTCCTGCGATCTCTGCAAGCGGAGATATTGTTTCTTAAATATTGACAAAATTTGCAGATTTTAAATGTGATTCTCTAATTGTTGTGCGTAGTTACATGTAGTTACATGTTGAATATTGGTTTTTTATTTTTATGTATTTATATTTTTACAGTGGAGGAGTATTTACTCCCGGTGCTGCGTTCGGTAAAACATCTCTGATCGAGCAAATGATAAAACATAATATTAAATTCGAGGTGATATCGTCTACCAAGAAATAGAGAAAATTCTATATAATTTAGACCAAGAGGTCTAAACCAGAGGTACTGTAGTATTGTTATCCATGACAACAAGTATGGCAATCTTTTATTTCGTGTAAAACATAAAAACAATACATATATATTTAAGCTCTGTCGCGATCGCTTTCCCAAACGTTGTAACTTTCATTTTTTTATTGGAAGCATCAAGATTGAATGTTATTGCAATCGATAGTTAATACTCTTATCCCAAGACAGGCAGACTCCCATATATACCTCTCAGAAGGGTGCGGATTGCCAAAGTGATAAATTTTTTCTGAAAAAAAAAATTGATAGCGAAAAGATTGAATTTTTGTCTACTACTTAATTTTAATATCAATTGTCGAGAAATATGATTCTCATACCTTTTGGATGGTCACGAAGACAGCTATATCTCCCTGAAGCGATACGTACAATTTTTTTATTCCATGTAAAATTGTTCATATTTGGATAGGCATGACTGCTTTCGTGAATCAAAAAGGTCCATAGAAATCATATTTCTCGATAATTGATATCAAAATTAAGTAATAGATAAAAATTCAACTTTATCGCTATTGATTTTTTTTTTTTTTTTTTTTAGAAAAAATTTACCACTTTGACCCAGTATGATGATCCCTTGCACTCTTCTGAGAGTCCGCCTATTTTGAAATAAGGGTATTAACTATTGATTGCAATAACAACCTTGGCGCTTTCAATAAAAAAATCAAAATCTGCAACATTTCAGAAAGCCCATCTTCCCTTCAAGCGACTGCGATCGGGCTTAAATATATTTGCGTGCGTACGTGCGGGCGTGTATATATGATTGAAATCGGATATTTGTAATTAATCGGAACTGGCATTGTGTGCCGAGCTCTGCTGTAACTCGAATACGCGATAATTTGGAAAATTAAGTTCTGTATTTTTGTGTAGAAACGATTTTATGTAAACGTTATTTGATACAAAATATCGAGAAGAGGAAATTCTGCGTCATTTGATATTATTTTGCCATATAATATTTGTTATCAAAAGTATATAGCTCATTTATTTACAAATAGGTTACGATTTTTTAAAATATTAACATGGATTTTTTCAATTATCGGACTCTGAGTTTTTACCAGAGAGGTGTATTATGCTTGTTTAAAAATTTTTTTAGTTTTAATAACTTATAACGTTTTTGTTTCTTTATGTTCTAAAACAACGAGAAATTTTTGCAATCGATCAACCAATCGCTTGACAAACAATTTTCCGTTTCTCTGTTTTAACACTCATCTAATTATGTAACGAAACAGTTGTTTTCTTAATCTTTTAATAATAATTTTTACTGTACTTTTGTTTTGTACATCTGAAGAGGGTCTAAATATAAGGGCAGAACATGTATCGTACTTAGTATTGTATTTTGTAGCGTTTTAACTTTCTTATTTTCTGGTTCTTGTTTGTTATATTTATCTTCAATTATACTTATGTTAAATGAACCATGGAGATTTTTTTTATGTTTTCTGACACTTATTAACCTTTTATATCTCATACTTTGAACATTAAAAGTCCTGTTGTTTTAAGTTTTTTATTCAAATAAGTTAAGTTATAATGATTACACAAGAAATTCACGTTTTTATTTCATTAAAAGAATATATAATTCCACTACAATCCAATTGCCACTCACTTCTCCTTCTCAATCTAAATGACTCGCCAAATAAAATGACCAATAAACAAACCACTCATCTCTGACGGCTCTGATGCATAAAAAACTCGCTGGAACCAGTGTAAATGACTATGTCAATAATTAATATTTGACATATTAAAATCCAAGTCAAATTAACAGCTAATTCACAATATAATAATTGATTTCTACTAACTTTATATATGAATAAAATATTCAGTTTACAGTCCGTTTTTTACTTTCCAGTCTGTAAATTGAACTCGCAAGAAAGACTGTAGTACATAATTAAGAAATACTTAACAGTTAAGCGTACATATTCAAATAGGTAAATTATATTTTTATGAAAGATTAATTGTTTAATTAATGATATAACTTTTATTGTTTATCATATATCGCTAATACAAGCTTATGAATATCTTCTACATATTTATTTTTTTAATTCATACAACAATTACGAAAATAAAAGAATGATCAATAACTGTAATTGAGAAAGTTTATTCTTTATAGTTATTGACCATTCATTGACAATTCACATATTACTCACTAGATAATTATTTCTCATAAATAAACTCAGAAAGCAAAGCATGTCTCAGTAAAATAGCACAAATTTGTAATTACTTATGATACTGTCAACTTGGCGTAGATTTAAGGCCGCAGCACAGACTTTTGCATAATGCATAACGCATAGTGCATAAGCAAATCAACTAATCTTTCCTTTCCTCCCATTCCATGGAAAAGAAAAATTTCGCGCGCGATTGGTTGATTCCCTTATGCATTATGCATTATGCGTTATGCAAGAATCTGTGTTGCGGCCATTATCTTCGAACGATTTCGAATATACCGATATGTAGCAACATGCAGATAACAATGTGTATATGTATTGTCAGCAGTTAAGTAAGTTTAGTAGCTGCGTCAATGTTATCTTACGTTGTCGGCAATAATACAAATTTTGATGACGATTTTATAGTTGTCGACTGCTGGCAAATTGCTACTCAAACTGTGTTCACTTTGGGCTCACAACGCTTTAAGCATCGTTTCATCCTTGTTACTCATTAATATTAAACAAGGACAATTGATGCTCACAAGCTTTATGAGCGCCAAAGCGAAAGCAGCTTTAATGTTATCATATCATGAAGGTATTAAGCCAACAAATGAGGACTCAGTTGTTGCAATTCTGGTAGCAACATACTTAGCAAGCAACATGTCAACAAGACAAACACGTTGCTATCTGGGAAATTACTATTTTGAGATATTATAATATTGTAGGTTTAATTTTTCATCAAAATGCCTAAAGTAAGTCGTATGAAATACTCAAGAGGCATTTAACAATATCGTAGATGCTGTTCGTAAAGGTATGGTGCTAGAGTAGGTATGTAGAGAGTAGCATCAATTAGCCGGAAGTCGCCATTTGATGTCTTATATCTGGGGTATCTATATGACGCAATTCCTCGTCTTAACCTCTTCTTTCTTTAACATTGTCTTCTTTCTAACTAACAGTAAGAACACCTAATGCGGAACCAATCAGCATTAGAAACACGCATTGGCGCTACTCTCTTTGTACCTACTATATGGGGCTAAATGCAGCAGTTCGAATATATG
The DNA here is from genome assembly GCA_017607545.1 of Acromyrmex charruanus. Classification (NCBI taxonomy): domain Eukaryota; kingdom Metazoa; phylum Arthropoda; class Insecta; order Hymenoptera; family Formicidae; genus Acromyrmex; species Acromyrmex charruanus. The sequence goes on from JAANIC010005483.1 coordinate 708,998, forward strand.
GTGTATCTAAATCAACGTTTAAATTTAGAAAAACTAAACTGCTGAACATCAAAATAACAATGAGTTCCTGTTCTATACTTGAAAAAGATTTTCTGAATTTTTATCTTCATTTTTATGATTTTCATATTAATGGTCAATCACTGTCATTTTTCTGTTCAATAACTGTGGTTATCATTTTCTGAATAAAAGTTTCTAAAAATGAAAAACATGGTCTTATTAAAAGTTTTTTATATCTGACACATTTTTTGAACTTCGCTTTACATCAAATTCAAATTTCAAATAATTTCAATAGTGATTACAGTAAGTATTAAATTTTAGCGCTTAAATGGTCAATTACTATACACTTTATCTTATTAAATAAAAATATTAAAGGCAAAACAATTTTTTTAATCGAAAGCTTCAAAGATTCAAATAACATTAATCATAAAGAATTAATATAATTAACAGTATTAGTAAGTATTAATAATTAAACAAAAACTAAAAAGAAATAATAAATCTAGAAAAAAATTAAAATAACTACTATTATTATCTTCAAAAAATATAGCAGCTCCTTAAATGAAACCGACAGAGGTTTCTGATCTATATTAAATATTCTATTTATGCTATGTTAATCCCAAATTACAAAAAGCAGTCTGGAGATGCTACGCCAAATATAAAACTACAACAATCAAATATATTAAATACAAAAAAATTTGGATAAATGTTGACAATAACGGAAGCTCCAATGCTCTTGACCTTGACATGTTGTCAAGGTCATGACCCTGAATAATCTCCGACAGATTTTACTTGACGGTCACACTTCGTTAAAAAGTTATTAACAAAAAAAATTTTTTAAATAACGTTTTTAAAATTTTTTCAAAATTTGTAATCAGCAACCCCTATATATTAAAATTCAGCCAAATACGTTTAATAGAAAAATTTATACAATAATCAAGCAAAATAAATTGTATACCGTAATATAGAACATGAAAATAAAAACGTATTGTTTTATTACTCATTCGGGAAGAATTCAGGTTCAGCATTTGGATTTGTGAGATCCAATCTCCAGTGAATTCTCTCGGTAGCATTAGTTTTTGGATAGTAAGAAGTCTCGTCGTGATAAAGATAATTCCCATCATTTCGTTCATTAACAACAATCACGTATGGTTCTCCGTTTTTATAACCAGAATTGATTGTCTGTATCATACTAGCACCATTTACAGATCTGACATTTATGATGTTGCCGCCAGTTGTCACTACTCCATTTGTTATTAAACGTCCTTGTCCATCTGCAAAAAATTTCCATTGCGTACTTACTTTTATCTTCTCTTTCCTTTACGTTAATTATACAATGCGCATGCTCAATCATCAATCAATATGTAATCGTTGGAAGAAATTTGATATTTTATTTGGTGAAAAGAAAAACTATTTTAAACAAATTATAATTTAGTTAATCAGTAGTGTGATATTATAGTAGAATTTTGCTTGAGTCAGTAGTACAGCTTTACGACACCTTGTATAATATCGGACCTAATTGCTCATGCGGGGAACGTATGCACGCGGACTCATGGCACGTATTGTAGAGGTTAGATATTATAAAGTATAATTAAAAGAAATACCAAGTCTAATAAAAAATATATAATTGTACTTTACTTTTTGTATAGTACTTTTATATAGGTCAAATAACAAATTTAACTTCATTATTGAACACGTCGGACACAATAAACGTGATAAAATATGATAAGATAAGTTGGGAACATGCGCATGCGCATTGCGAAAGTACACGAATCGTGGAAGTGAGAAGCGATCTGCACCGTGATGTTTCGGCAGCTCTTAATTGCCGTTAACAATATAGTAGTATTACATATATGGTGTATAGTAATAAAGTGTTCCTTTTCTTAACCAATGTGTCTTTTATTCCTGCGATTCGGGAGTGCACGTTCGTCCGGGCTAACGATTCGATCGTGAAGCGAATTATGCACGGCGAGCGTAACAATATTATAGTTAGATATTGATGCTCTGAGATTTTCCGAACGCGAAATGAGAGAAAATAATTGCATTTGAATCGCAAATATTGATTCAGGTCGGTTGCGTATCGTCAAATATTCTCACTTCTCGCACCTTCATCTCACGTGAAAAAATACGCGCGATTGGCTATGAGCATAGTGAAAATACGATATCCCTATGATCACGAGAATGAAAACCACAGATGTAAGTGCGAAATGCAAGTGATATAGATAATTTTTTTGTTGTGACACACGTAAGCACACATACGTGTATATGTATAATTTATAACAGAATGTAATTTATTTCAACATTAGAATATTTATGAACTGTGTATTATTAAAATAACTAACATAATAAAATTACCTATACGGTCAAGCGGATCTTAGTGTCCAATAAATTTTTTAAGTGAATTTTATAATCTTACAATTTCATAATTTTTGTTTGAACTGGAAATTTTGAAATTTACGTAAAAAATATTATAACACATGACGATTTGCTTTGACCATATATGCCATTTCATCATCTTAGTTATTTAAATAATTTACGTATTTATATACTTAATATATTTATTTACTAATCTATATAATTTTTTCTAAATGTATTATCTGGGAATTTAAATGGATCTTGAATATCCCGTAATCGTCTTCTTTTTAAATTCAAATGTGAATTTTATTATTTTTGTTGTCATTTTTCTCCATATTTGAGATATACAATCGACCTTCTGATACTTGAAAAAAATAGTAGATGAAATCATATTAATTAATTAATTAAGATAAAAAAATATTAATGGTAAAGAAAGTATAAATATGAAATGAAAAATTCATTTATTTAATTTTATAATGCATTTCGTATGTATGCATAAACATAGGGGAGAGTGTAAATCGGACTGTATTCTAAATAGGACCTTTTTAATTTAAATGAATATGATTAAGCAGATTTGCGTGCTATTTATAATGTAAAGTCCTTACAAGACACCGAACATGTGACAGCAGTTTGACAGTTCTCTACCATAACGTTCATAGAATAGACGCAAATATGTATTTTCAGCTATCGTGCGAAAAAAAAAAGACAATCCTTGTAAATCATTATTTAAAAGATGTTAAAAATTTGAAAGATAATTGATTTAAGATAATTAAAGAGTAGAATTAAAAAATATCAAGTGTTTTGTGATCATTTGCGGTTTATTGTAAAATTTGTTGCAAAAGTTCGAAAGGATCCGTATCCAAATCGAACCTCTCTTTGGATGTCCAAATCGGACCTACAGTACAATAGATAACAACAGGCATTTGATCATTGGATCCTGACGTTTTCCAAGAAATTGACTTTCTGCCCAGTTCAGTAACTGATCGGTCAATCAAACATAGCAAGATAAAATTAAATTTGGATGAAACACTGCAATCCATTTATCCATTTCCAAAAGCGCTTCCTGTAAAAATACCGCTCGGGAACGAAAACCGGGCAAAAACAATTATTTTAACTAATGATACTGCGATTGAACTGACCAGATCTGCTCTAAGGAACATTAAATCAATAAAATATCATGAATCATCAGACTCAGATTAATTGAATTTTTTATTGATTTCAATTCTAATAATATGTTACGTTCAGTGGATTGTGCACGATTTCTTCATTTCGCGAACGTTCACAATGTCACCCAAGGTCAAACCAATGATACCTGATGATCTTATGTCCCCCTCGAAACCATACAATTTTTGTCTGAAACATTTTCTTATAAAATGCAAGGGAACGAAAATATGGGTGATAGATTAAAATGACATCCTGTATACACTTAACTAGAATGATTTTCTCGTAATTTCTTTTATTATTTCCTCGTATTATATCTTGCTAGCATAAATTCCCCGCACACGGTCCTGTCCCGGTAAAAGGATTCAGTTCTTTGATCCAAAACAGGACGCACGATCGTACAACTCTTGAAATCTGAGTCATCTGAGATGTTAATCTACGTTTTGGAGTCACCTAAGTTCGATTCGTTCCATCCACGCGAATGCATGTGAGACAAAGCGTCTGCTTTAACGTCTTTCCATACTCCATCCTTTTTATTCCTTCTCTCTCTAAACCGATCCACTGATATGCCCGGAGTTTGGACGTAATAAATACAAATTATCAGTAATTTGTTGAATAAAATTTGTATCTTTGACTATCAAATTGTTTGTTTTTGCTCAATACTAACTAAAAATAAATTAAAATCTTGTAAAATTTTATTTAAAAGTCCATAAAAAGAGATAAGACGGTCTGATTTGGATCAGGGGATGGTCCGATTTGGAACCGAAAGTGTTTTTACATTTTCCATTATAATTCAACAGGTAAGAAATATGTCAAAATGGATAAAAAATGAAAGGAATGAAATGGTATCAAATAAAAATGAAAGAAATTAAATGATCTTTCTAACGGCATCTTTGATTTTATGATCGGACTTTATTTATAGAGAGCAAAAACTGCAAATAGGTCCAATTTAAACCACTCTCCCCTATTGCTATGATTTCTATTATACTCTTTATAGATTTATTAGTTGCTGCTATAAAAAATATATATTATATATAAATAATGCAAAGATTTAATTTATTTTTTAAAATTTTTTGAACTTTTCGATTATTCATTTAAATTAAATAAAAATTTAATTATGCTATTAAGTGTATGACTATTTAGTTTTTATTACATATTGATGCAGTTCTTAAATCAAGTAAATATCAGTAGATATTGTAAAATATTCTGTGATTAATTACCTCTTGGTAGATTCTCGAGTGTTTTGTTGACTTCCGCAAGCGTTTGTTGTACTGTATAATTTATTTGTGTTTGCAAATTTCTCGTTAAACTCGCCACCTCTCTATTGATATTGTTTGTAAAATCGGTCACCCAATTAGGAGCAGCCATCCCCAAATGAGCACTGTAAAATAAAAAAATTGTATCGAAAACTGTCGGGAATCGATGATAAATTATACTCTTCGTTTATTTGCCTAGACACGTATTCGCAATTGAGGCAAACTACAGTTCGTGCATTTGTAAAATGCGATAATTTATACGCTCTGACCATGAATAAAGACATATATAATGATAATTAAATTCTGTTATGATTTGCGCAGACACTAAACACTTGGCGCGTTCAGAAAATAGTTTGTTGATTCATAATTATGGTTTAAAACTGAATCCAGATCAAGCAAATATAGGAACAATTCATTTCAATGAACGACGTGTGTCTCACGATGTAAATTGTTCGTTCATATTTACTCGCGCTTGTTTGATCAGTTTGGATTCTGTTTAATTTACGAGATCTTGAGACAAACATCAGTCTCGATTGCGCAATCACATCAACGAGATATTATTAAAAATTGTCGGCCCTGACAAATTTTCGTGGCCATCAATGAGACTCAGGGCACCCGAAGATAATTGAAGAACGATGACAATTAATAAAAATGTATGATTATTAACTAATGATAATTATATTAAAAACATAAATATATTCAATAATATACTATTAAATTCGTGATTTTTGATTATATAAATGATGTATAAATAATTATGCATATCTTTAATGGTGTATCTAATATATTGCCGGAAACTTATAATTTTGTCTGCAGGTTTTTTTTTTTTAATCATCTCTATTGATAATCAACCTCGATGATAACATTAAAATTACAATTTTAAATAAAAATTGAGTATTATTAAGTGTTAAACATGTATGTACATGTTTTTCGAAATTAATAAATCATGAAATTAATACCGTATTACTAGTTTCTTACTTTTAGGCCTGATTGCACCAATGTTACTTTGGCTTTAAGCTTAAAACTCTCTCTGTTTCGTTTTAAAGCAAAAGAGAGACAGAGAGAGTTTTAAGCCTTGCTTAAAGTCAAAGTAACGTTGGTGCAACTGAGCCTTAATCACTTAAATTTTAACAGGCACGCGAATTTCTATAAGCGCCGACCGTCTTTAATAGTATCTCGTCGATGGCAAGCGGTATCTTCGGCTGTGTTTCGAAATCGTAAGTGAAATCGTAAATTAAAAAGGAAGTATTATTTCTATGTTTTCTTATGTATTTTTCTTCGTAGAAACCGAAAATGATCATTATAATAACCAGACTGAAGGAAAAATTGGTACATTGATATAAAGTGAATAAAATATCCTTATTCGCACCGTTATAAAATCACTGTTAGTTATGCTTCAATGAGTCACCCTGTAAATATATTTATTATACATAAATATACTATAAATTTTCAGTACTGGCTGTGCATATCGAAACACACCTAATAAAATATAAAGACATAATTAATTATGAAGTCATATTTTATTTGTATTCATTGTACAATATGTTATATTTAACTTCTACTTCTAATTTTTTATATTATACGTCTTATATCTTATTATTGTGTCCATTGTGCATTATATTATATTTAATCCTTACTTCTAATTGTTTTATGTCTATAAATTATAGGCACAATTCCTATAAATTATAGACATTGACTACGTTTACATCTTATGCTCGTCCACTAATGTAAATTAACTTTAATCTCGGTTCAACTTATTCTTCGTTTTTTTCTAATCTTTAGAACTAGAAAAAGACGAAGATAAGTTTGAACTAAGATTAAAATTAATCTATATTGGTAGAAATGAACATTAATCGGTTTTAATAATATTTGTAGTTAGAAACTAACCATTCATTCCATTTTTCAGAGAAATATAGTTATGAGATTGGTCAGTTTCATAACTACAAATGTTATGAAACCTGATTAAGTGTGCCATGTAAACGTGATCATTAATTCCTATTCTTCCATTATGTCCAGGTCCTTACTTTATTGGATTATACACAAATCAATATATACAAGTCTTAACACTCAAAGTGAACTTCCTAGCAGAGGTACAAATCGACACAGTGATAAAAGTCATTCTTGTCTTTGTTTTTTACTGATTTTTGAACAAGGACAGGATAATTCTTTTGTCAATTTGTGTCTCTTGTTGGAAATATTTTAAAAATACTGCTGCAACATTGCTGAAGTAATATTGCAAAAAGAAATCTTTGCAATGTTTCTATAACATTGTATTGCAATATGCAACATTGAAATGTTACAGCAATGTTGCTACAAGTTTCTGTGCTGTATATGTACGGGTATGTATTATATGTATATATACATATATATATATATATATATATATATATATATATATAAAATATATTAAATTTTTACATAAAAATGAATTTTCAGTGCAAAAATAGAAATAAGAGAAACAATTGTCAATGACCTTGATCTTAACAAATGTTATTCAGGACATGATCCTGAACAACATTCAAGAGATTTTAGCCATCAGTCGGACATCTTGCGTAATGCTAATGCCGGTGGTACTGTAACTTTCAAGCCTTATAACTCGAAAAGTACTTTATGAAAAATTATTTTATTATAGTGTTTTGGAAAGCTCTTGAGATGTGCTACAAGAATATACAATGAAAAATAGAGAGTTCTATTTAAAAAATTCAAAGTGACATTGTTCTGACCTTGATGACGCCACCTAAAGTCAGACTAATCAGATCACTAAATAGAACCTCACAACTTTTGTCTGAAACGTTTTTTTCTAAAATGCTGTTTTCGAAATAAAACGGGTGTACGGGTGATCTGAGATACCCGCTATATGTGTGTATGTATAAATATGTAAATAGGAGAATATATAATTTTATTACTGTCGGTTCTAAGTTCGAATAAAAAGAAAGAGGATATCTCATTTATTATTGTTTTTTAATAAGAGAACTTTTCCGTTGCCAATTATTAATACATTATACAGTCGATAAATTAAATTTAAAAATACAAAATGATTCATAAAGACGATTAGTTGGAAAGCGATAATTGATGTATTATTGTATTTACAAGTTTTCATATTTTTCATAAGATTATTAATTTTTTTGTAACAATGTCTTAATGAAAAATATAACCTAATTAATGTTTTTGTGGTGCAATATTACTCGCATATGACGCAATTTGGAATTAATTTCAATCATTGCGGCATAACAGTGATTTTATAACGATGTGAATAAGGATTTTATATCAATGTACCAATTTTTCCTTCAGTCTAGCGTTATTATAATAATCATTTTCAATTTCTACGAAGAAAAATACATAAGAAAACATAAAAATAAAATGATCTCCGAAAGTGATCACGAAATCTTCGAAAATTGGTAATTCCTCCTTTGTAGTGCACGTAACGTATAGGTTTTCAGCGCTAACAGTAAATGTGGTATATCGCCTTTTTGTTGAATAGCTGGGAAAAAATAATTAACTACCAAGAAAAACTTACCTAGTCAACAATGAAATAATCAATATGACGTGACAGACTTTTCTGGCCATTTTCATCCGAGATACTTTAGATCTTCGGTTAGTAGACAAACTAGATGGAAAAGTGCAGTTGTTCTTTTCTCCGCGTACGTAAAGCAGATCCGGTTAGATCACGTCATACACAAGCAGATATCGTCTTATTTCGCGTGTACTGGCGATCGGCAATATTGCACCTAGTGCTGCTAACGTTCTATCGCGCCACATCGTTTTTCTGCACTTATATACACAAACATTCCCGGATTATCGAAGCCGTGACTTTACGTGACTATATGTACGTGTTCACACGTCGCCTTATATTTGCCGACCGAAGAAACGCGATGTAGGAGAAAGAGAATCCTTGCGAAATTGTTGGATAACGTCATAAATAAGATGTTGCTGATAGCAGAGAACGGCAGAGAAATCATAAGAAGTAAAAGGAAGCCGTTAGAACAATATCGATAGCGACACGAACTAAAGAATAAAAAGTTTTTAGTAATTATCAAAAATTAAAAATAATATTTAAAATTTATACGTATTATCTAAGGAAATAAGTTTCTGCCAAATTCTATTTTAATATTGTGTACATTAATATTATATGTTAACTCTTTATTATTCTGGATGTTTAGTAGGATGTTTAGGCTCTTACAAACTCGCTAGAATTATGAATGCTATTTATATATATTGTTATATTTAGTATAAATTATTTCACAATTAAAAAAAATTCTTTTGCTTTTTTTTCAACTAAAGAATGTATAAAATATTTCAACTTTTAATTGAAAATATCATCAAAGGAATCTATGATCAAAGGAATCATCAAAGGAAACTATGAAAATTAAAATATAATGTTGTTTAACATATATAAATGTATATATAGATATAATGGTTGCCGAAAGTTTCCGATTCATATGTAACTTTAAGATGATTTTCACGCAAGTAAATACGTGAAAAAATTACGCGAGTAATGTAGAGTTAATACGGAATACTACATATAATGTATAGTTTTTTTGTATGATAGATGTACTAATATATGCTTTTCTTTACATAAAATATTTTATATTTTGCATATTAATATTACATTGTATATAAGAAGTGCATGTTACTATTTTTAAGTTAAGTAACATCATTCTTCCATTACAGAGCACAATAATGACGTTCATTTTTTTTTTTTTTTTTTAAAGAATTCTTTAATCATTCCCATTCGCTGTATTGATTATCTTTTCGATCAGACACGGGCACTGAAAAGATAACGCGAGATGTCGAGTCGAAATAAATCGTGTATATCAAATTTCTTTCAAATTTTGCAGCCCTCGGCGACCGCAGCGCGGAAGACCGAGATGCATTGATGAGATTTTTTTGATCGCGATGTCTTTGTAGACCACAGTAATTTTACAAGATGACGTACATACACACAGTATATCGCTGCGTACCTAACAAAGTCGCTGTCATGTGTTATTATTATTCGTACGGTGAGATTTGAATCGATAGGATGCGCATTGCTCGTTATATCATCACATTATCCTTCGAGTCACGATTACAACTAATAGTTATCAGAAAATTGTTCTGTACAATTATCACAATTAGCGATCATTCGTTCAAATGATCGATTCTCATGAGATTAAAGACTCGTAAACGTATCGTAGCAGCGGTTATTTATTGAACTGAAGCAGGTATTCTTCGTAATACATTCATTTAAGCTATACTCGAAGACTTTTCGAGTATGAAAATTTACTCGATATAATATAAAGTAATTCCGGCAAAATACGCCGCAGAAGTCAGAAAAAATAGAAGCAGTGGGAGTAATTTTGTCCCAAAAACAACTACTCTGTTACATGCCTTTATGTTATATTAGTATTGTGTTATGATTTCAGTTTCTTACTATTAATATTAATAAAATTATTGTTGAATCGATTTGTCACTGTATTAAGTAGCCATCATAAATTATAATTTATATAAAATGATTACTGTAGGACGTGCAAAAGACTTAGTGATTATTTCGTGATACATGAGTGTAGAAGAATAGTAAAGCATGTTGTACAACAAACTAAACAAAGAATACAAGAACAAAATATAAGTACTTTGTTCTTGTATTCTTTGTTTAGTTTGTTGTCTTATATATCCCACCTGTTTGGGATACATGGCATTTTTAACAGACGAGATTTATGCCCAAAACATACAAAGTGCGCAGATTGAATTCAATGCACTAAATGCAATAAACGCATTACATGAAATATGTACCTTATGTCATAACACTTGTAATACATCTGGGAAGATGTAATTATTATTTATTATTTTATATACATATTTATCATTCTTATTCCTTAATAAAACTTTATAAACGCATTTTATAAGTTATCATGTCATTTTACGTCTTATTTATATGTATTATTTGTAAAGTTTTTATGAGACATACCTCCCCCTCTCTCCTCCTATGAGTCATATATTCTACCCCCTATGGAATATACGGCAAAAATGCAAGAGTTTAAAAAAGTTCATTTTTTAATACGAAATATAAATATTTCGGATTTCTAATATTTTTTTCATAATAGTAGACAGTATAAAGTTTTTACTGATATAGTTCATTTACTTTAAATATAGTAAATAATATTTAATAAATTAAGATTTAGATAGGTGCGGCGTATATACCGGAGTTACCCTACTATAGGTATATTAAGGGGTTATTCTTGGAAGCCTAAAAGTCATATCTTATTTTGGGAGTCGATTATAAAAAAACTATACATAATACAAAAAAAATTTTTTATATCTTTTTATATTTGTTACTCTTATCTTATAGCTTTTTTCACTGTGGCAGAACAGCTGCGCACTCAGTGCATATTAAAGCTGTTGTACGCTAATCGGAATGTGAAAGTGAGATATCTCAATTAATAAAATATCCAATATATTTTATCAAATAGCACAACAAAATATATTGAGGATTTTACAGTTTAATTCATTTCTATATTTTTATTAAACGTATATCTTTACGACAGCTTTTTAAATGCACTGAGTGCGAACCAGCTCTGCCAGTGAAAACGCTATTAGTGTACAAAATGTGTAATAATTATATTCCTGGCAAACAAAATATGGCGGCGCTACAGTAGGTCTTTCGCCTACGTGTGATAAAGTTTATTCACGATGGATAGCAGAACGGGTCCAAAGTATCAAAAATTTTATTTTGTATTAAAATATTATTTACTAAAGAAATATTATTTACTAAAGAAATATCTGTCTGATTTAAAAAAAATATTAAAAAATGTGAAAATGATGCATGTATGAACGGTACTTACGAATGGTACTTACGAATGGTACTTACGAATTAATTACGTTTTCTTCGATATTTATTATACAAAAATTTAATTGTGATGACAAAATATACATTTTTGTGAAATATTAACCATAAATAAAATAAAATAGATGATTTATTTGTTAGGAATAAAATTTTATTTCCGTATTTAAATAAATATTTGTTGTTGTAAATGTTTTTGTTGTTGTAAACATATTTCTTGTTTCTTTCGAAGTTCGTTAACTTTTATCTCGGCATTAAACAAAAAACACATTGTAGAATAAGCTTTATGCCATGTTGCAGGATATCGCGAGTCGCAGTTTCGAGCGCCAATGTAGTAACGGATAAATGTTGATAAAGCGCATGCGTCTGTTCTTCGTTCCTGCTGTCTAGAGAGATAAACTTCACAATCGCTGCTTCCCAACCTCACATGGTACTTGAATAAGGAACGCCGGAACCGACGCCGGCGTATTGAGAACATTTATCCCTCACTATCTTTCTCTCTCGCACAGATTTTTGCATCAGCGTTAACCATGGGCAAGTATAGGCAATATCTCTTCCATTTATATATGTTCTAAGACTGTGTAACACACATAACCTCAACGACTAACGGAAAAACAGAACTCCTCCGCTAACGAAATTAACGAAGTACACACATTTCTTCTTTTTCAATCCTGCCTTTAGTAAATCAGGGAGATTAATAATTCTACAACAAAGTACAGAGTGTTGGAGGTTGGAGCAAGGTTGAAGTATGTTTATTTTTTACGACACTGGAGTGATTCAAATGGAGCGGCGCAGGAGTGATGATAAGGATTCGATTTGGTGGTGAGGGTTCGATGTCGGGTCTCTTTATATGAACTCTACTGAAAATCATGCGTCTCTAAGTAGAGGGGCGGGAGGGTAGGGCGAGAGTCGCTTCGCGTAGAAGTCGTACGCCCCTAAGCGAAAGAGAAACATAAAGTGTTCTCTTTCTATAGAAAGAGAAATATAAAGTGTATTAAACAAAGAAAGATTCAGTACTAATCTTATGACGCGAAACAGACCGATATTCAAAGTCAATTCTTGTATTTAAGACTGTCCTAAGTACAATCTTAAAATGTCATAAGTCAATCCGAGGACTATATTAGCATCTTAGACATTATTTAAGACAGTTTTAAAATAAAAACGGACTATGAATATCGTTCCATGTTTTTTTAGCGTTTCACAGTTGGCAGCCTTTTCCCCTCACGCGACATTCATAGACAGAGACGGCGGAGATTTAAAGAGAGACGCTTGCAAACTGAGCATACTATGTTATCCCTCCCATCATGGACGCCATTCTAGTTCAAGAACTCCGTGGGCGAGGGTTCGTCTCCTGGGGAGGGATCGCGGTCGATTTGCGGCGTAACACTTCATTTGTCTCAACATTGCGCAATTCCATCATATCAATCAGGATCAAATTATTTTAACCTCTCAAAATACAATGATTTATTACAAGAACATGATTTAAGACATGACTTTATGGTTTAGGACACAATGACGCACTCTCTATTTCGTAACATCAAATGCGGAATAGCGCGGATTAGTTGCTTCAATGATGCAACTTAATTTTTTTTTTCCGGCTAAACAAAAAATGATATCGAAGTCTTTTGTTTACAGCATTTAACTCAGAAATGTTCCAACAATATTAAAACTTTTTCGATGTTTATAAAAATGTTTTATACAAAGCCCAAACAAAAAAACTTTGGAAAAATCATAAAAAACCGGAAAAAATTGACAAATTTTTTGAAATATAAAACCAAATAATTCGAAATAAAAAATCAAAAAAATATCTGACATTTTATACTTATAGTTATATGTTTCTAGTTTAAATCCTTTTTTGAAAAACTAATTTCCGATCACTTCAGAAGTTATTGAATTTAAAGTGCCAAATCAGTCCGCGTGTCACCTACAGTACGCAATATCCTCTCAAGTCTAACACATAGCCACCAAATACAAAAGTATAGTCTTTTTTTGGTCACTGATTTCAATCTGAAGTAAAAAAATGTGCCCTTATTATAATAAAGTGATACCTCCACGTAATACAAGATGGATAACGCTAAAATTATCATTCCGTGTACATTTACTTATTATCGCCATTGAATCTGCTATTTTCAATTCAACAATTGTGATTACAGTATAAGTAATCAGAATAAAACCACTTATAAAATCACTAAATATCGATTTTGTATGGATTTTTTTAAATTCTTGTACTCCATATCCGCCATTTTGAATTGCACATTTTTTATTTCAGATCTGAAATCAGTGACTAAAAAAGACTACAATATGGATAACATGCTCCTGTATTTGGTGGTATACGTCAAACTCGAGAGGATATCGTGCACTTTTTATATGTTAAAATTGTCATTAGACGTGTCTTACATGTGATTGATCAATTACTTAATCTTACTGTTAAAGTGATTTACATTAATATTTCTTGCTGAATAACACGTCATATAATTATGAGTGGAATATCTTTTTTGTCTTTCATAACATTAATTAATACAATTTTTGAGTTAAGATCGGTTTTCATACAATTTTTAATGCGTTCAATTTATACATAATAACAAGTTATCTTATATTGTCTTTTAGGTGATGTTTCAGAAAAGGAAGCTGATTTGAAAAAACATGTGTAATCTTTTCATTTTTTTCATTTTTATATAATCCGTTATACATTTTAAAAAATTTTTTTAGTTGTTTCTCAGAATTTATATATTTATTTACCTATTATTCCTGATATTATATTTGTGACACAATATTCTTAATTTATATTTTATTTATCTGTCTATATTCACTAGTTGAACAGTCAAACAGTCTTATTTTTACCAATAAAGATATTCCAGGAATATCCAAAGAAACTGCCAGGAATATTAGAAAAACGAAATTGTAATGAATAATGAAAAAAAATAGGATTATGATACTTCAACATAAAAATGATATACCGCCATTATGTTATGCATACATTATGCGCGTAATTTACGCATTTTTCTCTGTGTAACTTTCCTCTACTGATGTACTCACTATTCACGAGAAAGGCAAGCTAAATTGTAATTTAAAAAAATCTTAGAATCGTTTAGCCAACGTCAACGCATCTACGTCATTCTGGAGGAGTTTCCGTTTGTGTAAAACCCGCGATGAAAATGACTCGACTTTTGCCGATCATGACGACGATCATGGATTAAGTATACAACACGATTGCGATCACTGTCGCACGAGGCATATAATTTATTCGACTTCTCTCATTTCTGCGGAATGCCACATTCGTTCCAAAGAAAAAAGTATGAACTAACGTGATTATAAAACGTGTAACTTTAACCGCAAAACGTGGTTTTCTTCTTTTTTTCTTCGCTCCGAAATCGAACGAGGAAAAAGATTTGTGACTTCCGAGGGCAAACGAACGGAATATTTACGCAAGATGTTTTTTATTTTTCAGATTTAATTATTATGCTATCCTTTACTTGTCGCGAGTGTGTTTAAGAAGAGAAATCGAATAGAAATTGGCCTGTAGGACAGGACTCTTAATTTATCGCATTATATGGAATTGTTTAATATTTTCTAAAAATATATCTTTAATAATTCAAGAAGAAATGAAAATTGTCAAATTAGAATAACGAATATGTGCCTCTCTGAAATCTTAGAGATAGAAGAGTAGAGACATATTGCATTTGTACGGATATTTGCAGTGTTTATAGAAAGATATGTTAATAATTATTATCAGGAATTGTCGATACATATTCGCTACCCATAGTTTAACGATTCGTCGCGCGACCGTGAATAAAAATTAATTCCATACATTACATTTTTCTTTCTTTTTAATAACTATTAGACTACTAACCAGTAACTTTTACATCATTGACTCTGATTGTCATCTGACTTTCGCTCAACAAATTATCGATGATTGACACTACAACTGTTACATTACTGACTTTGATTGTCACCGGATTTTTGCTCAACAACGAAATATTGATGACCAATCAATTGAAATAATTGACAGTTATAATCAAGGATTTGACACCTAATTTTCAACTATCAATCAGTATGTACAAGTTCTCAATTATTTTATATACAAGGAGCTCAAAACCAACATAACATCTTTTGCGTCAACAATATTACATTAGCGACTACACAATTTTTGCATTATGTCAAAATCGACAATATTATATTAGCAATTTGACTGTTTATGCTGAAAAAGTGACCCGTGGTCACGAAACGTTCATTTATATACAATAATTTATATAAATATCTTAATTAGTTAACTAATACATTTTAATTTGCTCGATCATTGACCTGATGCTTTACATTTTTGCTTTTGCATAATACGAGCGATTTCTGTAATTTTAATTCCATACAATATCATTAATCAGATTTTGAAGGAAAATTTAAGTAGGTAATCGTAATACAATAAGATCGAGTTTAAAGAAATTGAATTGTTAAATTAGGTTAACCTGTCAAAATAGTGTGCAGGTATACGTCACGCGATCACGCGGAGCAGTTCTCGACGCATGCGTATAATATTATATCAAAATTGGGGGCCACTTTTTCAAACAAGTTAGCAATCTAGTAGTATATATAAAAGTCTGTGGTCACAGTATGAGTCGGTGCGTTTAAGAAATGAAGTCAGCATGAAGTCAGCACGAAGTCAGCGCGAATCAACGAGCGCAAATAGCAAAAACAATGCGAGAAAGTTAGTAGAAGTCAGTAAAAATAAGGAGCGAATTAACCTGACTCAGCGAGAGTCAAGCAACGATGTTTGTTAGGGACGTGTTATTCTCGAATCACAATACGAATATAACATCTTAGCGAGTCGGTGCGTTTAAGAATCGAAGTCAGCACGAAGTCAGCACGAAGTTAGCGCAAATCAATGAGCGCAAATAGCAAAAACAGTGCGATCCAGCAAACCAGCAATCCAGAATGGATTGAAATGGATTCAGATTTTCAGAAATACATGATTCATGAATGTTAAAATGAATCCTTTCCAATCCTGAATGCATTTTTATTCATTATAGGAATTGCATAGAACATATCTCTATGCCTTTTAATCTAAAAATAATCAGCGATTTCTGTGCAATGTGAATACTGCTCAATTCAATATTTTGAATATGAAATGCAGTTTTTCAATCTAATTGAATAAAAAAAGTTTTTATTTAAAAATGAACCATAAATGTTACTTAAATTATTCAAAATTATAAGTAGGAAATTTTTTGATTTAATCCAACTAAATTAAAAAAAGTTGTAACGTAAAAATATTATGTACAAATAAGTTTTAAAGCGTTTTTTGTGTAACGTATAATTTAAACTTAGAATTCAAATATTTTCGCGCTCTTTTGATATGTAGTGACGCTTAATGTGTACTATTAAAAAACATAATTAACTTCACAAAATTGGAAACTTAATCTCAAAATTAAATGGTTTTAAAATGGCGAGCGACAAGCAATTTATTCGACACTGCATTCGATACAAATTTCATCAAGGAAAAAGCGCTGCTAAAGCATGTGAATCAATTTGTTCTGTTCTTGGAGTCAATGTTGTATCCAAAAGTACATGTGAGTTTTGGTTTAGGCGATTTAAAGAGGATGATTTTGATATTAGCAATAGAGAATGTAGTGGTGCTCCTCAGAAGATTACAAACAATGAATTACAAGCATTGCTCGATCAAAACTCATGTCAAACACAAAACGAACTTGTACAGCAATTTGGAGTAACTCAACAAGATTTCAATACGTTTACGGCAGATGGAAAAGATTCTGAAAGAAGGAAAGTGGGTGCCGCATGCATTAAGTGAAAAAAACAAAAATAATCGTCTTGAGAAGTGTTTGAATCTATACAATAAACAGCATAGAAAATCTTTCTTGTGGAAAATCGTGACTGGTGATGAAAAGTGGATTTTTTACGATAATCCTAAAAAGAGAAAACATTATGTGGATCCAGGACAACTCACTACATCAACGCCAAAACGCAACATCCACAGCAGCAAAGTTATGCTATGTATCTGATGGGATATGAAGGGTATGCTATATTATGAACTGCTCCATCCGAATGAAACGGTTAACAGTGATCGCTACAGTCAACAATTCCGTTTAAATCAAGAAATCGAACGAAATCGTCCATTTACTGGCAAAGGAAAACGTCCTGCGAAATTGCTTCATGACAACGCTAGGCCTAATGTTGGTAAACCTGTAAAAGAAACGTTACTAGCTCTTGGTTAGGAAGTTCTGCCGCACCCGGCGTATAGCCCAGACATAGCCCCTTCTGATTATCATTTATTCCGGTCAATGCAAAACGCCTTGTCCGGTGTACACTTTCGATTTGAAGAAGTGCGAAAATGGGTGGAGTGGTAATTTTATCGCATCGAAAGACGAAACCTTCTTCGCTTCTGGAANAAAAGACGAAATCTTCTTCTGGAATTCGCTAGCTGCTCGAAAGATGGCTAAAGATCAGTAGATAATGACGGGGATTATTTTGATAATTAAGTGTACTTTCATTTTCAGTGTACTTTCATTTCTAAATAAATAAATATTAAATTTCATTAAAAACGCTTTAAAACTTATTTGTACACCTAATAATTGAACTAATAATGTCCTTTTATTTCTCTTTGATTGGAAGTAAAATGAATTATCAATGTTAACACTAGCAAATCAAGTCGAACATAGCCCGAATATTACAATCACGCGTGACATCGGCCAAGCGAGATTAGATTATCCGATACTTACCCAATGTTGTCTCATTGTATTGTAAATTGTTTATATTTTATTATATCTGTCAAATGATGATATTTTTATTATAGCTATATAATTTCATGTACTGATTTAGCTGGTAATTGAAGTAGAGAATGAATAACACATTTACCAATTGGTAAATGGTGTAGTGGGTAACGTAGAAGATTCATAATGCAGAGGTCCCAGGTTCGAATCCCACTAATGCCCAATTTCTTCATCTTCCAGATAAGTTGCGGATAATCTTATCCAGGAGATATCTCCATTGTACTTTGATATCTCTTGGATAAAGTTATCTAGAGGTGAAGAAATTGGACATAAGGTGCGTTTTTAATATCAGTTTGAAGTAGTTAATACCAGGTATAATTATTATAAATGTCTTAGGAATAAAATTTGTAACTCTTAAATATAAATGTTTTTTTTTTTCGATTATTAGACTAGTGTTAGCTCGGATTCAATCCATTTCAATCCATTCAATCTATTTTCATGGATTTAAAGTACGCATTAAAAAAATTTTAATCCATTTTAATCCATTCTCGTTTGCTGGGGAGGAAGTCAGTAGAAGTCAATGAAAATAAAAGAAGCGAATCAAACCGAGTCAGCAAGAATTGAGCACCAATGTTTGTTTGATTCAAGAGTGAAATACTCCTCGCACGTCTATTAATATTCAATCTTTATACACGTCTACTAATATTAAATTATCTTTATCTTTTTTCTTAAATTTCCGCAAAAAATATAATTTTTCAAACGCTATTCTTCACACGACTGAGAATTACGTTTGGCATGTATATATATATGTGTATGTATAGCTGATGCAGAACGTCGCAAGCACAACCAACTGCATTTCTTCAATTAATTAATTCGTGACGCATGCGCAGAACTACCGTACTATTTCGGGATCTATTTCACATAAGCTTTTCCTAAAGAGTTAGCAGTCTAGTAGTATATATAAAGGTCTATGTTTTCGACACAATGAAAAAAGAGCAATATCGGTAGCAATATCAATATCGATTTGTGATTCACTTTTTATTTTTGGATGAAAAATGTGCGAAGAAATAAAAACGAAGTTGATGCCAACTATATCGATATTGCTTTTTTTCCATTGTATCGAAAAACACTAAACATACCTTGCTATGAATTGCTGTCAAAACTGTCGCAATCACTCTTTGTATCACGTCGTTTGAAAGATAGTAGTAGACGATGGTAATGTCAACTTGCATCAGCAACGCCGCCTATCTTCAAATAGAATACTTATTGATTTGCAACATACAGTATCGCCGGCATTAGCATTAGTTTTAAGCCATAAGCCGTAAGAAATTGACCAATTGCAGTCGAATGCGAGGAAAATAATTGACTGTGATTCGTCCACTCCTTATGGCTTAAAAATCTATTGTAGAGCCAGGCTTACTCAAGGTGTTCGACCGACGGCTAAAACCTCTTGATTCTTGTTCAGGATCATGATGCAAGTAGATAGTGTGTTTATTATTAAGATAAGTTTGCGCATAGCAATGCCACAGTATAAGTACACACAATATGTATACTGAGCGTCGGCACCTTTGATGTAGTGGGTCCCAGGTCACATGACTCGCCGCCATGTTGTGGGTTGGAAAGGCGCTTATAAATTTGAATTTTTATGAAGTTACAGAATGATTTTTCTAAAAAAAAAAGACATAAATCGTTCGTGTCATGAAAATTGTTTATAGCGAGTATATTTTTAAATCAGAATTATATAATAATATAATGTTAACGAACATATTACATAAAGATAATGTTCAAATTAATAATAATAATATTAAATAGTAATAAGAAAATTAAAAATAATAATTGATTAAATGCTATATGAAAATTGTAATTGAATAATTATGTATGAAAAAATAATATATTGCATGAAAATTGTAATTAAATGTAAAGTTATAATTTAATAATATACATATAATATACACAAATGCATACTTTATCGTATATAAATATAACATCTACACAATATAGCCAAAAAAAATTTGATTTAATTTTTTGTAAAACTTAATTTTATTAACCCGTTGCCCTACTTTTCTCTTACAAATTAAAAAAAAATAATTTTATTTTGAACGCTTTATATTTTATTGAAAGCTTTATACGAACGATGTACCATGGCTCTCACCCGTGATACTTATTCTTCGACTTGATTTTTCTTTACCACGAGTCTTACACAATATTGTAGAGAGACGAAAGGGTTAGTTATATTTTATGGGAAGGAGATTCAGCTAACCTAACCTAACTTAACCTGCAATTTTAACTGAAGACAACCATATTCCTGGTTGGAAATCGACGCATGCGCGCTAAAAATTGAAGACTACATAAAAAATTCGGTGTCCACACTGTATGTACTTAGATTGTAGCAACGCGCTGACCTCATTTTCCGCCATTTTACAATCCTATATATTCTCACGGTTGTCATATGATTTGAAATGATTAAAAAATATATTAAATATTAAGTGAAAAGTAATAAATAATAATAAAAAAAAGTAATAAATAAGTAATTATTTACTATAAGTAAGTGATTATTTACTATGTGTGAAACTGAGTTTTACTGTCAAGCGTATTGAAACAAAATCCACCAAAAAATGGCAAAAAAAGGTCAAGCTTTGATTGGTTGTAGCAGATAAACATGCGCAAGAACACATCATGTCTACTTGCATCATGGTCCTGAATATCATTTGTCAAGATCAAAGCCATTAGAGATTGTACCTTTTATTTTAATTTTTACGCAAAAATGAATTTTTAGTGTAAAAATGAAAATAAAAGGAATAATCTCCAATGGCCTCTTAACAAATGATATCCAGGACATGATCCTGAACAACATTCAAAAGGTTTTAGCGTCAGTCGGACGCCTTGGGTAATGCTAATGCCAGAGGTACTGTCACTTTCAAGCATAATTCAAAAAATACTTAATGAAAAAATATTTTCTTATAGCATTTTGGAAAGTTTTCAACATCAGCTTTACATTATAACATTAGATTCTGAAAACAAAAGTTGGATGTACCATTTTAAAAAATGATGTGATCTTGATTTGACCTTGGTGACGTCATCCAAGGTCAAACTGATAAGATCATTAAATAGATCTTTTTAAACCTCGTAATTTTTGTCTAAAATATTTTTCTCAAAAATGCATTCCGAGATATTCAGTCGGCCTGGAACTTTTGACGAGCACTGTATACTTTTATGATGTATTTTTTCGTTAATTTTTTTCTATGAATATACAATTTCGTGTAAAAATTTTAATTTTACTATGAAGGATTTGCAAACTCCCTTCAATTACTCGTTTCTGCAAAGAATGTCCATGTAGGAAGCGTGTCGCCAAAAGAATCGAGTTCTTCCGCTATGAATTCTCTTATATGAGTGGCAAAAAGACAGGCATGCAGGAGCAAAAAGTATCGAGGCCAACTTGGTAATGCGCATTTTCACTATCGAGGGTAAGACCAATCCTTTGATAGCTAATACTATCCAACCTTGTATCTAACCAGGTATGACTGCTATAATAGATGTGTAGGAATCTAGTAAACGAGAATGGATTTAAATCGATTAAAATTTTTTTAATGCGTATTTTAAATTTTAATGCGTACATGAAAATGGATCCGAGCTGACACTAGTTTAATATTCGAAAAAAAAAACATTCATATTTACAAATTTTATTCTTAAGATATTTATAATAATTATACTGAAGTTAACTATTTCAAATTAGTATTAAAAAACGCACCTTAGTGGGAACCTTAGTTCGAAACCTGGGACCTTTGAATTATGAATCTTTTACCCGCTACACCATTTCTTCAATTGGTAAATATGTTATTCATTCTCTTCAATTACAACCAGTTAAACCAGTGCACGAAATTATATAGATATAATAAAAATATCATCATTTAACAGATATAATAAAATATAAACAATTTACATTACAATGAGACAACATTAGGGTAAGTGTCGGATAATTTAATCTCGCTTGGCCGATGTCACGCGTGATCATAATATTCGGGCTGTGTTCGACTTGGTTTGCGAGTGTTCACATCGATCATTCATTTTACTTCTGATCAAAGAGAAACAAAAGAACATTAGCTCAATTATTTTTATGTTACAACTTTTTTTAATTTAGTTGAATTAAAACAAAAAATTTCCTACTTATAATTTTGAATAATTAAAGTAACATTTTTCATTTGTAAATAAAAACTTTTTTTATTCAATTGGATTGAAAAACTGCATTTCACATTCAGAATATTGAATTGAGCAGTATTCACGTGGCACAGAAATTGCTGATATTATTTTTTAATTGAACTGAATTAAAAAAACTGTACTTCCTATTCACAATTCTGAATTGAGTAGTATTCACGATGCACAGAAAATGCTAATATTATTTTTAGATTGAAAGGCATAAAGATGTGCTCTATGCAATTCCTATAAATGAATAAAAATGTATCTCAAGATTGAAAAGAATTCATTTTAATATTCATGAATCCGTATTTCTGAAAATCTGGATCCATTTTAGTCCATTTCAATTCATTCTCGTTTGCTGAGTTAATCTTCCTCCTCGTACATGTATCGGACGTTCTACAAGAAATCACCGCGCCGTTTTATTCAAATGACGTAAGCATGCATGCATGCACGCACGTGACAAAGTGTCCTATACACTTGCACCAAAGAAGGAAATAAAAAAAGCAAAAATAGGTTAAATGGGTTTGCGAGAGTCGACCGAATCGGAAAGTACCTATGTCACAGTGAATCCCGACGTTAAACAAACGGTTCTTATATTATATATATATATGCATATATATATATAATATAAGAACCGTTTGTTTAACGTCGGGATTCACTGTGACATAGGTACTTTCCGATTCGGTCGACTCTCGCAAACCCATTTAACCTATTTTTGCTTTTTTTATTTCCTTCTTTGGTGCAAGTGTATAGGACACTTTGTCACGTGCGTGCATGCATGCATGCTTACGTCATTTGAATAAAACGGCGCGGTGATTTCTTGTAGCATATTTTGATTTAATAAATAGCATTTATAATTTAAAAATCGCGCAATTCTTCTTTTCGAGTGCAACACTGGCAAACGTTACATAGGCGCGATTAATGTACGACAGAAATATAAATTAAACTGTGCATATCGTACATTTAATCATTTTGCATTTTTATTTTATATTTTTGTGTTAATATTTTATATTATACACACATATCTACATTTCTATACTCAAACAGAACAAGTGATATAATGTCATGATAACGTCAAAATGATATTAGAATGAATCGGAAATGATTGAAAAATAACTTTTAATGATTATTTTGGAATTATTTTGACATCATTTTGATATCATAATGACTTGTTCTATTTGGATATATCTTGCGTATTAAATTTTGTAAAATGAAATTATTATACTAAGCGTGTTACTCATTCTTTATTTCTTACTTTTATTTTGTATATAATTCTATGCTATATAAATTCTATGCTATATAATTATTAATGGAATCTTAACTGCAGAGAGAGGAATCTATAATCTTAGAATAGAATAAAATTTCATCTTTTTTAAACGTTTGTTTCAGAATAAATTGTAATAAATATTGTAAGTATAGGCAGAAAAACTATTCTATCTATGTATATATCATGCACACATTTCATGTAGAGTTATTTAAAGATTTAATTAGCGAGAGAATCAGTATAGTTTCAGTGACGAACGAAGGAAAGAACGACTTAATGTTTTAATGTGGCTGTGCATTACATATCTTTATGGGAAACAAACCAAGTGGAAATCCCAGATTCAGTTCCCTAAGGATTTTTCTGATTACCTTAAGCTGACGTAAAGAAAGTCGGGATTTCCCTACTGACGAAACGAGACAGTATTATATTACATATTATTAGGCTCTTCTATGTCCTAGAATTACAGACTTACAAAAAGTCCCTTTTCTTTTTCCAATTTTTTTCGAGTAATTTTTTTTCTTTCAATTAATCTAAGACTAATTCTTTGGCAAACCAATTATAAAATTTTTTTAAGCAATGTTAATCCACTCAATTAATTAGCTTAATAGATTATAATTAATAGATAGTCTTATTTAAAAACCTTAATCTTATAATTTTACAATATTATTTTATAATAATATCTAAGCAATTTTTTGACAGAATGGATGAAAGAGACATGTAAATAGATCAATACAAAATACAAAAGAAAGGAAGGAAATCCAAGAGGGCATGATTCCATTAATTCCCCTCGATGCATTCAAATCTCAAGGATCAGGTGATTCTGAGTCCTGCAAAGTCATTTCCGTATTGTCGATCATCAATACGAGTGACGTATGGAGGAAGAGAAAACTAAATACTAAGAGACTTGGTAACGATAAACCGAAAATCTTTTTGAATGCGATTTTTAATATTATTTTAATAACTTGATATTTATCAATATTCTAATGATGCGATGCAATGTCTGGGATACCCCGGCGCGTGTTTTCAAATCGGAGACAAAAAGTGTCCTCTCTCTGTCTCTCCCGTAATCTCCGACGCGAAGAGGGCTCGTAGCTCTTTGTGATACAGTAGGAATAGTTGACGGAGGGAAAGAAAAAGAGAAGGGGAGAGAGAGAGAGAGAGAGAGAGAGAGAGAGAAAGAGAGAGAGGGGTCGCGCGCATATATACGAAAGGACTCGTGAGTGACGTTCGCTCACCACCGTCTCTCGGTCTCCGTTCGGTTGAGTTCGCAATACTCGCATCAGTCGCGCTCCGCCCGTTCTGAGTATCGTTTGCGTCGCGGCTCCTCCACGCGTCCGTCGCTCGTTGCATGTGCCGGCTTACCTTGCCTTAGTCGTGATTCCTCTGTTCTGCTTTACACGTGCCGCCCTTGTGTTACGCACGGCCCGTGCCGGCGCGTAGCTTCCGAGATCGTCCTCAGGACGAACACAGCTTCTTTTGCCGCGAGACAGCAAGTCGTGTTAGAAGTAAGTCCATCAGGAATGTCGTACGTAGAAAAGTTTCGAGAAACTATGTTTTTTTATCTCACGTAAATATTTAAATCTGAATTCTATTGTGTAAAATTTGATGCGAAATTTAATTATTTCGAAAACTTCGTTTCCCTGGTTCGTGAGCGACACTGATTGTTTTTCGTGCGCGTGACGCGGAATTGTAAGTTCTTGATACGACAAATGTTAAATGTCAAGCGGTAACTGCGAGTGATGTTTAGTGAAGAGAGACTCTTTAAAGTGATATCTAATGTTTATTACATTTGAATAAAGAGGAAATTCAGTTGAAATGCATAATAACGATTACAAGATTTTTTTAATTTTAGAAGACTTCCGATTATTTTAATATTGCATTAATGGAACTATTATCATTGTCACTTAAATATAAAAATGATTTCTCATATAATTAATACTTAAATTTTCAAGAAATAAAAATCAGATAAATGCTAAAAATAAGATAATGATGTAAGAGATACCATTGTTTTATGTATTGTTTGAAATATTGAAATATCTATCTTTGATATTATTTGATAACTTTTATACAAAAATGTATCTAACTCCGAGATTCTAATATATCTAATTAATTTTATGAACTCGTTTTTGACAATATATTTCAAATGTTTCTAGATACAGTACAACTATTCCGAATCGTTCGAAACCTTCAAACACACATTCGAAAACCTTCAAACCTCCCGAATCGGAACAAGCGTCAAGAATCGAACGATCGGTGCCGGAAGATTGTCAATCATGAACGGAGTATCTAGCAAGTGCGCGAAGCTAAAGATGTACGATGGCGAAGATGACAACTCGATAATCAAGAAACCTTTACCTTTGAGGGCGGTTTCGTGGAGTGACAATATCGAAGAAACTGATTTAGACGTTCCTGGAACACCTAGAACACCACGTACGTCCACGACAAAAGGTATTGCAATTTGAAACATCTTGACTAAAATTACGTAAAAATCATGGCAATTTTAAAACCGTCGCTTGTGAAGAAGAATTTTTTGTAGAATTATATTTTGCCTCGTTAATTCTTTTTGAAACATTAATTGTATATCATGTAATTATTGAATTATGTTGAGTATAGCGCATCTTTCCTAAGAATTAGGAAAGTATTTGTGAATGATAGAAGAGTTATTGTAATTATTATATGATAGCATATCGCAATCATGCATCGTATCAAGTTATTTCTTGTTTTTCGAGGCGATTGGTAGGCGTACGCAGTCTACGTAATTCTTATTCATATCTCGTTATAACGCGTCAGACTTAAATAGACGAAAAAAATGGACTACTTTTATTGATATTTATACTTAACAAATAATTCTACGATACAAACTATTGGCTTTTAACATTCTATTTGCATTTTGAAGAAATAAATTGACAAAAATGTTATATATACAATTTTTTTCTGAGATATTTTGAACCATACTGATATTCAGAGTTGATAACCTTATAAAAGATTCTCATTAGAAAAACGACGTTATTTCGAAATCCAAAGAGAAGCAATTAAATAGTCTCAGATTTAGCACAAAATTAAAAAATTTTTTTTTATTTTTTTTTTAAATAATTAAAATTGAAATATTTTTTTAAATGTTTCATATTAGCCATTATACTTATATTTTTATTTCATGAATATAAAAACCCATCCATTTAAAAATTAATAAATTATTATATCTATAACATGAATTATGGATATTATTATATTTAATGAAATAGAGTCTATATCGGAAATAGAGATTATATATAATCGGAGCATTACGGAAAATGTATCTATAGAAGAAAATTCGTAATATCTTTCCATATTAACACACGTGTCAAATTTGAGTGAACGGTCATCGGAACGACTGTTCTCATGTTATCTCGGCAATCTTGAGATGATAAACAAGTATGGGCACGTCCGTTGGGGTACAGTTATAGTGATGTGTGCAATATAACTGTAACTTACAAAAATGATATGTGGTAGGGTGATATCAGAAAAAAATTCCAGAAAAAAAATATAATTAAAAAATTGGTAAAATTCCTATGATAATAAAAAGAGTGATTATAATCGAGAGTCTCGTATGAATCATTTCTTAAACACAAGACACATTTTCGTCTGTTTAAACATATTTCTTAAACAAATAATTCGATATTGTGTTATGCGAATTATTTTTTTTCTGAGAGTTTGAACAGTTTTAAACGGAAAAATGATTTTAGATAATTAATCATTCTCAATTTAAATATAATAAATATAATAATAAATAAATTATCATATTATAGAAATATTTTTAATCATGAAAGGAAGAATACGTCTTCCTTTTCATGATAATTAAAAAATTATCTCTCAATTATGAACAGAACTTTTGAAATAATGAATATTATTTCGAAATTATGAATATTTTATTACGTTAATACATAAAGAAAGTAATTATTATTGTCAAACAGAATTGTCCCTACTACTGCGTAAAAATGAAGCGGTTTTTCTGCTGTCTCTAAAATGTTGAATCATTTTCCATGATTCCATTTTTCATTCCATGATGAAATTGGCGGAGTTTGATAATGGAATTGATATTCTTTACATGTTATATTGAACGAATTTTCCACGCCTCTAATGACCGCTTTGTCGTCGGCATTGAATTCAATTATGTGACACGGTTCATTAGGAAGAGACGGGCTAACTGAGTTTCCAACGTGAACACGTGCTTCTCTCAGTACCGTCGTTGTCGTTATCTTAGAGAAGTCGATCGTTCGCGAGTCCATGAATAATATTGCACGCGAAACCTTGAATCTGTTTTGCCGAGCACTTTCTACTTACGCACCGTTTACGCACACGAAATGGAAACGCGTAGGTACTATTTTAATCACGCATGCCACTTTGTTCTCGCACGACAGAACAATTAAGCTGTTTGTGGAAGAAGAACGATGCGTACGCGAAATTTTTGTTACTCGCCTTATAATTTAGTCATTAATTAATTTGTCGCAGATAAGTACGCGGCGTGTCACGAGGATAATATTGTAACGCGAGATTATCAATTAACTTCGTAGGCTGTTGTAAAAATCGATCGAATCGGTCAATGAATCGCGGTGACTAATAAAATGTCAACACTTACGCAAAAGCCGAACCAATCGATGCGAGTTGCTCGTGCTGCATCTATTGAATCTCTGGGAAATTTCTCTGACAGTGAAGTTTACTCTCAGATTCAAGAAAAATTTCGTAGTAATCATGGAAAACAAAGAACTCACTGAAGACAGAGAATCAAAAATACACTTTTGTCGAACTTGATTCATTATCCACATGTGTCAGATAAATCAGATTATTCAACTTTTTTGCGGATTTAGTTGAAAAGCAGATTTTACGAAACATTCACTGGAAAATTTCTTCAGCGGAAATATCGTAGAATCTATAAATAAAATATGAGAATAGATCATCAGAAGCGAGAATTTCGTAACTTATATTACATAAATAAAATGCCTCATGATAAATGACAGATTTATGTTTTATTGTTAATCTGCTGTCAGATTATATCCAAAAGTTTCCTGCCGACAGAATAAAAACTTTAACGCAGATATGCTTTAACGGTATCAGCTGAAATATCTGATCGAATCTATTCACTATTGACCTGTTATTAATCCTTACTGTACTGGTCACTATCCTACCATAAATTTGGTATAAAACTTGTCTATGAATAGTATATGAAAGGCATACGAACATATCCGATCGCCTACGAAGTATATGCGAATCTTATTATCATATGCTCAACTGCAGGATTGAATACATGATCGTACACGATCGCATATGAGTTACATATTGCCGCCAGAAATTTGTATCAGAATCAGATGTGACATATTCGACTAGTGTTGGAACAGATACATTTTGTAGATACGTTTGAAAGATATTTAGATATAGGTATAGGTATTGTGTGGAAAAAGTATTTAAGTATTTAAGTATAAGTACAGATCTATTTTTTGATAATTAGTTAAGTCTAGATACAGATACAAGGAAAAATTATTCGAAAATTTAGGTACTTTTTAGGTACTTAAAAAAAAAGAAAAAAAAATAAAAATGCGAAAGTAGGAAAAAATGGGAAAAACAAGAGGAAAAAATGTAAGCAATGTAAAATGCTACATTTTATTTATTTGTTTTAATAGTTTATAAAAAAATGTCTCGATAATGGAAATTTAAGTTGAAAATAACAAGCTGTGTATAGACTAATTTTATTTTATCTACCACTTATGTAGACACTAAAATATTTAGATTTAGATAATGAAAATTGTAATTATTGGCTTACGTACATTATCGCAATCGACTATCGGTAGGAACCACAAACTTCTATAAATAGACTGCTAACTTCGCCTCCATGTTTGAAGACAGCACTGGGTAGCGCCATATTTCAGTTCCCTCACTCATACATGTATAAATAAATTACATGGACAATCATGCGTAAGTCAAAATTTAAAACCTATATTCATCTTACTACTATTTTATATCGACTTTTACAGTTTATCAAACTACAAATTATCATTTTTTTATATTTTTAATCAGAATATAATAGAATGAAAGGTCACCATGAAATGACATTTGACATTTGTGATAATTTCTGTTATGACTAATGTAGTGTTTTCACATAAATTCACGGATATTCACAGACAGACATACGCATATAGGAACTGAACAAGGACAACTCGGAATCAGGTTCATCTCTTCCTATCACATTGAGTCAGCAATCTATTCATATAAAGCCTTAATAGTCGCATAGGTCACAGTATAAGTACATACAACAGTATGAACTTTTTACGTGTTCCCAATTTTAAGTGCGCATGCGTCGATTTCCAACCAATGTGGCTGCCTTCAGCAAGTTGAAATTGCAGGTTAGGTTAGATTAGCTGGATCTCCTTCCTATAAAATGTATAATTAACCCTTTCGTCTACAACGTGATTGGTCGTAGCTTCATTCTGCCGATTCCGCCGTTTTTTGTTGCACAAATTTATTTCTTTTGCGAATTCCGCCTATGCGTGCGTGTGCATATACATGTACTTATACTACCTCGTTAAGTTAATTTAACCGGAGAAAAGTGTCTTCTATAAGCGCATAGTTAATTAACATACTGAGGAGTGTCGGTTTCCCACCTGGGTGTTCTCTGGGTGTCATGTCATCCTTATTTAACATTTGGTAAATAACAAGAATGGAATGATACCTGGGTGGCACTCGGGTGATAATCTAAACATAACCCTGAAGATAATTAATTAATGCCCGTATTCATAGCCGTATTCATAGATCTTGTACTTAAGGCTTTCTTAAATTTATCTTTAGATGCTCAGCAGCCAATAATTCTAGAGTATCTAAAGATAAATTTAAGGAAGCTTTAAATATAAGGCCTGACTATGAATACGAGCATAAGTCTCCAGATAAATACAGAGGTCAATATGGTTAGAATACGAATGTCGTATAAATAGACATACAGAAAGGCGAAAATGTAAATCAAAATCAAAATGAGTATACAAAACGAAGTCTGCAATGAGCCTGTATATATGTGTGATTTCCGATCCGTAGGAATTCATTTTCCTATGTCCCATTGAACGGAACTTGCGGATGCGCAATCAATGCGAGCTAATGACAAATGCTGTTTTGATAGATCTAGTGAAAGTGATTTACGGGAAGACTCTTGGTTAGAGCTAATTGTGCATTCCGCAAATTCTGCTTAATAGGACATAGGACAACACATTTTAGCGGAATGGAATCGGCGGAATAAGGCCATGACCAATCACGAACGTTCTGCCAATTCTATTAGGTGTACAAATAAGTTTCCCGCCGTTTTTTATCAAAAATTAAGCATTTATGTGAAAGAACGATACATAATGTTTTATTGAAAGTATTGTCCATCTAGCCACTACTTTTTCCTATCTTTCTGGTAGCATACGGATACCGCGTTGGAAGAACGCTTCATCTTTTGAGGCTATCCACTTATCGATCCAATTTTTGATATCTTCATATGATGTGAAGTGCTGTTCAGACAGGCCATGCGCCATCGATCGAAATAGATGATAATCGGAAGAGGCAATGTCTGGTGAATACGGCGGGTGGGGTAGAACTTCCCAATTGAGTGTTTCCATGTAGGTTTTGACCGGCGCCGCAACATGTGGTCGAGCATTATCATGCAGGAGAATAATTTTGTCATGCCTGGAGTAGTAGTGGGCGCGTTTTTCCTTGAGTGCTCAGCTCAATCTCATCAATTGTGTTCGGTAGAGAGCCCCAGTAACGGTTTCGTTCGGTTTGAGCAACTCATAATACACGACACCAAGCTGATCCCACCAAATATACAACATGAGTTTTTTTCCATGAATATTTGGCTTGGCTGTCGATGTTGAAGCATGGCCAGGTGATCCCCATGATTTCCTCTTCTTTGGGTTATCGTAGTGGATCATTTTTCATCACCAGTGACTATACGATGTAAAAAACTCTTTCGTTTATGCCTGACAAGCAGCATTTCACATATGGAAAATCGGCGTTCAACGTTTCTCGGCTTCAGTTCATATGGAACCCCCTTGCTTTTGAATCATTCCCAATGATTTCAAACGATGTGAAATTGCTTGTTGAGTCGCTCCTAATGTAAGTCCAAGTTCTTTTTGCGTTTGGTACGAATCTTCATCCAATAATGCTTCCAATTCCGCGTCTTCGTACACTTTCGGCCTTCCGCTGCGTTCTTTGTCTTCGACAAATTCATCTTAAATTTTTGAAACCATTCACGACAACTTCTCTCACTTAAGGCAGCCTCACCATACTTCTACAAGCAATCGATGAGCCTCAGCTGCAGATTTCTTCAAATTAAAGAAGTTCCCGCAAATGACGCTTATTCGGCTCAAAACTTGGCATTTTCGCACAAAAAAAAATATATGATGCTGATACAAAATCGCTAGTATTTCAAGGTTATGTTGTTGACAGATGTCCAACCTTACGATATAATGTTTTACATCAGACAATTTTAACCATAGCATGCTAGTGGCGCCGTCTTTTATCAAACAAAGGAAACTTATTTGTACACCTAATACATTGCGCCAATTCCGCAACATGGGACCACACCATAAATCTACATTGAAAACCTCTATTTCTTGTCGCATGTGGATTCACATCAGAGCAAGCGTGTTATGTCGGTTTTCCATACCACAATTTGAAAAATACGATTTGTCACTCTGCTTAAAAAATTTGATAAAACGGTAGAAATTTATAAAAATCTGATAGGAATCCTATATAATTTTTATCAGAATCCATCGTATCTCTCGGACATTAAAATCACGACAGATGGAAAAGTTATAAATTTCTATTGTTTTATATCTTATATATTAAATAAACGCGATAGAATACTTATCGGAGATCACAAGCTTCTCTCTCTCTCTCTCTCTCTCTCT
>JAANIC010005483.1:745485-767513 GCA_017607545.1 Acromyrmex charruanus
TTGAAATATTATTAAAATATTTATTAGTATTAATATTATTATATTATTTTTATATTAGTGCAGCTTGAATTCACAATCCAATAACGAAAATATCTTATCAATATATGCTGTGTCTTATGCTTAAATAACGTTTCGGTGTTATTTTACGTACATCCAGTCTTACAACTGCACGTCAAAATTATTTTCAGTCTTTAAACATATATTTAAACTGAATCGGTGTGACAGTTTTACAAATTAAAGTAAATGTTGTTATGATACTTTTTATTCAATTAATTTTATACAATATTACAGTAACACTAAATAATGTTACTTTTAATAACCGTGTAATATTATTAAGAGTGGACATATAATCATTAATATTTCAAGAATATTATTTAATATTATATAATTTCAGTAAAATATTCTTCAAATGATACGTTTAATATTCTGGAAATATGCCTATACACATAATATTATTTAATATTAAATAATATTATGTGTTTATAGGGATGTGACTTTCACAGTAGTGACCGAGCGATTTCTATTAGTTCAAGTTTTTTTGAGTCTTTTGGTTATTATAAATTATACTACATTTTATTATTTTTCATGGAGTTTCAATATTTATTTTAGAAAGTTGAAAGTATGTTGGTGAATTTTTAAAGATTTTTTTAATCATCTCAAGTAGCACAACAACGCTTGCAAAACGCTAAAAAACAATTATATACGCTTTTTTAGCGCTTTGTTAACGCTTTGTAAGCGCTGTGTGCTATAATAGGATTCTGAATAGGTGAAAAAAAACAGATGGACCCATATTTGAATGAATGAAACATCAAATTGTATCTTGTATTGTAAGAGTTAATATTTTGTTTATTGAAAAGAAATCTTATCTCGTACATAATGTGCGGAACATTCATTCGCGGTGTGACAGTACTTTATTCCATTTATGTGCGAATTTATGCGCGCGATTCACGGGTCGTGACACGCGATAACAAAGATGTGATATGTCGTTCGTTTCGTAGCGTTATTATCTATCAAAAATGCTTGACGATCGTTGGGAAAATACGATCAGCGTCTTCACGATTGTTCCGGCTTTCATTTTCCGGACTCTAATCGGTGCTGATGTGTTTCGTTTGCATTTTAGGCCACGAAAAATGTATGTTTCATCACGATTTGGAATTGGACCACCGGCCACCCACACGGGAGTCGATGATACCGGAAATGTCTCGAAGTTATAAGCTGCTCTTGAGTTCGTTGGGCGAAGATCCGGAACGACAGGGACTTCTAAAAACGCCGGAACGCGCCGCGAAGGCTATGCTGTTCTTCACGAAAGGATATGATCAGAGTCTTGATGGTAAGTTATTATTGTTATTACACACACACATATATATATATATATATATATATATATATATATGTATTATTAGAATATCTCTTGCGAGCTCTCTCTTACTCTGATACTTTTATTTAATTTGTTTTATATCATGACATAGTATATCAATAATTAATTTAATCTTATTGAGATAATTTTGAATGTCATTTTACTTATATATCAAAAATTAAAAAATTATAAAAATATGAAAACTCCTTAAAATTAATCGCAATTAGTTATTCTTGCACAATACGTTCAGCTAAAAAAAAATAATAATCGAAATTGTTAGAACGTTTATTAGAACGTTTAGAATTATTTAAACTGCTCTCCTTTCGAATTAACACTGGGAATGTTGCAAAACTAATATGCTTGCGGATGTATAAGCAGTAGAAAAAAAGAGAAAATAGTGCAGCCTTGATTTGAAGGTCGGCTAATACAAGGTTACACTTGATCCGTGTAATATGAATTCTACAAGCGGCAATTACATGTGATTGCGATCCATCGTTTATTGCTTAACAGCAACGACTGCCGATCGTCTGGTGGTCGTCATTTCTGCAAAAGCTGACTTTCTATAATTGTGATAAGGAATGTTACATTTCAAGTCGTTTTACGATCAGCGAGATTATTGAAATTTCCTTTATTTCTTGAAAAAGTGCCCTTAATTTTGGTACATTAGTTCAAAAAATACATGTTATCACAGATTGGCTAATTTAAGACTTTCGACATAAATACATATGTCATGATTGTGTTACAACATCAGGGAAAATTTCTTCTAAGTTGGAATTTTTTGTAATATATGTTATCAATTATATTAATTAACAATTATATTAATAGTACACTCATAATAAATAGTATTAAACTATTAGATGGTAACGGTTACTTTTTCAAGTAATTTTGAGCAATCGAAAAGAGAGAGTAAGGCAGGAGGGGGGGGGAGAGAAAGAGGGAGAGACAGAGGCAGTTCTTCATTAATTAAAAATGGGAAAAATGCAGAACTTATTTCGCAACCCTATTAGCCTCTGTGGTGGACATGAAGTAATTACATCAAAATCAAAAGTATAATTTACAAGGATAATAAAATAATTAACTGGGAAATCATCGCGTGATTTAATCAGATTTCTTTTATTGCGAATAATATAGCACAAAATTATAGAAGTGAGCCTGTATTCTGTAAAAAAGTACCACACTTTTCATCTTTTTTTTTTCTTTCAACTTGCTCTCTATGGCAGAATGAGAAAGCGGGGGAGAGAAAAAGAATGGGACGTTGAGGGGGTAAGAGGGTGGAACTTAAGTGCGACTCGTAGAAAAGAGAGCGTAAAGCTCTTGGTATAAATGGAGTTCTCAGGGACGCACGAGGCGCAACTTGAAAAGAAAATCCTCTTCATGTCCTTCTTCTTCTTCCTCCGCGTCACATACATCCAATATAAATGTCACGATGCTTGAACAATTACGTAGTTTTGCGGAGATTTAGAAAAAAGTTTGCGCATATCATCAAGTTGACACGGAGAACAAATTCTTTTTCTCATTTGATGATTTCGTTCTCGCAATTTGTGTACTTAAAGAAATTTAGCACGATATACTATTTTATCTTCAAAAAATAAATTCTTCTAATTCAAAAAATATTAATTTAGATGTGCATTTATTTTTAATTAACAGTATATAAAAAAATCCTTGGGTAGAAGAGATACAGATTTAATTCGTATAAAATCTTTAATGAATCAAAACGAGAAAATTTTCTTTTGTATCAATTTTTTTCATTAAGTTTATCAAGGTTTATTTATCTCGACGATCCAAGAATTATTTCTCTTTCTTCTTTTTACTTTGAGTTTGCATAATGTTTTCCTGAATTTCGTGATAATTAAGTATCTAACGATCCTGCTTGAAACTGGGAGTATTTATAAGTGATAGATGGGAGATTTTAATTTACTTTGGTTTGAACAACGGAGAGACCCTCGAGATAAGCTTTTACGGTTAACGGCGATACGCTTGCAGCCCGGGGTGTGAAACGAAGCACTTTCGTATGAAAGCTCGACCACCCTTACTCATTCCCTTGCGCGAACAATTCCACTTGTGGCTTTTATCTCGCTCAAATACTTCTAACAAGTCATTTATATTTATATATGTATATGTATATATGTTATATAAAAAGATATATATATTTTTTGGTCGATAAATTTCTTAAGGTTTCTAACGTGGCAGAATTTTTTAAATGCCATACGCGTGGCAGTCCATAAAAGTTAATCGAATTGGTCAAGTCGATCACGTTTTAAGCTACTAGGTCATAAAATCGAGTTCTACAGTTGGAGAGCATCCCGTACGTGGGGATACAAGAGGAAAGGAAATGACTTCACTTTAACGAGAGTCGCTGATCCATCCCTTGACTATATACCCGAGAAATAAATATTGTATGAAATTCATTTTCATACAATATTTATTTCGCTAGGAATATATGATAAATGTATTTTTGTCACGTTTGTGCTGGTAGCTATTCCATGATTATACATCGAATTCAACAAGTTAGAAATTTTGTCATTTAGAGTCAGTCTTTTCTGTTGTCATTTGGAAAATTCGAGCACGATCAACCGGGTAGGCGAATCCATTTCATTCATCATTGTCGGTTATCGCGAGGGTGTTTCTTGTTAAGGTTGCCGTGGAAACGGTCGGAGAGTACCAGTAGCACCACCATTATATAGCTACAGACATATACCGACTGTCCATGCGTATGTATACACTACTACTAGGATCCATGGTGCAGTAAGTAGGTCAATATCGAATAAATCACAGCCAGGATAATCCGTCCGCTAGAACGAAAGAACATCTTTCACGAAATAATGCTGCCAGCTATTCTCATATATCACTAAATTAAAAAAGGGATTTTGATATATTTGATCACATCATGTGTGAAACATTCAATTAATTCATAAAACTCGTTGGAAATTCTACATTTGTTGACGTTACGGCTAAGTTGGATAAAAAAATTTTGACATAATTGTTACAGACATAATTAACGACGCGATATTCGATGAGGATCACGACGAGATGGTAGTAGTAAAAGACATCGAGATGTTTTCCATGTGCGAACACCATTTGGTACCATTCTATGGCAAGGTGTCGATCGGTTACCTTCCTTGCAAGAAGGTATTAGGTCTCAGCAAACTCGCCAGGTAATTAAATTAAATATTAATTAAAGATCTTGTCAGGTTTACCGAGTTTTTCGAGTTGCAAGTGATTAACTTGACATGTAAATTATTCACGATTTAAGATCGGTTAATTTCTTTCATTTGGACATATACAACTTAATTGCGATTCTGTCACGTATCATATATATCATTCCTTCATGCGTAAAAACTATTATATTAATAATAATTCAATCGATAAAAATTGAAGATGTCAATCTCTTAAGTTAAAGTCTCAATATAAATTTTAAACTTAGATAAAAAAACCTTTATTTAATTATATTAAAATGTGTCGTCCTTTACTTTCTATGTTTTAATACATATATGTATATTCTTCAATTTTAATTCAGATTACATGTTTGTTAATGCAAAATTTTTTTCTTTTTTTAAACATTGCGCGGTAGATTGTGAGCGTGTAAATAAAAAAGGAAGAAATTTCGCTTCTTTATTCACCGAAATTTGCGATATTTACGGTCGCGTGCCTTGACAATTTCGTCGAATTGCACGTTAACTAGTCCTGGCCTTGATCAGTGACATATTAAGGCGAAAAGAAAGAATATGACGAGACTGGTCTCCTAAGACCACACTTTCACGCGCATAACGGCCCGGGGTCTCCGTTTACTCGTTAAACGCCTGCTTAAAAGCAAAGTAAACGGTCAATAATGGAAACAGGACCGATGGCATTCCGATACGCTGTTCGAACGACGCTTATTCTAAACCGTTAACCTTTTTTTCCTCAGTTTTTACGAGCATCCTTTTCGGTAATGGATTTGGAAAGAAATATTTGCATGCACTTTTAGCTTCGATTTTAAATGGCGCATTTCTCGGTGAGTTTTAAGAATGATTTTGAGAAGAGAATTTCCTGTCCGCAGAATCGTGGAGATCTTCAGCAGACGACTTCAGTTGCAGGAACGACTCACGAAACAAATTGCGATAGCGGTCACAAAGGCTGTGCAGCCTGCAGGAGTAGCCGTCGTGATTGAGGGAGTGTACGTATAAAATTCTATAATGTATCACAAAATTTTAATAGCTTCAATTATGAAAGACGAAGCGATTGTTCTGTTTGACACAAATGAGACCACTTCAAAATAAAACGATCGTAATGAATAATTTATAAATAATAAAAAAAATAAAATAAATAAATAAATCGGATCGAACGGAAAAAAAATTAAAATTATTAGAAAATAATAAAACTACATAATATTAGGTCATTTAAAAAGTATCCGCGGTTTTTTCATTCAAAAATTGAACAAAAAACCGCGGATACTTTTTAAATAACCTAATATATATATAACTTTTAAAATCATACAATATACATTATAATATCAGGACACATGGTAGTGTCTCGAGTCAATCACTTACTGATTAGATTGACTCCCGAGACTGTGTGCAGGATGATTCTTAATTATATGTTGATAATTCGGACGGTATTGTGATGTCGAGTCAGTTCGCCAGTTAAGACCGCTTTCCTTTCAACAACTCGCGGAATAGTTTTCAGGTGGAACGATCGCGAAGGAACACGACCTTGTATCGCCGCGCGAATGTTGTATATAATTAAAACATTCACGTAACAATCCGGTTGTTCGTTACATGACGTATGCATGAGCACGACCAATAAATCTCGAGCGGGGGTGCACGAGTGTCACCTCAATGGTCAGCCGGAGTTATTAATCGTTTTGTATAATTAATATGGAAAACACGAGCACACACCCAACACAATCGTGAATAATTCAGAAAGATCACGCCACGTGCTTCCTCAATTTACAATTGCATTTTCCGAGGTATTAGTAATTAGATAATTGAAGTATCCTTTGACGTGGCTTTTGAGAGACTCCACGCAAATAGTTGGCGTAATGCTATTGCCAAGATTTATCTTTACTCTTGGTGTATCAGGACTAGATATTTTTGTCTTCTTGTCGCGCGAGTAATGTTATTATCAGTGTTATTTTCGCGTGCACCGAAACTATTTTTATCAGCCTCCGAACGCGAATAATTCATACTTCATAGTACTGTCTTGCCGCCATCGAGCCGCCCGATTTATCCTGCGAGAGTGATAAACCGATAATTAATAACTACTAATACGATGCTATTCTCGCAAAGACCGACGCTATTCTCGTCGATCTGCGCAAATAATTTATAAACGATCGACTGACGCGACTTTTCCGCTCGACTTGTACCGCGAGAATAAGCCAATTTATTCTATGAAAATGATAAACTGATAAACAGAAATCGGAGCTATTACGAATCACTACCAGCAATACGCGTCGTCATGTTGCGACATCGGGGCTTACGCGAGTTTCCTCAAGCCGGAGAACCCGACTCGCCATACGACAAATTAGTTAATCAAATCCTCCCGCTCGTGATAAGATTTATCTCTCGATGCGAGAAGACAACAAATCGAATCTATTAAAGCTATCTGCAACATGAGCTCTAACGGTACGATTCTTTTTTTTCTTTTTTATGATTTTCTTATCGCGATTTTATTAATTATATACACGACACGCACACACAACACACCCACTGTGGGAAAAGGAAAAAAAATCTTTGCATATGTTTCAGGCATATGTGTATGGTGATGAGGGGTGTGCAAAAGATCAACAGCAAGACAGTGACCTCGACGATGCTGGGCGTGTTCCGGGATGATCCGAAGACCCGCGAGGAATTTCTGAACCTGGTGCACAACAAGTAAACGGTTGAGTCGCGTCACGATGTCATTATCGTCGGCTACCATGGGACCACTAGATTTCAACATTCCGACTACTCTCCGACATCCGACCGCTACCTCGTTGCGAAACCCTCGCCCACAGGACTTCGGGATCATTGTCGTCGCCGCCACCGCAAAAGTCGTCCCACTCATTTACATTTTATTCGTTTCTTGAAAAACAAAATCATACATGCGTTCGTCGACCTCAACAATGATTCCATGTGTCTCTGTATTGTAAATACGATAGAGAAAGTTCAAGAGCGATCGCTTTCTGGGACCAAGATAGCGTGATAGCGGATGGTGGAGATGATGCTCGACGCGTGTCCCGCGCTGATAAGGATGCGCTCAAACTGCTGATCGAATGACATTGACAATAGCGACGACTATGACGCGTCATAGTCATCCACAAAGACGCCTGCACGTTTCGAAATGACTGTGACGCGGATGGCTCGTGAGCGATTTATCGCGTCGCGATGAAGACGGCGAGCGACGTGCATTCCGGTGCAAAGGAATAGCGAAAAAAAATAGCGGTTTAATTCGAAGACGAATTATTCAATGCGATAAAACATCTGGGAACAGGAATTTGCTGTTGGATCAGCGACATTCCTGTCGTAGAGTCCATGTTCGCTGCATCTTTGACCGAGCGAGTTTGTCGCTTACGAAAGAGCTTTTTAGGAAATTTTTCAACGAAAGCTCCCGTTGATCGCAAACTTACACGATAGTCGATGCGCTTCTCATGACAATAAATTATACATCCCGTAGATTAGTGAATTCTTTTGAAGAGACCGCGCTCGAACTTTCGTCTGTTTGCGTCAACTATGTGGGCTTTCAAAACTTAAGGCCTTGGCACATACAAAAACTTAAGGTGTAAGATTTAAGCAGTAAGGAAATCAACATGTTGGATTCGCTACTGTTTACGTTACGGTCTCTATTGTGATTGGTCGAGTTTAAGTTTTTTTTATGTGCCATGGCCTTTAATTTTATGTCATGCGTTTCGCGATATTCGGACTTCTCGCAGCTGCGAAACTCCACAGCCATGGGTTTCGCATTGCGGCCGATCTGCATCGCGTGATCGCTTATTTTTATTCGCCACATTTAACATTTGTTAATAAGCGCATTTCGTGATTAAAACAGATATATTTTTATATTTGAAATATTGCCAAAAATTAGAATACCTATTCTTTTCCCGCAGTTTTTGATTTCTAGAATTAAATTAACTTGATTTATGCAAAATATACACATTAAAATGAAATTCATTTTAAGTTAATTAAAAATTAACGTTTTTTTTTATAACTCTAAAACATGATTAGTATCAAAGAACTTCCTCTTAATTAATTAAAATTCTAAAAAACATGTTTTAATAGGTTCATTTAGGAAAACTTGTTTCAAAAGCGCTTATTACCAGATGCCACACATCATTCATCTTCAATGAATGATCTTTTCATCTTAGTTTGATTTAATTTTAAAAGAATTCGCGAAAAAAGTGTCGCGAAATGCGCATTGCTTCAGCCATGCATTACGCATTGTGACAAACTTTAAAAAATATCGTTTTCGAAGTACACACCGCATCTGCCTATCCATTCGTCGAAATGTTTCCTAGGGAAAATTGTCCACCCTCGGAAGTCCATTCTCGACTATCACGAGAAATGCATATCATTAAACTAAAGTTAATTCACTTTGCGTATTCTATATTAATTAAAATAAAGATATCGCGAATTGTTTTTCGTATAAGCATTGTTAAA
Organism: Acromyrmex charruanus; assembly: GCA_017607545.1. NCBI lineage: Eukaryota > Metazoa > Arthropoda > Insecta > Hymenoptera > Formicidae > Acromyrmex > Acromyrmex charruanus. Next base: position 754,456 of record JAANIC010005483.1, read on the forward strand.
TTTACGATTACATAGGATTTCTATTTTATCTGGGAATGTGAAAATTTATAGAGAATGTTGTCTTTGTTGCACTTTACTTTTCGCGTGCTTGCGGCTAATCCACGAGTACCGCACCTCACATTGAGATTTTACTAATATTAATGATGTAATATAACGCAATTTTTATTGTGTACATATCGATTTTTGTTAAAGTATGTGATTAAAAACTTCCTGCCTCAACTGAAGTGATAGAGCTTCAGTATATTCTCCGATTATACTTTCTGACCGCAAAAGGCTGGAGAGAGATGTTCAAGTTATACTTATGAAAGTAAACGTTTAATATTTGTAATATTTTTCTGACAATATTATATAAAAAGTTATATTTATATTTTCGATGACAGAGCGTTGCTTGTTTTTTTTCTCCTCTTTCCTCTTATGCAGACATAAAAATAGGCCTGTTCTTTTTAGCTGAATTTTTAGCACGAGTTTATCTTTCTTCCTTTTCTCTTCAGAAGAAAAGAAGAAAGATGAACTGGTGCAAAAATTCAGCCAAAAGAACAGGCTTATCAATAGAAATATTCAATATTTCAGAAATTACATAATTTGGGATGTTCTCCAATTCATCTTTTTCCTAGTCAAAATGTAATATGTACGTTATTAAATTTTTATGCAGTATGTTTTTCGAGACTTTGGGTGAAAATCGATCAAGTATTTGTTAATATCCTAATCGAGACACTTTGACCTACACGCACGAATACCAAACTCATTAGTACGTTGCACTATTGCATTATATAAATCATTTCTCGCGAAATAATGTCCCCAACCTAAATTCCATATTAGTCTCTCGTAAACCTCGTATCTGTTCGATGAATAACTCACTCATTTTCAATGAATTATGCATTCCTCGCACGCGTTAATTATACTTATTTGGCATTTCGGAAGAAGATAGAATTGAGAGATCATTGAGAATTAATGCGAGATTAATAAATTCCGTGCTTTTTGCATTCTATTTTCCAAAATCGTTTCAGCTTTTATTTTCAGTTGTATATATTTATTTGTGGCGTGAAACCTCAGTAAAATATTGTACATAACAGGGTTGCTACAGAAAATAAATTTAAAAATTCCTTGATTTTTCCAGGTTTTCCAGATAAAAATGAGAAATTTCCATGACCAGTAAAATATGTAAAAATTTTAACATTATAAAATGTAAAAAATTTTAACATTTAGAATCAAGAATTTTTGTAAGAAAACTAGCTTATATTATTAAAAACGCAAAAGTCGTAACACAATAAAATTTTGGGAGCAAATTCAAGTCAATAAAAAATAAATTAATATTGGAAAAAAGAATAAGAAAAGCAGTTATGACGAATAAGAGCGATCAAATAAAATTATTGAATAAAATATAAATTTTAATTTTTTTTTAATCATTTAAAGTGCATGAAAAAAAAATTAGTGACCTTGACTTTTTTCCTAAAAAAAGAATATTTTGCAAATTTTTAATATTGCAATTTGTAGCCAATTAAAAAAACTGATTAACTTTTATCCAAATTAATTTTTGTCAGATCATCGGAAGTGCCGGAAAAACCGTGATCACAATTACGTGACACTTTGTGTGTGTGTGTGTGTGTGTGTATAGGAAATGAAGATTTTTAATTAAATTGAATAAGAAGAAAAGTTTTTCCATTCAATCAAATCTAAAAAAAGTGAAACTAGATCGTGAATATTACCAAATACATTCGGGTAGATTCAAATGGATTAAATTTTAATTCATTTTAATCTATTCTCGTTTACTGAATCTCCAATCATTGCCACCAAGATGTCGATGAATATCAATTTTTATGAAAATGCGGAAAATAAATTCTTCGAGAGGCAATAATTTTTTAGATAGTGAATGCAGTAGAATTAATTATTGAAATTAAATAAAATAATAAATAGATAGAAATAATCATGCAATTAATAATTTCTGTAATCAGTTGTTAACAAATAAAAAGAACTTGAGATATATTCATCTTTTAAAAATATATTTTATAAATTTTCGAAAAGAGAATTTTTCTTCGCGTTAAACATGTTCAAAAAACGCAAAAAATATAGGTCAACTGTACCCTCACCTCTTTCTCCTTTCGAAACGTTGAGACAGTAGCTAGAAAAAAATTACGAAACGAATCTTATAAACATAATTACTATTTATATACATAATTTTAAGTGGCCTTCTTCGGTGGCGGTCTATAAACTCCGACCACAACAGCGTGATCTCTTTCATATGGTTCGAGTGTTATTTGTTCTTGTGGTTTCAAATTGTCGGCAGACAATTTTTTCACTTCCGCTGCAAATACCGTTTCAGGTTGAGCGAGGGAGTCTATGCAACTTGCCTGAAATAAAATATAAATACAATATAATAAATAAAATCAATGACATGATAATTAGATTACTACTCCTTAACCTTTGGAGGACCGGAGGCCCCTTTAGGGACTTTGAACCATTTTAGTTAATTTTTTGGGATTTGTGATGTTTGTAACTCATTATTAACTCGAAAATCTAATTAATGTTCGCATATATTTTGGAGAGTAGGGCGCGCACCACGAATATGCCGGCGCACACATTTCTCGACCGTGTACAAGACATTATTTAAAAAAGTTTATTTTATTGCATGGACATAACTTACTGTATAAAAAAGTTTTTATATACGTTATTTTTGTAACATTTTTACTCTACAATGATGATAGATAATTATTCTAATAATATTTAGTTAAAAAAAAACAAAAAATAAGGAATGTCATTTTTATCGGACTGAAGGCTCCTCTAAAGACTCGACAGTGGCGCCTTTTTCGCCACTCAACCCCATAATATTGACGAAAAAGTTCTAGGCCTTACAGTAAAAGTTTATCAAAAACATGCCGGTCCTCAAAAAGTTAAAATTATTCGATTATTAGATATACAACATGATTATGCTATACAACATTTAAGCTTAAATATACTTTTCAATTATAATTTAATCACAAATTTTTTACTTTGATAGAGATGACAAAATGTCCGCCGTTCTTTAGGAAATTCTGTGCATTTAGCGAAACGATTCTTGCTTGGTCCGGTTGTGCGACATCTGAGAATATAGTGTCTACCATCCCTACAAGCATTCTATACTTGTGAGGATGTCTCGCGTCCTCGACTATAGGTATGATGTTGCTCCTTCTTTTAGCGACATCAATTAAATCTCTTCCTGTTCGATGGGAGAATTCCACAGCAAACACAGTTCCTTCCTACATATAAAAATATTGAGACATTCATTCATAATTTTATATCATTTAGAGACGTTTGTGTATCACAATAGACTCTGTACACACGTTTATTTTTTTGAGTAAAACCAAATCTTACTCATTCTAAAGAAACGTGTATGTGATTGTTTTAGCATTACTTCGACACCAAGTTTGCAATTGCAAGCTAACTTGGCTCTAATGTATGCATAAATGTGTTATTCTAAAAGATTTCCAATAGTGTTTACCGGACCAACTATGTCAGCGACATGGGATACAGTAGTACCAGATGCTGCACCTAGATATAATATTTTGCTTCCTCGCGACATATAAATTTTATCAACGCCTCCGAGAATAGCGGCAGATAATTTAGATCGAAATGGATTCCACACTCTATATTCTATCTTCTCACTCTTGTCGCCAGGTTTATCAGACTGAAAACATAATTTTATTAATTTATATATTTAAAAGTAAAATTATTATAAAGTTCAAGCTAATATTTACCTCAACACTAATTCTTTTTTCTCCATATACTGCTACCCCTGGTACCAAGCTCAAGGTTACTAATGCATCTTCCTTTCCTCGGGCTATGAACACTCCCTCATGGCGATGTGGTTCTATTATCACATTCTTTCCTCCTTTAAAACCACCACCACCAGTGCTTGCTCTTCCTCCTCGGCCACCACCTCGTCCTCCACGTGGAGGACCACCACCTCTTCCACCTCTACCACCTCCACGACCTTCGCCAAAGCTTGATCTACCTCCTCCACGACCACCACCACGACCACCTCCACGGCCTCCTCTACCACCTGGTGAAAATGCTGTAATTTGAAAAGAAACATTAATAACAGAAAAAGAATATAATTAACATATTTGTAATTTCTAATAGATATCTATTTTTATATGCTTTATATATTAGTTTATTGGATTAAAATTAATATAGAAATGTGAGATTATATCAGATATTGGAAAATAAAATTTTATTTATAATTTTATATGCTGCATTTATTTTAATATGTTTATACTATAATATGTGTTTTACACAAGTATAATGTTCATTTTTTAATACTAATTTTTGCATTGTGGCACAAAATTAGAAAATGTTCTATTATGAATTCTAGCGCCAATTATGGATCGTCCAAAAATTTTTTTCTCATTTCGAATGTATACAAATAAAGACATGAAGTGCGTTTCGAGTTACGCATAAAGCGCATGATGCATCATTTGTCCTTGTTGTTCATCAAATAATAAAGAAAAATAAAACGATAAATCATGGGCTTCATGCATAATAACTCGGAACGCACTCATGATAACTTACAGTACGTAGGTAATACACATTCGAATAGCTAGGTTAAGTTAGCGAGTTAGTGCCACGCGGCCGGCGAAACATTTGTCGCTTAATATAAACGTATATTTATAATGATTGTGAACGCTACTGAAAGAAGATACGAATTGAAATGGCTCTAAATTAAGTCGCGATATTAAATTCCAAACACGCACTAAATCTCAAAATGCGTTTTTGTCCACGTCGAGGTTAGTTCGGCAGGAAAAAACCGGGATGCAGGTCTCAGTTTTTGTTCGAGAATCGTGAAATGGGAGATAAAAACATAATCTACATTTCCACGTTACCTGGTTTACCCATAATAAATTATATGTAAGCGTTCGGATGCTCCTCTTCACGAAATTGCTTCCGATAGTTCCAGTTATCCGAAAGCACGTGCGTCTACATTGAACAAAAAGAAATTTAAGAAAATGCACAGAAATCGAGCTGACCGAGCGCACGCGCCAGAAAAAAAGATTCTAGACGTGGCTAGTGAGGCTAGCGTCCCATGAGTCTGGATCACGAAGTAAAGGTGCCTTTCCATGCGACGCTGAAATGTTCTAGCATCAAAAGGATCACAATTGTTGCCATCGACAACTGAAATCCATGAGAACAATTTACAGCGTCGAATTTTGAGCGACAATTTAATCTATTTTGAATATATTATATTATTTCATTTATTTAATATTTATTATTCGTTAATATGTATCATATAAGCTTTTAAATTTTATTTTAGCTTCATTGGCTGTAATTTTCCCATTTAAAGCAACTTGCTACTTCTTGTCATAAATTTTTTGTAATTTTTATGTTGCATAGTGATAATGGAAGTTTATAATTCCAAAAAGACTCTTGTAACTGGATTTCTAAAATAAGAGTTTTTTGAGGGATTAACCACTCTTGAATTCCGATGTACAACCTGTCAGAAGTCCGGTGAAGTCCAATGAAATCCGATGAAGTCCGATGAATCCATGAATTCCGATGAAGTCCGATGAATTCCGGTGAAGTCCGATGAATTCCGATAAAATCAGATGAATTCCGGGTGAAGTCCGATGGAGATCAGCGAAGTCCGATGAATTTATGAATTCCGATGAAATTTGATGAATTCCAATAAATTCCGGTGAAGTCCAATAAATTCCGGTGAAGCCTAATGAATTCTGATGAAGTTTAGATGAATTCCGGTAGTCCGATGAAGTCCAATGAAGTCCAATGAATTTCGATAAAGTCCCATGAATTCCGATTTCAACCGGGAGTGATTCACTTGCATACTGTTGCAATTATCCACTGCCGGTCATAGTGACTTCTGCGTAGGGAGTTTTTTTTTATTTTTTTTTTCTAGCGCTGTGATTGGTTTGTGCGCAATTGGCTCGTAATTGCTATACACTCATTTCAACCTATCAGAAATTGTATATTCCAGTGTATCTGATTTCTGATAAGTTGAAATCATGTTATTTCTATCACTATCGCTATTTCTTTGTATCTGGGACTTAAAAGATATCTTAACCTCTAAAGTTTCGAACTTTAACCGCTTAAAATTTGTGTCGAAATACTGCGCGGAAGAGTAGAAGACACCTGACTTTACCTCCAACTGGAGGCTTTAAACAAAATAAAATTCTTCAATGCTTAATAACTTGTTTTACAAAGCAGAAAAAGGCAGAAAAATTGCCGCGTTTTTTTGTCAGATTCTTTCGTTTTGAGTGAAAACGCGTTGAATGAATATATTTTTATTAAAATTTATGCTGAGGAAGCGATTCTGAATAATTACCGACATTCAAATATAGCCTGTAATTTATATAAATATTATACATGCACATGTAACAGTGTAAACGACAATATGAAGTAAGTACGAGTGTTACATCAAATGAAATGTTTTGCTCGTTTATATATTTATCTATAAACTTACATTTCTGCTACAGGATAAGTGTTGACGGATTGATCGTATATTTTCCGTATGATTATATTTATCCAGAGCAGTATGCATACATGCTCGAGCTCAAACGTGGCCTGGATGCCAAGGTATTATTTATTCTTGCACGTCACTGATGCTGTGATTTTGAATACTGTAATTAAATTTTGTGCTTTAGGGACATTGTTTGTTAGAAATGCCTTCAGGCACTGGCAAAACGATAACTTTATTGTCACTTATTGTGGCATATATGCTGGAGCATCCATTAGATGTAACAAAGTTGATTTATTGTTCCCGGACAGTGCCAGAGATAGAGAAAGTTATAGAGGAACTAAAGAAGCTTATAGATTATTATGAGAAAGAAACCAAAAACAAGCCAAAAATTGTTGGTCTAGTTCTTAGCTCGCGTAAGAATATGTGTATCCATCCTGAGGTAATTAAAACTGTTTTAAAAACTGATTTTCGTAGGTGCATATTAAAATGAATTGCATTTTTATACATAGGTCAGTAGAGAACGAGAAGGTAAAATTGTAGATGGCCGTTGTCATTCTCTTACTGCATCATATGTACGAGAGAGACATAATTATGACGAATCTACTCCGATTTGTAATTTTTACGAAGGGTTTGATATGGAGGGTAGGGAACAAATTATGCCTCCTGGTATTTACTCCATCGATGATTTAAAAGAATATGGGAAAGATCGTAATTGGTGTCCATACTTTCTCACAAGATTTACAGTAAAAAAACTTTAGGAATCTTTTTATTTGTTCTTATAAACAATTTAAATAATAAGTAGATATAAAATTGATAATCGATATTCAACACTTTCAGATCTTGCATGCACAGATTGTAGTGTACAGTTATCATTATTTATTGGATCCAAAGATCGCTGAGACTGTATCCAAAGAGTTAAACAGGAGTTCAGTAGTTATCTTTGATGAGGCTCATAATATTGGTATAAGAATTAACATTACATTCGTTTATCGGTACTTAAATAATTTGCAATAAAAATCACATTTTTATAAATTTTAGATAATGTCTGCATTGATTCCATGAGTGTAAAGATAAACAGAAAGACAATGGAGAAAAGTACAGCTAACATACAACTCTTAGAGAAAACTGTAGCCGAGTAAGTATTTCAAAATCTTATATTTCATATCTTTTTCAATTATCACTATAGCCTAAATTCCTCCTCCTGGAAAAACAGTCCTATCCAGTATTTCTTGCATATAGTATTTTAGGATTTATAAAAGATTATTGTATTTTGATACAGAATGAAATTATTGTATTTTTATACAGAATGAGACAAGAGGATGTAAATAAATTGAAGGAAGAGTATGAAAGATTGGTTGAAGGTCTGAGAGATGCTCAATTCCAGAGAGAAACTGATGTCATCTTAGCCAATCCTATTTTACCGAACGAAATACTTGAAGGTTAAAAAAATTGTATTTTAAAAATATTATACATCTCATACATGTAAAATGGTTAAACAATTTTCATAAAATTTTTTTTTACAGAAGTCATTCCCGGTAACATAAGAAATGCCGAGCATTTTGTTAGTTTTTTGAAACGATTCGTTGAATACTTAAAAACTCGCTTACGTGTTCAACACGTCGTACAAGAATCACCCGCAGCATTTCTTAAGGATATCCAAGCGAAGGTCGCTATTGAACGAAAACCGTTGCGATTTTGTGCCCAAAGATTAGCATCCCTTTTACGCACTATGGAGATAACAGATCTAACAGATTTCTCTCCGATAATTCTAGTGACGCATCTTGCGACATTAGTCTCTACATACACGCACGGCTTTACAATTATAGTGGAACCATTCGATGATAAAACGCCAACAGTATTGAATCCAATTTTACATTTTAGCTGTCTAGATTCTTCCATTGCTATCAAACCCATATTCGATAGATTCCAGTCCGTGGTAATCACTTCCGGGACGTTATCCCCATTGGATATGTACCCCAAAGTTTTAAACTTTCATCCGGTTATAATGTCGTCGTTTACAATGACATTAGCTAGACCGTGTCTTTTACCTATGGTAAGTTAAAAAAATATTGAAGATAAATGATTTAGGGCTCCGCACAATAAAAGAAACAGAGAACAGAGAATAAGAATTTCAACCTGTCAGAAACTGTGTATTCCACAATACATGATTTCTGATAGGTTGAAATTCTTATCCTCTGTTCCTTTTATTGTATATTATGGAGTCCTTTAATGTTTTATTAATATTTTATCTGTTTATGCTTTCTCAAAATCAGATTGTTGCTAAAGGTAACGATCAAGTTGCCATTTCGTCAAAATACGAAACACGAGAGGATGTGGCTGTTATAAGAAATTATGGTCAATTGTTAGTCGAATTTGCTGCGACAGTACCCGATGGCTTAGTTTGCTTTTTTACGTCATATTTATATATGGAATCCGTAGTAGCTGCATGGTATGTACATATATGTTTATAAATAAAATGTGTTACGCTAAAATTTTATAATAATTTAATATAAATGCCATAGGTATGATCAAGGAGTTGTGGATCAACTTCAGAGACATAAATTATTATTCATCGAAACTCAGGATTCGGCGGAAACCAGTCTAGCTCTGATCAATTACATAAAGGCTTGCGAGAATGGTAGAGGAGCTGTTCTACTCTCGGTGGCTCGTGGAAAAGTGTCCGAAGGCGTCGACTTTGATCATCATTTGGGGAGAGCCGTGTTGATGTTTGGCATACCTTACGTGTACACACAGTCACGTATCTTGAAGGCGCGTTTGGAATATCTCAGAGATCAGTTTCAAGTAAATCTATAAAACCATCATAAAACACTTTTGCTTACTTGAACGATATACATATATGTGTGTGTGTGTGTGTGTGTGTGTTTCTGTAATGTTTCTCCAGATTCGAGAAAACGATTTCTTAACTTTTGATGCCATGAGACACGCCGCACAATGCGTAGGACGTGCGATCAGAGGGAAAACGGATTACGGTATCATGGTGTTTGCAGATAAGGTATATTTCTTTGAAGAACAATCCGTCGTATTTACAAAAATATTTTTGCATTGTAATATAATGACATTTCCGTACTTTCATCACTGTAGAGATTTTCAAGAATAGATAAACGAAGCAAATTACCAAAATGGATACAGGAACATTTGAATGATAGCTTATGCAACTTATCAACTGAAGAAGCTATACAGGTAATATTAATTTTTCGTTCGGTAGCAGGTGCTGTGATTAGTGATTAAAATTTGACAATTTATCTAGTAATAATGTTTATTTACAATTTTCAGATCAGTAAAAGATGGTTACGACAAATGGCACAGCCATTCACGCGTGAGAACCAACTTGGATTGTCATTATTGACGAGAGAACAACTTGAAAAAGAAGAGGCTGCCAAGATTGAACAAAAGGCTCAGCAAAATTGATAGTACAACATTGGCATCAAGCTGAGCAATCCGTTTTACTTAGGCAAAGTGATCTGTATCATTTACAGAAAATATATTTCATATGCAGCTTCTTGTACAAAGGCCTATTTATAATTTGTACTTTCGATTGCAACTGTATTATAAGGAATATAAAATATAAAATATACTTTTTTCCAATAGCGGCAAGAGTATTTATCTCGTTAACTTAAGCTTACATTATCAGATTCCACAATCTCAGCAAGGCTCATCAAGAACATGCGATGCAATTAAAAAAATTTTAATAACAAAGTATTATAGAATGGACTTTAACAGCGTAGAAAATACAGTCGTATAATCTATAAATATAATTTATTCGATGTATCACCACCTCACAAGAACTTGATCACCGTCCTGTATTGAATAGTAACTAAGTTCTTGCAAGGGTTTATCCAATGAGATTTCATCGTTCGATAGCTGAAATGTTACAATATAATATTATTTGTAATCGTCGATTAATAAGTATAATTATTTTTCGTATAACATTAAACTTACATTCCGTGGGATAAACGAAAGAGCCGGAATTTTCCCACCAGTTTTAAAAAGTCTTTGAGCAAGCCCAATCATTTTTTGAACTTCCATATCTTTAAGTAACTTTCTCTTAATTCCTCTAGGTTGATGCGGATCATCCGGGCATACAAATTCCACGATTATCACATTTGAAATCATTTCTACTTTTGGTTTAGCCGAAGGAATATCCGCAATTCCATATTCTGAAAGTGTAATAGATTTTTATTTTACAAAAAATCGTAATTAAGTTTTGTTCAATTCTATTGGTGTAAAAAATAAACTTTATACATACTATCGACTAAAATAGGATATTGTGGATGTTCATTTATGAAAGATGTTCTTTTCTCCAAATTACTTTCAGTTTCTAACCACAATGGTAAATACAATTTTAAATAATCATACTCGGCACCTCTCCTTTCATCATGAAGTATTTCTGTACCATTTAAGATCTTTAATTTCGCAATTCTTGCAATTACCAATTGTCGAGCAGTCTCTACTGTTTCGTTCTCCAAAATGGGATTTCCTCTGAATTTTAAATCTTCCAGATTTGATAATTTATCCAACTCACTAATGGATTGCCACTAAAATTGTCAGAAATTTTAACTGCATAAATGCAAAAAATGTATTTTTTTGATTGATACTATCTATGAAAATTTATTACCTCTGATATGAGATTTTCCGAAATATGTAGTTGACGTAGAATAGGAAATGAAGCAGTCTTATCTGTTGATGTTGATGAAAATCTAATTCTATCTATTTTGTTTAAATTCAAATTAAGATATTCTAAGCTGTAAAAAGAATTTCTCTTAGTTATATAAAACATAAATTTCATGCTTTTTAAAAAATAAAGAAATTGTATAAAAAAAAAAGAGGACAGCTAAATATTTTGTAATGCTACTTACCATGGAAGGGAACCTAATTTAAGTATCTCATCCCAACTTGATATTAAATTTCCTTCAAGTATTAATGTAACTATTTTCATTAAATTAGTATTTGCACAAGTCATATCGTCTATAGTCATAACAATATTAAAAGAAACTGAAAGTTCTTCGATCAACGGAAACATGGATATACATTGTCGAATATCAAACCAGTTATAATTCATTCTAGCTATAGTTAAATGTTTAACTGTTGAAAATGAATCTTTTAATGCTGTCATATCTTCTATAGGCAGATGATTTTCACTGTGAAAATAATAAAACAAATTTTTCTTATACTTGTAATATATATTGATACTTCTAACATTATCTAATTACTTCCTTACTCACCTAACATTAAGACGCATCAGAGAACGAAGTTGGGAACATATATTTGCTACAATTTTCCACGAGTTTATCAAATTTCTAGATAAATCCAGTTCTTCCAAATTAGGACATAATTCTTCCAATTCTTGTGGCTCTCCTGCATTGGATACACACTGTTCTCTCAGCCACACTATTTTTAGTTGGTCAAACTTGCTCTGCTTTTTGTTTACTTTGGAGAAACCAACAAGCTCTAAAAACGGCGCATTCATTTCTTTCCTTAAAGTCGATACTTCGTCCCTGTCTATGCCTGCTAATTCATCGTCGATTAATCCATAACGCATTTTGATGGCTTGTGGACAAGATATCCCAAATTTGGCTTTGCCTGGTCGTATGAAAGAGCCTGATGTGGAATGTCTTAAAAAATTATATGCAAAATTGTAAATTATTGCTACTGTCGTTGCTAAAAAATGTTATCAATTGCTTCATTTTACCTGGCTTGAAAATATTCTACACCTTCGTAAGTGCCATTGTGTTTGCCACGAGTCGAATCGTCCCAATCTATTCCCAACCACTCTCCCTTGGTGTTTCCAACGGGTCCGACGTATTTCAACGTACCTCGATATCCGTCGCACTCGATACGGCTTGGAATCTCATACTTTCTATCCTCTACCATACCTAAAAATATTAGAATGACAATCATCCTGCAGTGAAGGAATATGAGGGAGTGTAGTCTTTTAATTGTGACGAGTAGGCTCGACAAATTAATCACGACATGCAGAGATGTTAATATATGAGAATTTTATTAAGGAAACATACCTATCGGGGAATACAAATTGTTTCAGATTGCGGCTGACAGCTTAACCTTTAACTCAGAATCGCACATTGAGGAAATATGGAAGAAGCAAAATCGCGCGATATTGCTGCGCGCGAGAAATACGTGAATATTAGGGAGTATGAAAAGTAATATCAGAACAAAATATTAGAATGAGATGAATTATATACAGCTGCCTCTCTCTTGTATTTCGCGAAAACTTCGCTGTGAAGACACCCACTACCCACACACCGCCCGCGTTTGTGTCATCTGTCATGTATATATAATGGCTTCTGCACACTGGACGCGGAAACGTTTGCCGCGCGGCAAAATGTGACGCGGTAACCAATGAACATGTTAGAAGCTATAAGCTTATTGGCTACCGCGTCACATTTTGTTACGCGATAACCAACTATAGTCGAATATTCCCCTGTTATAATCAAACGATAGGGGAATGCTCGACTGTTGGTTGGTTCTTACATTCTGATCTGGTTTAAACCTTCGGTGGAAACTAGGCTACTAATATACTAAAATACTAATAAGCGTTTCCGCGTCCAACGTGCAAGAACCATCAACGTGTGTA
>JAANIC010005483.1:767763-793554 GCA_017607545.1 Acromyrmex charruanus
TTAGATTTATCTTATTGTTCGTAAAAAAAAAACAATCATGATTGCAAAAATATTGATGTTATTAAAACATTCGATATTTTCATTTCGATTTTTCGTTTATTATCTGTTGTACGTACAAATAATCAAACAAAACATTATTTGAATCTATATAATATATATATATATATATATATATATATATATATATGTATTTATATATTTATATTATATATATATATATTATATATGTATATATGTAATATATATCGAGTTTGATAGTAATCTCTGATTGTTGATTACATAGTAGAACATTACATCCAATACAATGAATTACATTGAATTTCATTGAATTACATTGAATTACATTAAATTTAAGGACTTATTGCTCTGGCGCAAAATATATTTAAGCACCTAACATATAATTGGCAATGTTAGCGCCATGTAGGATTTCGATCCAGTAACCATCAGGGTCTTTAATGAAGGCGATCCCCTTCATTTTGCCATCATTTGGTTTCTTTACAAATTCAACGCCATACATCTCGAATCTTTGACACGCTTTGTTAACATCAGGTACTGCTATTCCAATATGACCTGTTTCAAGAGAGGAAGAAAAATGCGTGATATTTGTAAAATTATAAAAATTTTAGTTCCTTCTTTACATATTTTAATTTTATTTATATAGCTTAAAAAACTTTAAGAATAGTTAATGTATTTTACAATTTTCTTACCAAATCCTTTGGGATCTATATTTCCATTGTAATATTTTACATCAGGATCTGTTTCTGACCCCCAATTGCTAAAACATACATTAATTTTCTATAAAATTAAATAAAAATACATTAACTTTCATAAATTCTCACAAAGTAAAATCTTCAAAAATATCATATATTTTAAACTTACTGAGTTAACTCTATGACCGCTTTTCTACGGAATGTCCATTCGATACTTTCTCTACGATCGAGTGGTATTTCATTCTGGTCCTCGTATCCAAGGAAATATAAGGAGAATTGCATTTCTGGAAAGTCAAGCTTTTGCAGCAAGGTCATTCCGAGAACTTCAGTATAGAAAGGTAGGGTGATTCTTGGATCTTTTATACGGAACATTGTCTGCTGCATTATATACCCATTTGTTGAAGGGTCTGGAGTTTTACAAAGTTTGCGAACTTCGCTGCTGCTCAAACCCAACGGCTCACCCATCTGTAATTTAAGAGACGTATCATTATTCTTCCATAGTAATTTCGGCTAAAACGATTAACTTAAACGATAATGAATTTTTTTATAAACGAAATTATTTTATAGTAAAATTTTCAACTATATAATTTATCATTTCTAATCTCTTTTTGTGCATTAAGTAACATAAATTATAATTTTATCCATATCAGTGAAATATTGAAAGTATTACTGGATGCAAATTAATAATTAATTAAGTTAATTGAAACTTAAATCACTGCTATATCTTTTTAACTTAATTTAATGTACCATTTGAATAATTTCTTGTATGACTATTTATATTATTTTAGTTTCTTACATTACTGGCCAAGTGATATATGATTATACAAGTATATATATAGTGTTGCACACATATAATCTGCTATCATCTAATTATTATCTCTAATGCAGGAGTCAGAAGTCAGTATTACCGCAAGACCGGAAATGATAAGGTGGAAGTAACCTGCAAAATTTCAAGTTAATAAAACTCGTAATAATTTGCAAAACAAATCTGCCAAATCATACATTATATTTGTTTTCAAACATATTGACACTTTTTTCATACTTTTACGATCACTATGCTCACAATAAAGTTCAAACCATTAATTTGATCAGTCATAGTTTCTTTTTTTGGAAAAGATTCTGTATATTTTTGTTCTGTATAATTTTAGCAATATAATATATATTTTGAATAATATTGCGTTATAGCATAATTTTATGGTAAATAAAACATATATAATTTTTGTCTTGTAACTGTGTAATATATGTAAGGTGCCTGATAATAACTGGATCATCTTTATCATAAATAAATACATGCAGCGAACTGAATCAAAGTTCCATACAAAGTTCCATAATTTTGTAATTTTGACAAAATAGTTAACAAGAAATTAATAAGATCGCAAACACACAGCGAGATATGACCGTCCAACAAGGGGAGATGTTTTTTTCGTCACTCCCCGGGTTGTCATTGCCGAAAATGACCTCTGTTACACGGTACGCTTTACGCCGAAGTTATAACATCGATGTTATGAAATTGACCAATCATAGCTATTCCTCTGAAGAATGGAATGACTGTGATTAGCCAGTTGCATAACATCGATGTTATAACTTTGGCGTAAAGCGTGCCGTATAAACGTAATAAATATCAGCATTGCTGCTTGTAGTAAACACAACTCCCTCCCCCCCCTCCCCCTCTCCGCGACCAACGTGGCTGGCCATTGTGCGGTCATATTTTGCCGCGCAACTGCACTTAGCGTCTAACAGATGAATTCGGTCATCTTTAGAGATTAATTTCTCATAACTTTGCGAAAATTGCGAAGTGCAAGACTTTTCGTTTCAAGACTGACACCATCAGTTTAATTCGCTGTATCTACTCACGAAAGATAATTCAGGCATTACCGGACACTATATATATGTATATAAATATATAATACAATTAAAACTATACAGAATTACATATATATCACACTTTTTCTTCTTTTGTTTGCATATGAACAAAAGTTACACTGTTCTATTATGTAGCTCCCATTGTTAAACTATATATTGTTTCACACCGACGCAATACAGACACTGCTTTGTTGCTTTTGTCACGTTTTAAGGATTTATCGACTGCCGCGATTATTTCCGGGCCGAAGAGTTTACAGATAAACCATCGCCGCCATTCAAGGACGCGCCTATTCCCGGCATCAATATTCGCTCACCGCCATATGGCAAATTCAAATTGGCTGTAAGAATCGTGAGCAACTGTCAGCGATACATATCGACGGCATGTCCAACTTGGCAGCCTATACTTGACACGCAGCATCCAGATCACAGCGTAGAATTGTCTTTCCGATCGTTCCTCGGAATCCTGCTGCGAAGTATATCTCTCGCGAGAACTCGGTCGCACAATTCCGGCTGCGTCATCGCTTTTATCGTCGACGTTCGTCGACGCGTCCTCTGCACGCAGACGAACATTAATTCCACTCACTTACCTCTTCCTCGAAAGACGCCAGAGTAACTGGTAACGCCGTACACACGAGGAAAAATGTCACGCGAGTAAACGCGAGATGATACTTGAGAGCCCGATGAGAGTACAGCTACGTGCTACGTATGTCGTATACCAAGTACAGACGCTTAATGTCGGCAACGATCTATATATAGCATGCGCATACGCTCGGCGTCATAAAATGTCTTCCACATAAAGTTACACCAATTTTGGGCGTATATACACTAAGCATGCGCATCGTACCTTGTACCTAGATATTGACCGGTGTCGTGACTGTGATTATATTTAAAAAAAAAACAACGTTATCGTAAAGCACTACTCTGACGTGACTTCACATTTGATATATTGCAATTAAGGTACGTGATCCCAAGTGATCCTAAAGTCAAGGTACATTATCGACATTTTGCCATTTTTTAATATCTTTCAATTGGATCTATAGAAATGCAAAATTCTTGTATATAATTAAAGTACGTAAAAAATAGCCAGTGCAGACATTGGCTTTTTACTGAAAACGAAAAAAAGTTAAAAATAGCACTTATTTTGGCACGTACAACTACTGTCACCTGACGGCATTATTTGCTTAATACAACAATTCTACAATTTATATGTATAAAATGAGTGAGTCTCACCGAAGAGACAAGATGCACGGACAGTATCGTGCGATTGAAACTAAAATTCAAAGTCTAGAAGAAAAGATTGTTTAAAATTGTTTTATATCAATATGCGGTTATATGCAATTATAGATAAAAGATGCGTTTATCTATCGTTGATAAATTATCGACTGTCGATAAATTATTTGACTTTGGTAATAATTGCTCTATATTTTTATTATTTAATGAAATTATAGCGATTTCAGCTGGGATGCACTAATGTGAACTAGTGCATATAAAGACTGTTATACAATGATTTCAGCTGGATTAGTGCACATAAAGCTGTTATACACAATTGCCGTAAAAATGTATTAAAAACAGATTAAATCATACAATCTCTCTCTCTCCCCAATATATTTTATTGTACTGTTAATAAAACATATAATTGATAATTTCCATTTCGTTTTTGTTTCACTCATAGTGATTTCGGTTGGGACGCATCGATTGCATATTTCGGGTGTCGGTGCAATTGATGTGTTCGGCTGGTTGAATGGTGCAGTTCCTCGCCAGTGTCACATGTTCGTCTGAATTCGGTACACCGCACAAGTGTACACAAAGTGGCCCCGACAAATTTATTGAGGCCAGTTGATGGAATTGTCGGGCTTGATGATTTCATGAGACGCTGAAAAATGTGTGTAATCATGTGATATTAATTTTGTCGCTAGTGTCTGATTTCAGATGTGATCCATTTGATGTTACAAATTCTTCGAAACTTTTACTTGACCAATCAGAAGAAAGAATTTTACCTGAACAATCAAAAATGCTTCGAAGCATTCGTAGCATCAAGTGAGCTATAGCCGGGCATAGCCTTCGTCTGAAAATTGATATATCCAACTTGTAGCGTTAATTTACGATTTCCGATTACCGACACAAAACATACACTGCCACGGTGGTAGGAATTAACAATGTACAACGGTCTTGATATGCACTAGTGCACATTGGTATTCCCAACCGAAATTGCTATCCGTATTTGAAAGGCAGGTTTTATTAAAATGATACGTTGGTCTGACTGGCCCCTTTCAGCTCAGCGATCTTTACTTGGAACTCCAAGAAATCGGAAATCCACCGACCAGAAGAAGAAGAAGAAAAAGAAGAAGAAGTTTCGCTTATATACTTCGACATAAACTTCAGAGTGTCTAAAAAAATCAAAATAAGTGTTGGTATAAAATAGAATCTCCACCTTCAGATGGATCAAAGAAGAAGTAGAATGGCGGTAATTAAAATTAATCAAACTAATAGTGGGATTTTATCTATAGATATAATTTTTTGATGTATATTTAAAGATTGTGAAGATAAAATTGCTCTCATAATAGAAGATATTTCTGCAATATGGAGAGAAAAAAATTATAGTTAAATCAATTGAAGCCCCCTGAACTATACATACACTGGAATGGGTATCTCCGCTGTGAAACACAGAAAATCGTGGCATCAATTGATCAGCGCCATTTTAATTTAGTCAATATAAGAGTTAATCAGAACCTTTCAGGTTCTCATGCGCACTTACGTGTTCTTTAGTGAGACGCATATGTCAGCAAGATCATCATGTGTGGGATTATATTTGAAAGATTACTTTAAAAGATTATAAAATCGTGTGATTGTAAAATGTGCAAAGCATCAACATGAAGTGCTGTGTGCCTGAATATGGACAGAGAAGTAAAAAGGACATTTCATTTCATAGGTAAGAATTTTTGTATTAAATGTATCAATTCCTGCACATGTATTAACAACGTTAGGATATGAAAAGTGTTATTAATGTTTCTTAGGGTTGAAAATGTTAAAAATTTTATTGTATTTTACATATTTTACATATGTACAGGGTGCGTCACCAAAATCCGGATAAATTTAAATTTAAATTTTTCGCTATATTGTGCCACCGCCAGAGGTTGTTATTGGCGTCGCCTAGGCGAAAGCCTAATGCTTCTAGTAAACAGTCATATTCTCAAAATGGCCGCGATATTGAAAGTGCAGAGTATAATCGAAGAGTCGCGATCATCGAAGGCCTTCGCGCTGGGCGCTCAGCAATAAAATAATTTGGTTCTTTGGATGTCCAACATCAACCGTTTATAACGTTATGGCAAAATATACAGCTTTAGAATTAGTCCAACAAAGGTTTCAGTATACCAGCGAGGAAAAATCACTCGAAAGAACGTACCACGAGGACTCCCGCAGTCATTGAAAAGGCTCAAGCGCTAATTTCGGATGACCCAGGGCAATCGTTGCGAAAATTAGCATCATTTGTTGGTGTAAGTGAGCCAACAATGCGTCGAATTGCCGAGAAGGACCTTCGATATAAATCGTACACATTAAAGATACGACAGATGTTCTCTAAGGCTGCCAGGACACCGAGTTGCTCGCCTCGGCTCTCATTCTGACCTCCCAACAGCCCAGATTTAAATCCCTTGGATTACTATGTCGCACAACGCTACATACACAACAGCGTTACAATATAAAAGGTACTGTATATCTTTATGTAAAAGTATTAAATTTTTTTAAAACGTACGTTTTATCAAGCTGCAGACTGCTGAATATACGTAATTTTAAGGATTATATATATAACAATGCGATTTTTGTTAAGATACGGAACCATAAACACAAATTTAAAAAAACAGCCAAAAGCATGTTACAGTACAAGCTTTAAAATGTTTTTTTATCTTTGTCTGCGATGATTTTTCATCGATCGGTGAAACTTGAGTTTTGATGATCTGATAGTTGTGCAATTCTGAACGCTTTAAAAATGTCCTCTGTTGAATATTTTACATTACATATTACTTGTGCAACATCGAAGCTATTAAACAATTCTTAAGAAATAGATGAATGTCAGCAAGAATATATTCGACTGCACTAAAAACATAAACAACACACACATTGTTATAAAATATATTTTAATATGGAAGTTAATGTTTCAGCAAAATAATACTTTACAATTTGATCCGATATTGAATGCTCTCTTTTTGATTTATTAAATAACTATAATGTATCTAAAAATGATCAGTTATATGTAATCCAAAACGAAATGAACTATATGTTCGCAGTCATAATAAAGTGTCAATAAAATGTTAATAATATAGAAATAAATATGATTTAATTTCTCTTTGAAACAAGAAAATAGTTTTCGGTACATTTGATCTATTTTATCGATTGCAAAATATTAGATCTGTTTTCTGTGGCTGAACCAGTATACACTTTTGAAATCTAAAGTGAGATACGTTTGATATTTGATGAAAGCAAAAATTAAAGACAGTTTTAGTGCAATCTTTCTAGTACAGGAATAAAAAAAGGATCTATTATTGAATAGTATTTAAACAGGGTTGGCAAGTAACGCATTATTTGTAACGTCGTTATCGTAACGAGTTATTTTTTTCGGCAACGAATGGGTAACAATGTTACATTTTCTTTCGAGTAACGTTCATAGTAATGCAATTAAATACATTTTTTGGCATACGGTAACGATTCACTAATTACTTTTATCGTTACTTTATTTCTAACTACGTTTAAAAGTTTAGTCATAACTATAGCCTTAGAAAACGGAGATAAAATATTGACGGTCTGATTGACTGTCCAACTCACGCGATCACGATGCCTTTTTTTCATTATATTCACAGTTCACACGTATAGACTAACTCAGATATAATCTTTACAGTATATTTAATTTCTAAAAGTAAAATTGTTTCTGTGTCATATCTCACAAATTAAATATACGTATATAATGCAGATTACAAACAATATTATTTTTTTATTATAATATAATTTTACCTTTAGTTAGAATATACGTCATTCGTATCTTGTTTCTTTTTTTCGAAATACTGCACCTGGCTAAATAATTCTTTCTATCCTTTCCTTCTTTTTAAATATACTATACAACTTCATAAATGTTTTTTAAAGATGTTAAAATATATATAAGAATCTATTCAAAATTTTTATGTTTGCAAAAATTATGGAAATTAACACACACACAAACGACTCATCATGCACAGTAAAAGAAAATTGTATAGGTATTAAGAGTTAAACGCATAATTTAAAGATATCTTATTAAAAGTAATACGGAAAATAAATTTATTTAAGTATAAAAATTACAAAAAATGCAGTATATATTATGTAATATGACAGAATCTATTTCATTTTTGAAAATAACGCACAATGTTTACTATAGGCATATATTTTTTTAACTCTATTCCTCTATTAAAAAATACAATTTTGACATCTTTTTTACATTTACCGCAAAAATCTGCATTTAATATTCTATTAGTGTCAAGAAAAAAAGATAACGAAAAAGTAACGGTTCCTTATATTTTGAGTAACGAGTTATTTTTGCAAATCAGTAACGAGTAATGAGAACGAGTTATTTTTTAGAAAAAAAACCGGTAACGAGTTATTTTTATGAATGAAATATAACGTCACCAACTCTGTATTTAAATATAACTTGCATTCATTGTTTATTTTCTCGCTTCTAATATCACGCTTCTTTTCAGATAGCAACGCTTCAGTGAAGCATTAAATGTTAAAATGGAAAACTTTACATTAAAATAATTGAAAGTTGATTTAATTAAATTAATGTTAAACAAAAACGATATTTCGTGCTGGAATAATTCGACATAAACATATCATTTAAGAATAATTCTTCTCACCAACGAAAAATGTTTTCTCAACTTTTGAGAAAACTTGCATTTTTTCTGAAATCAAAACTACAAGTGTCTAGAGGATTTTTCAAATATGAATACACAAGTTTATTTTAGTTTTCACAATTTTTTTGTGCAATTTTTTGTGATCAAATTTAAATAAAAAATTGTAATTATATTTTATACTTTTCCTACAAAATTAGAATGTTTTTCGATCATGACACCGTATAAGGAATATTCTAAGCATTTTGTAGGAAAAGTATAAAATATAATTACAATTTTTTATTCAAATTTGATCAAATTGCATGAAAAAGAGATCAAAAGCATTTGGAAAATTAAAACAAACTTGTGTATTCATATTTGAAAAATCCTCTAGACATTTATAGTTCAGGTTTCAGGGAAAAAATGCAAGTTTTCTTAAAACTTGATATTTTTCATTGGTCTCAAAGAATTATTCTTAAATAGTACATTTATGTCGAATTATTCCAGCACAAAATATGGTTTTCGTTTAACAATAATTAAATTAAATCGATTTTTAATTATTTTAATGTAAAATTTTCCATTGTAACATTTAATGCTCCACTATTGCTATCCGAAATTGTGACATTAGAAGTGAGAAAATAAACAATGAATGCAATATGTTATATTTAAATACTATTCAATAACAGATCCTTTTTTTATTCCTGTACTAGATTGCATTGGAACTCTTTAATTTTTGCTTTCGCCAAATATCAAACGTACCCGTTTCACTTTAAGTTCCAAAAGTGTACACTGGTTCAGCTACAGAAAATAGATTTAATATGTCGCAATCGATAGAATAAATCAAATGTACTGAAAACTATTTTTCTTGTTTCGAAGAGAAATTAAATCATATTTATTTTTACATATTATTAATTTGACATTTTATTATGACTGCGAACATATAGTTCATTTCGTTTTGGATTATGTATAACTGATTATTTTCATACATTATAATTATTTAATAAATCAAAAAGAGAACATTCAATATCAGATTGTAAAATATTATTTTGCTGAAACATACTTTCATATTAAAATATATTTCATAACAATGTTTATGTAGTGCAGTGTCAAATATATTATTGCGAGCATTCGCCTATTTCTTAAGAATTGTTTAATAGTTTCAATGGTACAAAAGCAGTATGTGACATAAAATATTCAACACAGAACACTTTCAAAGCGTTCAGAATTGCATAACTATCAGATCATCAAAACTCAGTGAAAAGTCACAGCAGACAAAGATAAAAAAAACCGTTTTAAAGCTTGAAACTTGTACTGTAATATATTTTTGATTGTTTTTCAAAAAATTATTATGTGCATAGTTCCGTATCTTAACAAAGATCATATTGTTATATGATTCTTAAAATTACGTACATTCAGCAGTCTGCAGCTTGATAAAACGTATGTTTTAAAAAAAATTGATACTTTTATTAGGTGTTGGAATTAATTCCGTAGCGTTTTTTTAATGAAAGAATGTTATTTATTTCACATGAGCATTAAAAAATACATTAATGAAAGTACTTCCCATCACTTTCTACTACTTTTGACCATCTTTCTGGCAGTACATGAATCCCGCGTCGGAAAAACGACATGTCTTTTGAGGCTATCCAAGAATCGATCCATTTTTGAGCTTCTTCGTAAGAATGAAAGCGCCGGTCAGCTAGGCCATGTGCCATCGAACGGAATAGGTGAAAATCGGAAGGAGCTATGTCAGGTGAATACAGCGGGTGGGGTAGAACTTCCCATTTAAGTGTTTCCAGGTAGGTTTTTACTGGTTTTGCAACATGAGGCCGAGCGTTGTCATGTAACAAAATCACTTTGTCATGTCTTTGCGCGTATAGCGGCCGTTTTTCTTTTAAGGCTCGACTCAAACGCATCAATTGAAGTCGATAGCGATCCCCCGTGATAGTCTCGTTCGGTTTAAGCAGTTCATAATAAATTACACCCTGCTGATCCCACCAAATACAGAGAAGAAGCTTCGAGCCATGGATATTTGGTTTTGCGGACGATGTGGATGCATGGCCGGGCTTACCCCACGATTTTCTACGCTTTGGATTATCGTAGTGTATCCACTTTTCATCGCCAGTCACGATACGGTGCAAAAAACCTTTTCTTTTCTGCCGTTGAAGCAGTAGTTCACACGTGCCAAAACGTCGTTCGACGTCTCTCGGCTTCAATTCATACGGCACCCAATGTCCTTGCTTCTGGATCATTCCTAACCCTTTTAAACGTTTTGAAACAGTTGACTCATCAACTTGTAATATTTTTCCAAGTTCTGATAGCGTCTGAGATGGGTCTTCATCGAGTAATTGCTCTAATTCTTTGTCTTCAAATTTTTTCGGTGCGCCAGAACGTTCTTTATCCTCAAGTTCAAAATCATTATTTTTGAAGCGTCGAAACCAGTCTCTGCATGTCGTATCCGACAGAGCATTGTCACCATAAGTCTGAACAAGAATTCTATGCGCTTCAGCTGCAGATTTCTTTTGAATAAAGTAGTGTAATAAAATTCCCCGCAAATATACTTTATTCGGCACAAATTTTGACATATTCAATGAATTATACAGTGTTGTTATTTATGATTTCAAGAAAGGTTATGTACGGCAAATGACGTCCTATGATAGATGTTTACAATGTATACAGAACTATAGGTAACAACGAAATAGTGTACTGCTTGTGCCATCTCTTGTAAAACGCTACGAATTAATTCCAACACCTAATACATAAAGGTATACAGTTGTAACTATATAAAACATTTTTTTTAAATTTTTTTACGATTTTTCTTGATCGATCGGTCATGTATAATGTAAATAAATTAATAAACACACACACACACATGCGCGCGCGTGCGCGCAGAGAGAAAGAGGGGGGGGGGGTATATAATATATATTGGGTATGGGAATAAGTTTCCGCCCTTTTAAAATGAAACAGATGTGTTTATTTAAACAAATCTATATAAGTGAGTTTATTCAAAGTATGCTCCTTCGGAAGCAACAACTTTCTCCCATCTTTCCGGTAATAAACGGATTCCTCGAATGAAAAAATCTGATTCTTTTGAAGCGATCCATTCATTAAGCCATTTTTTGATACCTTCATAAGAATTGAATCGTTCTCCAGAAAGGGTCGACTGCATGGATCGGAACAAATGGAAATCTGAAGGGGCAATGTCCGGTGAATACGGCGGATGGGGCAGAATTTCCCACTTTACTCCTTCCAAGTATTTCTTGACCGGTTTTGCAACGTGTGGCCTAGCGTTGTCATGTAACAGAATCAGCTTGTTGTGCTTATTGTCCCATTCCGGTCGTTTTTCTTTCAAAGCTTGGTTTAAACGTATCAGTTGTAGCCGATAACGATCGCCAGTGATGGTTTCGGACGGTTTGAGCAGCTCATAATATATAATACCTCTTTGATCCCACCAGATGCACAACATAATCTTCGAAGCATGGATATTTCGTTTTGGCGTTGATGGACCTGGTTCACCTGGCATCACCCATGCCTTCAAGCGTTTAGGGTTATCGTAGTAGATCCATTTTTCATCGCCAGTTACGATGCGATGTAGAAAACCCTTCCTTTGTTGTCATTGACGAAGCATCTCGCAGATGACCAAACGTCTTTCCATGTCTCTCTCTTTCAATTTAGCACCCAATTTCCTTCTTTTTGCACCATTCCCATTGCGTGTAGACGTTCTCCAACAGTGGATCTATCACCATTTAACTCTTTTGCCAACCTATCGAGCGATAAACACGAATCTTCTTCGAGTAATGCTTGCAATTCTGCATCTTCAAATTTTTTCGGTGCACCTTCGCGTTCTTTGTCACGCACGTCAAAATCACCACTGTTGAATCGCAGAAACCATTCTTTACAACTAGTTTTCGATGGAGCATGCTCACCGTAAATATCTACGAGCAAACGATGCGTTTCTGCAGTATTTTTCTTTAAAATAAAATAATGGAGTAAAACTTCCCGCAAATGTTGCTTTTTTGGAATAAATTCCGACATCTTCAACGCAAAAAAAAGTTACTCTTTGTTACGCTTCGAACGAATGCCATCTATTGGGCTCAAAAGTTTGGACACACACCTTTCAAAAACATGTCTATCAAATACACGAGCAATGCTACTAACGACATCTTTCTGCAATGGGCGGAAACTTATTCCCATACCCAATATTTATATAGGGTGCCTCGAGATTGAGCAGGCAACTTCTCTTCGCGGGAGCATTCCATTACAACTCTTTATAACTTTTATAGCGATTTTAACGAAACCTCATATAACATTTTTTTCTTTTTTCCATTGCACTTATATAATATGCTTCCGCAATTAATTGTCTGTTAAATAATATTAAATTGTTCGGAAAATTCATTTCGAACTTTGTTATCTCAAACTTGTATACAGAATATATTCATTGCGAAGTTTTCGATTATCTGCCATGAAAGAATATATATGTATAAATTTGAGTTAAAAATATGACTATGTACATTCATTGCGCAATTATAAAAGGAAAGTAATATTATGTTTTTAGCTCAAATGCATATATATATTCTATTTTTTTTTAATTGGCGTTCATATTACTCGATAGAGCAATGTTTCAGTATTAGGAAACTGGTTTTTTAATTGTGATATGATGACTTTTGTCAGAATAATGAGTAATCAAAGTCAGATTACTTCTTTTTATTTAATTAAAATAAAAAAAATTGTAAAAATATTTAAAAAAAAAACAGTTTCATAGCCGAAACCTCAAATTTTCACGATAAATAGTGAAAAAATTCGCAAATTTGTTTTGGACACGTGACAGATCTACAAAATGAGACAAAATTTTGTCACTCTTCCAGCTCGTAGTTTTGTATATGTCAAAATTATAAAACTCACATAAGCTCAAAAAATATAGTAAGCTTTTCAAAGTAGAGATTCCAAGTTTAAAACTCTTTTTCTAAATTTTAAATTTTTGTTCATTGTTAAAGAAGATGTACATACAATTTTGGGTTAACAAAATTTGAAACAACTTAATATATGCTGAAACATTTTATATATGTATTATACGTATGTTTAGGTTTATGCAATTAGCATTTCCTGTAGTTAAACATAGGCTATAATTATATGTATATTTGAGTTTGCGCAATTTTTCTTTTGGTATAGTTAGCAGCTAAGAAAAAGTATTAACGCTTGATCTTGATGTGCGTTTATGTATACAAATACACACACACACACACACACACACACACACACACACACACATCAATATCAAGTGTTAATACTCTATTTAGATCTTAGCAGCTAGCTATAGCAAAAGAAAAATTGCGTAAATCCAAATATACGTGTAATACATACAATTATAGCTCACATTGAGATATATGTATAGCTTATGTATAGCCTATGTATATTGAGATATATATATATATATATATGTGTGTATAATATAACTTTAATATTAATATTTTTAAGAAATAAACATCACGTCCATGTAAGATTGCAGGGATGAATATTTCTGAATCACATTTTGTGAATGTAGCACGATTACATATTATATTATATGAACCAAATAACGAGTTGTCATCTGCAGCCTTAAAAAGTGGATCTTCCAATGTAGCTTAAATCCACTTTGTCAGGAGGCAGTAGTGCATGGCAACATTTTGCGATTACAAGTTTTAGGTCGTCATATCTCTCTCAGGTTTCTTTATGTTTTGACATACGCTTTTACTACGAGCGTCTGCTTTACAAGCACCGTAGTACATAATACCACAAGATGGACTCGTTTCCCGTAAGGAGAAAACAACAAATATGAGCTGTTTGCGCGTAGCAAATGCAATACTTGCATTGCTGCAGGTCAACATTTTGAGTAATATCTACATTAAGCAAGTAAATAAATACAATGTGATTAAGTAATCAGAAAACACAAAAATGAAAATTTTTTTGCGATTTTCTCCAAAACGAAGCAAAATATATCTTTACACGACTTTTTTTTCTTCGTTTATCGATCATCTACACGCTCCTGAAGTTTTAACATTTAAATTTCAAACACCTTGTGTATCAAATGATATAATTGATGATAGTTAATCCATTTACTTAAGATAGATTGATATAAAATAACCAGATTTTATAGTCTATGTTAGATTTGCGATTTCTTTTATTTTTGTACATGTGTACCTAATAAATGCTATAATTTTTTCTTAAAATTATAATTTATTTAAGTATATATTTGAAATGTTTCATATTTTTTAATGTTCAGAAAGGTTCCCTCATTTCATCAGTTTTTAATTTAAGACTCAGCAAAGATTACAAAAAGGTTACAAAACTTAAATAGGCCATATACGGTGCAATTACTTTATTTAAAAACAGTGTTTAAAAATATTACTGAATATCTTATAAAATAAAGTTTATATATATATTTTATATATAATAACAAGATAACAAAAAAATATCGTACTTAAAGTAAATAATATTCGAACATTATCCTCTAAATATGAACCAGATAATC
This sequence comes from Acromyrmex charruanus, assembly GCA_017607545.1. Classification (NCBI taxonomy): domain Eukaryota; kingdom Metazoa; phylum Arthropoda; class Insecta; order Hymenoptera; family Formicidae; genus Acromyrmex; species Acromyrmex charruanus. The sequence continues at coordinate 782,691 of JAANIC010005483.1, forward strand.
CAAAAGATTATAAAGAAAAGTATAATTTTGATGATTTGGTGTATCCAATAAAATCTAAAATTAAACATTTTGTCTATAAATAAAAATGAGAAACTTAAATTGGAAAGATTAACCGAAAGTGAGATTTATTACCTTACATATTTCATACGACTAACTTTCAACATACTATCATTTTCATTAAGTCGATATAGCCGCATGCCCTGATAATGATTAATTAAGTATTCTGTCCAATTAAATTCCATCATGTTAAACTTAAATAATTGTTGATCTTTCTCATTGAGATTATCCCACATTGATTGAATATTATCAGAAGAATAAGTCCATTCTGTGATACAAAATTTGACTGCTTTACAAAATTTGTCTACCTTCATATATAATTTCCACATTCTGAAATATATTGAATATTAAATTGAATGTTAAAATTGTTCATATTATTAATATAATTTTATTTGATTTAAACAGAAACCATTATAGTACATACAGCCGGTCTCAGAAAGGTAGCAACACTTTTTTTTTAGATACAGCAGCCTACTCACCCAGCGAATAGTTTTTATTTGTATATCCATGAATAAGTATCAATGGCTCGGTGAGCAAGCTGCATTCCGAAATCCATCGAAAAAAAGGTGTTGCAACCTTTCTGTGACCGGCTGTACATTAAGGTTCAGTTCCACAACTTACGATTAACTCTTAACCGAGGTTCAACTTATTCGCTGTCTCTTTCCAATTCTAGAATGGAAAGAGATAAGAAATGAGAGTTGTACTTCGGTTAAGAATTAACAGTGAGTTAATTCTTAAGAACTTAAATGAGTGTATTCAGTATTATGACCATTTACTGAGTGCTCAGTGAGAGATTGTAGTACTGAATGCACCCAATAAAAGACACAGTTTATATTTAAGGCTAATGCACATCAAAATTTTAGTCATAATTGTAAGAGATTTAAAGGAAATATTATAGAAATGTATAGAAAATCTATCAAGGTTGTGTGACTTGGTGACAGGACGAAAATCTACTAATATTTTCTTGTACAAGAAAAAATTTAGAATCAACTTCACGACGCGATAGAGGTCGGTATTCATAGTCGATTCTTACTTTAAGATTGTCGTAAGTAAAATCTTAAGATGTAAGTCAATCTGAGGACTGTATTAAGATCTTAAGACATTATATTAAGGCAGTTTTAAAATAAAAAACAGACTATAAATACCCCCATGTTTCGCGTATAGTTGTAGCCTCTGGGTGCGTTCCGAATTAACAAAGCACATGATGCATCACTTGTCCTCGTTCATCAAATAATAAAGGATAAAACGATACGTTAGCGTAACTCAGAATACACCCCTTGAAACTTATGAACATTTATAGAAAGAGAGGGCGGAGATTTAAAGAGACACCGTCCAACTGCACACATCATGTAATCCCTTCCACTATGGTTATAACGTTTCACTCGCGTTGCTTCTGCACACAGGACGCAGTAACGCTTGGCTCCGATGCAGTAGCCAATCAATTTATTGCTTTTTGCAGTTTTATAGTTATGATTACAATTTTTATGTGCAATGGCCTTTGCTTGATACCTCGGGCTACGTCCAATACAGATACTGGCGGCATCCAAAAGTAAAGCAGGAAGGAAGTGACCGAACCAAACGCAAAATCTGTATGGTATCTCATGTTTGAAGAGAGTCATTAATGGCAAGTATAAAGCATTATGTAAGGGATACATTTTATTGATGTCAAGTAGTGCATTAATGTATTCATTCCAAGTAGGGCCATCGACTTGCGGAACGAAATTATAAACTGTCACATCATAGGTAATCCTAAAACGTAAATCTGTATTTAAATAAACAATAAGAAATAGAAGTAATGCGATCCACAACGATCAAAGTTAAATCTTTGATGCTTAAATCATCATCTAAATTACTATATGTATATATATATATATATATATATATATATATGTATATCATATTTATATATAGTTATTAATTCGAACTGCCGAATTGATTTTTCGGACTTATAAACGCAATTAAACACTGTAGTAATATCACGAATTAAAGTGACAAGCAATTTTAATAATTTGATGCTCAATCAAGTACCTTATTAGAAAGATGTTAAAGTGCTGAAAAACTGTAAATAAATTTATTGCGGAAAATATTACCTCGGTCGGGATCGCGAGTCGAACCTATTGTATTTCGTACGAGCGTTCTAAACCTTTAGGTTACCAAGGCCTTAGTAAAATAAGAAGTTTATAAGAATATTATAACTTTTTGCTCTAATAAAAACTCTATAGAGTTTTAGAGATATTCTTCTTTTAGAAATATTCTTTCAAGATATTCTGAAATTCGCGGATCAGAATACCAGAACTACAGAAAGAAAGTTTTTAAAAAATTAAGTAAAAAGGATATTTGTGAATTTTTATTTCAAGCAATAGTTTGACAATTTAAACCTTTATTATTTCATAAACTGTTTCTTAAAATAAATATTTTTCATTTAACTTTCTTACTGCGATATTCACAAATTTCGAGACAACCTGTATAGTCGAAGAATATCATATAGGAGTGCTCCATATGTCCTGGACCGGCTGAATATTTCAAAAAGTATGCACTTTTGAGAAAAATGTTTCAGATAATGTTGCATTATATAAAGTAATGCATTTAGTAATGTTAGCAGTTTGATCTTGGATAGTGTCGCCATGTCAGATCAAGGTTACATCGATTTTCTTTAACGGAACACCTTACTTTGATTCCAAAGTCTAATAGCCAATGTCGAGAGCTTTCCAAAACACTACAATAAAGTTACGTTTTATTGAGTACTTTTCGAGTTACAATGCTTGAAAGTATACCGTACTTGCCAGGACACCGTCAGGACACCAGTATCACTGGTGTCCTAACGGCTAAAACTTCTTGAATGTTGTTTATTATGTCCTGGATAATATTTGTCAAGATCAAGGTCATTAGAGAGATTATACCTTTTATTTTCATTTTTACGCAAAAATAAAAATAAGAGGCATAACCTCTAATAGCCTTGTTCTTGATAAATATTATCCAGAACATGATCAGGAACAACATTCAAGAGATTTTAATCGTCAGTCGGATACATTGCGCAATGCTAATGCCGGCAGTATTGTGACTTTCAATCCTCATAATTGGAAAAGTATTTAATGAAAAATAACTTTATTGTAATGTTTTGAAAAGCTCTTGACACCAGCTATTAGATTCTGGAATCAAAAGTAGGGTGTTCCATTAAAAAAACATCGATATAACCCGATCTTAGCGACATCATTCAAGATCAAACTGCTAACATCATTAAATACATCATTGCAACATTTGTCTGAAACATTTTTCTCAAAAGCGCGAGATATTCAGTCGGTTCGGGACATATGGGACATCCTGTATTATAATATATATATTTATTCTTTGATACACTTTTCTTTGAATACATTATATTTATTCTTACGTACTCGTTATTCCTCATATTTTTATAGTTACAATAATATAAATCATAAAACTGATCGTACTTGTATTGATAGTAGACATCCCACGCACTAGCAATTAAAGCGTTTACGGTAAAATCAACAGGCACTATATTCGCCTTGTAAATGCCATTACAGTGGTGAAATTTTACGACATCGAGCAAACTCCTTGCGAAACCTGATGGCCCATACATATTGTCGATCCAACCGATAAGTGGTTCACTGACGCTAGATATAACTAAAACGAATCTTAATTATTCCTCTGCGTAGACGCACAAATATTTATATTAAATGTACGCAAGCATGTACGCACTCCACGATTGTTTATAGTTATTTTAAAATTAAACTTTCATATTATACAGAGTTCTAAGTAAGCTAAAAGATTTTAAGGGATTATTCCTCACACAAAAAGGAATTGACCTTGAGGAAGGAAAACCTCAAGACAAAAATTCCATATGATTCCATATGAAACAGTTTTATTTCAAAGGTATGATATCAAAATAACAAAAAGATGTTTTTTCTTAAAATTTTCGAAAATCTTTTGGGTTATTTTAATGTATATTATTTAATATTATATTAATTATATAACTTTATATGTGTAAAGGACATGAAGCCGATTATCTTTTGAAGTTATACATTTTTTTTCATTCAATCAGAAGCAAACACAAAGATAAAGCGGATAATGCTTTTTTTATGAAAAAAATTGATATGCCTTTGATTTCTTTATGTTCAAAATTTTGTTATGATAAATAGGATATCATCAGAAAAGCATTAGGGAAATTCGCAGAAAAATGTATCTTTAATATTTTCGATAGAATAAGTCATTTCTGAGATCAATATCAAATAAATCGTAATAAGATCGTAATAATCAAATAAAATGATTTTTGGAGTCTACAAATTTGAATTTATTTTTTTCCTCGGAAATGATTATTCTATTGAAAATATGTAAGAGACCTTTTTTTATCCCAATTATCTTAAAAAAATGTTAAACTTAAAAAAAATCAATGATGTATCAATTTTTTTCGGAAAAAAAGCATACCCACTTATCCTTGAGTCCGGCTTTGATTAAATAAAAAATAATGTATAGCCCGAAAAGATAAGGCTTCTATTAAACATACAAAAATTTTTTAAAACAATCTGAATGATTTTTGATATTTATGGAAAAAACGGAATTTTTTTCATGTTTGATTATGTATCTTTGAAACTAAGTCGTTTTAGACATTCAGTCATATAAAATTTTCGTCTCAAATTTGTGTGAGGAATCTCTTAAAATCTTTTAGTATATTTAAGACATATCACATAGATGTGCCATACTATGTGTTGTAAACTAATCATACAAAACGGCAAATAGTTACACTGTATATAACTTATATAGGAATGGAATTTAGTGAACTCATTGCTAAAAAAATCTATTAGTTTTTATAATTAATTTTATTGTTACCCATTGCAGGTCGAAATATTCCAATTGGTAAATGTCCACTTTCGTTTTTAAAGAGTCCTTCTGAAATCGCCTTCGTGAATGTGTATGTATTCGGCCATTGTGAGGAGATTCTGCTCAAAAATGATAAGTTAGCTTCCTATATTTATGTTATATAATATATTTAATTATATTTTATTATTTTTGAAATAGAAGAATTACTTAGAAATTTTCTCCTCGAATATGTTTTCGGGTAAGTTCCGTGCGAATGTGATAAGATGTTTATAATTAATGGGATACGAATATAAATGTTCTTCGATATGTTTTACATGACAGTTTGAGTATATTGTTGACACATGAATAAATGACTGAAATAAACGTTAAATTTAATTTATGTTTCTTTCTTAAAATAAGTAAAAACTTTATGACATATATTAATTATATATACATGCATATGATATATATTATATACATATATTAAGTATATATTAATTTTTAATTTTTGTTAATTGCTATTGTTAAAACATATTTTTAGATCAGTTACCATCAAATGCCGCATGTGTTTTGCAAGTTTTATGATGGCAGCAGTAGCATCAATGTTTACTATTGTAGAAATTTTGAGATTTTCGTAGAATTGCATATTCGTTGCTATATGAAAAATTATGTTTACCTGATAATAATAATCGTTACACATTATTTTAAGTATAACAGAAATATGAAAAAAAGGGGAGAATTTATTTCTTTGTTGATAGTTATTCGAGATATTATCCCAGATAGCACAGAGTTAAAAAAAAATTCAATGATATGTCATCAATTCTGAATTCATTTTAGATGCAAAATGAATTCTTTTTCCGAATTCTTTTTCTGAAAAAATTCTTGTCAAAAAATGAACTTTATTATATGTTTTCAAAAGAGGTCTATTTTGCAATAATTAACGAGATATTCATTTCTAAAGATTATCGAATAAGCACATATTCGGCCGACCATTTCACCAAATGCACGAGTTACTAATTATTAAAAATTACCATATTAACCCAGCTTACCGCCTAATAATACAAGCGCACAGCGAGATGCAGCCGCACAATGATCGAGGTTACTGAATACCTTATTAATAATAAACAATTTGCGTATACGTAGCTACCTCGATCGCTGAGCGATTACATGACATTTCGCTATGCGCTTGCATTTAGCAATAGGCTACGCTAATACAACGATGTTTAATAATTAATAAGTTAACTTTTACAAAAATTGAAAAGAGCACTTTTCGACTCAGTTTAGTTTGCTCTATTTGCATATGAAAATTGTCCTAAATATTTTGGGATAATGTATATAACATGTTATATACATTATAAACTTGTATATAACATGTTATATACATTATAAACCTTGTATATAAGATGTTATATGTATATAGTATAAGCTTTTTTAGATATACTATATTAATAGATATTAATTTTTTACATTAAAATATAATGTATACAGACGAGAGAGTAATAAGTGTAATTTTAATTACCTTTCTTAGCATGTCTCTATCACTTTCTGACAATCCCAAATTTTTGATAGTGGAATCTCCTATGATTGATTCGATTTTTTCGCGAAAATTAGGTACTTCTTTTTTTATTCGGTCATAAAGCTGTGGATTATATAGATTTATATAACAATGGTTCACAAATATATTATGTTTTGATATAGTTAGTGTATTACTAACCGGATCTTCAAGCATTTCGTCTAATCGATTTTTGGGGCATTTATCTTTTTGCGAATGTATCATCACATATATCATAGAAATATCAGGGCAGCTTCGTAACAGTTTCTCTATCAACATTTTTCCAAGAAAGCCTATACCTCCTACCAAACAAAATATAAACAAATTAGAAAAATAATATACATACTAATGTGATCAAAAAGTACAGGGGCTGATCCAATAAAACTAAGGTTGTTACTTCAAAAAAGTAAGGCATTACCGTTACTTGAAAAGGAATAATTCGTTACTTTTATTTTATTGCTGAAATAAGTTTTTAGATTTTAGAATTACATTGACACAGCTGATAATTTAATATTAAATGTGAAATAAATGTTCAAACTTGAAACTCTTTACTAACTACAGTTTGTATATAGGGCAAGTTTTTCTCTATATTAAACTTACCTATCAGTTTTATTAATTCTTTATTTTCTTATTATTGTTATTTTAATGTATTCATTTTTATAAGAATTTGGATTATATAGATGATAATTATACATTATTTATTAAGTATCATTTTAATAATTTTACATTATTGATTAAATATCATTTTTAAACGTTAATGTTTCCTGGTGGAAATAAATCGGTGAAATCTTTATCAATAGATTCATTTCAGTATAATTTAATTGAAATTAATTTAATTGAAAATGAAACGAAATGAGTCAATTGATAGAGATTTCAACAATTTTCAATGATTTCAGCGATTTATTTCTACCAGGATTACTATTATTTGTATTTCCATATTTATTGCCCGTACCGTAAAAATTTACAGTATGATAATATATATGTGATATGAATTATATATTTTCAATATTGGCAGTGTCTATTAGAACACAGTGATATATTAACACAATATGATATATTAAGTACAAAATATTTTTTAAGAAATTAAAAATAAATTATAAAATAAGAAAATAATATGGAACTAAAGTAACGGTAAAAGTAACGGCTAAATTCATTATCATTACTGTAAAAATATAACGACATTACCATTATCGTTATAGACAGAATAAAGTAACGATTGTTACTGAAAGCGGTAACGGCGTTACTTTCTAATCCTGAATAAAACGTAAATACGAATTTATTCACATTCAAATTTATTTGGTTCTCTCCAAAACAATCACCTACCACTGCAATATATTTATGTCAACGTTACTTCCGATATATCTTTGACGCACATTAATAGTTAATTTCATTAATAGTAAATTAGATATAACCTTTAAAACGTGCAGTGGTATTCTTTTTTATCGCGTTTATCCATTCAAAATGGTATCTATGAGGAAGAGTTCCACATCGCTACTTGACCAATTTAAAATAAAATATTCTCATTGGTAAAGGAGCGAAAAGTTGATAACTTTGGTCAGTTTGTAAAATTCTTTCATCTAATTCCAAAGTCATCAAATACTTTAAAGCATTTATAGCGAGACTTTGACTACAGCCTAGATAACCTAACTCAGCCGATATGAGAGGGACTGCTTTCCGTTTCACGCATAATACATCATTTAATCTTGTTATTCACCGAATGTTAAACAAGAATAAATGATGCATATCATGCATGAAACGGAATGCACTTTGGACATCTGGAATTGCATTGTGCGCTAACGGAATCCTCCCGAAAATGATGGAAAATGATATTCGATGATTGTTAAGCACAAAATCACAAACAATAAGACAAGAAAAAGATACAAAAGATATAAATTTAAAAATCTAAAAAAATTCAGTATGTACAAAACAATTCAACAGCTTTCAATATTTAAAATAACCTTAAACAGTACAATGGACAACTGAGAGCACAACGCAGTTAACATCAGCATACATAATGTGTTATATATTAGTATTGTTCATTTTGTCTCTCGCGAGCTGCTTGGGGTTACTCCGAACGAACCCAGCGTATTTGAAATGTAGCATTCACACTACGTACGACATCGGTCGCATGACATCCGACATTCATCGTTACAACGTAATACCAATGTTATTATATAATCCAGAATAATAAAAAATATGCTATGATCCTTAACGGCCAAATCATGGCCGAAAATTTCAGAGTACTGGTGAAGGTTTAAGATTATATAAAAAAATTATATATAAAAGAATGCATTTTTTCAAGATCTCTTACAAGATTCTGTTCTTAATATTAATATTTCATTATTCAATATATAGACAAGAGCTACGAGCCAATATTATATATTTATTAATATTAGAAGATAAAATTATAAAACAAAAGTAGAAAAATCAATAAAATTTATAACAGAATTTAATAACAAAATTTACGATAGACATATGTTTCAACCTCACACGAGATCATTTTCAATGTTGTTAAGTTCAATTTTATTAAATTCTATTATCAATTTTATTGTTTTTTCTACTTTTGTTTTATAATTTTATCTTTTAATATTATTCATAAGTATATTATATTGTCTCGTAGCTCTTGTTTATATATTGGATTTTGAATCGTTTGAGCCGTTTTCTTATAATTTTAATTTTACTAATATTTTACTATTACTCTTGATAAATACCTGTAATAAAGATTGTCTTGCCTGCGTAAAAATTTTGTATCGATGTTCGGTCTTCAGTTTCCATATTGTATTTACAATTAGGTCTGTGAGGTAGAGATTAAGACGCCTGAGTACTTCAATTTCAGCCAAGAACTCTGACAATAGCGACATAGAATCAGATGACGGTCTGATGGAAAATACAACATGAGATCCGTTCGGGCAGACGCTATTAGTTCTTTTGTGTGCTTTTCATTCTATCTTTGTTCTCTATAGACAGAGAAACATAAAGTGTGTTCTCTTCGGCGCGCCAAGAGTGAACGAGACAGCGTGCTCCTTCTCACACTAGTCGCTTGTTTCAAGTGACCGAAAATGTTTTCGCAGCATTCTCGGACGCTCGGTGAACCTCGGCATCAAAAAGGGGTGAGGGACATTCTAAAGGCCATATTCATGCTGATAATGCTCACGAGCATTATTTGTTTTCGTTTAACATTTAACGAACAGTAATAATTTTTAAATAATATAAAATAATTTTTAAGCGTTGTGAACGTGAATCAGACCGCGGTTTAAATAACATATAAGTAAATAACATATAAGTTTTAATAATAGAGTGTAATAATAATGATTGTAATAATAGAGTGTACCCCTCCCATTAATCCATAATAGTATACATTATGTTAAGATGCAACAATTTACGAGATATTTAATTGTTTACGATTTTTCATGCGCGTTATATACCTCTTTCATAAACTCGAGTAGCAAGAACAGTTTAGTAGAAGTTGAATTTTACCGGATAAAAATTATAAACCAGCATTTCTCTTCACGAAAACCTTCGAAAGGCCATCAGAAAAGAAATACGTATATTTTAGATTCGAGATTTGTGAAGAAAATATGCGAAAGAAATTGAATAGTTACAAAAAGGACGTTTTCCGTTTATAAAACGAAAGATATTGATTGTATGGAAAAAAGTTCAATATGAAAAAACTCAGCGTACTTGAAATGTAGGATTCACACTACATACGACATCGGTCACATGGCGTCCGACATTCATCGTTACAATGTAATACTAATATTATTATGTAATCAAGAGTAATAAAAAATATGTACATATAAATATGTAAAAATATATACATTGTAATACTGCATTTGCATAGCATGAAGTCTTCTATATTTTGAAAATCACGTATATCCAAGCAGTAATATGCTTGTAATGTTCCACAAACATTGCAAAACTATAATTTTTTAATTATTACAATAATAATATAAAAATATAAATTTTTACAATATTTATGTAGTACAGTCTTTTAGTTTAACAGTCGTTTTTATGATATATTAATTAATTTAATTCGTTTTATATTTAAATACAATATTTATTGATCTATTTGATGGCCATTTCATTAGCTAAGTTTTATATTTATTTTACGAGGGCAAGTCAATAAGTTTTTAGAAAAAAATAGTAAAACATTTTTTTTGATCGTTTCATTTTCATTTCTCAACATAGTCTTCTTGCAGTTTGATCTCGTTTTAATATCTCGTTTTAAAACCGAAAAGAGACAGGAACAAAGAGAATTTTACACCTCACTTAAAATTAAACTAACATTGCTGCAACTGGCAGTAAAGAGTTTATTTAATCTTAAAATTTTATTACTTTATATAATATATTTATTTATATTTTTATACCAAAATTAAGGAAAAAACCACAAGAGAAAGAGAAAATAATTCTATTATTATTTTAATATTAATATTTATTTTT
>JAANIC010005483.1:793829-807288 GCA_017607545.1 Acromyrmex charruanus
AATATTTAAAATATCAATATTCTAATATATTTTAATATATTAATATTTTAATATATTCGGAAGAGATCATGGCCATGAAAATTTATTTGTTGTAGAAGGAAGACTGAAGCGTCTATTTATTCTTTTAAAATAAATTTAATACTCTATAATTATAATTTCCTTTAAAGCTCGATTATACGCTATCGTATTTAATTGCTTGAAAATATTAATATTAGATCATATTGCTACTATTAATTTATTACAAGAAATATTAATTTGTTCATAGAATATTTTTTTTGTACATATGTATTTACATATGTACAAAAAATATTGTACATATTTATTTACAATGCATGCGTAGTTATAAAATAACATTTACATATACGCAAAGATGTGCATATACAAAAATTCACAATTTGCAGTGGTGCCTGTTAGCTTTGTTCCTGACTGCTTTCTGCTATAAAAAGCCAGAAAGGATTTTCATACAAAATCTTGAATAGATACACGGTGTGACACAGTGTATCATTACATTCTTGTTATTCGGCAAGAATAACATGATCACTGTCTTGCACTATGTTACTTGTAACAAGACACACAACGCTTTATTACAATACAAAGTATAAAAATCAGGGCTAGAATTATTATATCGAAAAGAAAACGACATTCCATCTGATGAATTTATTTTCATTGTAAAATTCATATTATCTCTCTTCTCTCTCTCTCTCTCTCTCTCTCTCTCTCTCCTACTATTTCTATTTTACTACTAATACACTAAGAGCTTTAAATTTGGAATTACTCTGATATGAAGCATTTTTACTGTTTGGTCTATTTGAATATAATCTTTTCATGAAATCTGTTATTAAATTGAATTTTCTTATGAAAAATGAATTTATTTATATGTATACATAGATGTATTTCAGGACATTCAATTTTGGCTAAGATACATCAATCACTCAATCAATCAATTGACTTTATATAACGTAATTATAAAAACTTTAACTCATGATTCCATTTTTTTGCATTTGAACAAAGAAGTAATTTTAGTTTGAATTTTTTACTACTCACTGATTTTTTACTACTCACAATAAAGATTTAATTTATTTATAATATTTAGTTATATTGTGTCCAACCTCTGATATAATTTCAGTAATTTTATTTATATTCATTCTAACGTTTAACTATATTTTGTTTTTATTTGACTATTATATTTTGGTTGATGGTTTAAAACTTTTAAAGTGCACGTATAAATTCAATAATTACATAAAAATATGTCCGCCTTAATATGTTTATTAATAATTTTATTTTAGAAAAACTAAGAAAAAAAAGAATGTAGGATTTGAATGTGGGATCTCCAATTTACTGATCTCGCATCTTACGCGCATGACCACGTAGAGTTTTTACATATTGCGTTTATGAATATGATATATAACACGCATGGAAAATTGTAAATAATTAATATCTTGGAAAAACTATTGCGTTTTGAAATCAATTTTGCTATTATACATAAATGGGAAAGGTATATAATTACTAAAATTTATTAAAACTTGTTATCTCGAATGCCCTTATATTGATATACACCGAGCGGCCGAGATTGTTGGGAAAGCATTTTCGGTCTTCGAGCGCTTGTACAGCGACTAGAGCGAGAAGTTGGGCTCTCACTCTCTTTCGCTGTCTCGTTCGCTCTCGATATGAATCATATTAGTTTCGTACGTATATGAATACATAACCATACAAGAAGACGGAGATTATATTACCTGAAGTTAGCAGCCCTGAATCCAGAGCTTCAAGGTCCTACCACGTGAGGTCTTCAAAGTCAAATCGGATTTGGCCCGTCACTCCTGTCGATCCTTAATGTTTAAGGATATTTTGTACATATTTTTAATATAATAACAAAATTGAAAAAGTCTTTAAGTAGTCTCTAAGTATTCTAAATCACATTAAAAACTTTCTCTTCCAAAAGAAACAATATTTTTTGCTATGAGATCACATCATAAGGTTATACGTTTAGCATATGAACAGATGAAAAATACAGCCATATTCTGCCATTCTTTTGAATATATTCCTGATGCATGCGCAGAACTACCATACAATTTCGGAGTCCATTTCATATAAGCTTGTCCTAAGGAGTAAGGACGGAATCAGATTATGCATTGAAGATTGAGATTTAAAGATTAAAGATTAAAATTTTACCAATGAGAACAAAGAAATTTTGGCTCCTTTTGTTCTGAATGGTTCAAATTTCAATCTTTCAATCTTCAATCTTATTTTTCAATGCATAGTCTGATTCCGGCCTAAGGGGCTCCGCATAATAAAAGGAACAGGGAACAGAGAACAGAGAATAAGAATTTCAACCTATTAAAAATCATGTATTATAAAATACACATGTATGTATTTCTGATAGGTTAAAATTCTTGTTTTCTGTTCTCTATTCCCTGTTTCTTTTATTCCAGACTCCCTTAGCAGTCTAGTAATATATAGAATTATATATAGAATATACATAGAAGTGTGATCTGTGATCTTGTCTAAGAATTTCGTGTTTATTTGTAAGTTAATGCCATTGGTTTGTCGCTTTATGTGAATCATTTCCGACATTAATCTTTTATTATAATTTCGTTTCAATGTCCAAGATTTCAATATCGTCCCAATCAAATTCATGATTATAATGTAACCTATATTCAGTTACTACTGATTTTATGGCATGATTATTGCTTCTTTTGATATGATTTTTGTGTTCGATTACTAGTCTTTAATTGTTTGTTTTCCATATAGGTTGCTACAATCCTTCCACTTGATTTTGTAGACTACATTCTTCTTAAATAATTTTGGACAGCGGAGATTTATAGCTCCGACATACTAGCTCGATGTCGCACGCGACACGCGATATCTAATGACAATATATATCTTTAGAATAATAATATCGGTACACTCATTGGATATCACGTATCACGCGCGACGAACATCGCGCTGGTGTGCCAGAGGCATTAGAGAGAGATGCTTGCAAACTAAGCACACCATTAGTGCGTTCGGAGAGGCTCTTAGCGCTATTTCTATCATTTTATCTTCGTTATATTAGAGGTGAAACAAAGATGATACAAATAGCGCTAATAGCGGCCGTAGACAAAGTCTCGCTACAAATGCTTTGAAGCATTTGATGAATCAATTAGAAAAAAGGAACAAACTGACCAATTAAAAAACGCTTCAAAGTATTTGTAGCATCGCGTTGACTATACTTAGCGTCTCCCCGAACAAACGCACCTCATATCTCTTCCACCAGACCGTCATTTGATTCTATGTCGCTATCGTCAACTAAAAGTTCTTGGCTGAAATTGAAATACTCGGGAGTTTTAACTCTCTTATACTTTTACAGTAATGATAATGAATTTAGCCGTTACTTTTCGTCACGGGTGTATTTACGTTTCACTCATAGGCAAAATCTACTCCATCGTCTCCATCTCGGATCTAATCACCACGTCGTTTCGATATTCCCGTATTCATGTTTCATTGCCACCGATGTGTCTCTTCACCAACGGTCACTGAACGGTGTTCGCTATTTCATTACCGCGACGTAGCCGTGCGTCATCGTCGACTTCAGAGCAACAGAAACAGCGGACGATTCACGCGTTTCGTTCGTATAATGATCCGATCGAATGTCATCATCAAGATCAGATTAGGTACGTGTGGGCACGAATAAAATTGTTAAAAATCAATTGGATAACATTGTCAATCCGATTTCATTGGACATGACGCTGACTGGCCGTTGAAAAGACAGTTTCTAGAAATTCTTGGAGCAGTTCCACAAATTCTTTATCCAGTAGCCAATTAAAATCTTTGACAACTCTATGAAACTCGAAACTAGACAGCCTCACAAAGGGAGAGAATGGCAAATTGCATCACATGAATGCCCACGTTCAATCAGGACGGTCACGTGATCAGTTTTCTCTAATCTCTTCCATATCTTACCCTGGAGCTTTGATGCCTATGCCCAATCAGAGGAGGCGAATAATGTGATGTAATTTGCCACTCTCTCCCTGTGAGGCTCTCCATTCGAAACACCTGGAAATCAGCATTTCTGACATTTTAAATTTAAATTGTTATCAATAGCGAAAATGTTAATGTTTTATTTAAAGATGTGACACATATGTTTTAATTTTCAAAGGTTGTATAAATAGTGGATAAATAAATTTACATGTTTATGTTTTATACATATGCGTAATTATTGTTATACAAAAAATATGATTGAATATAAAATATAATTTTTATAGACTGCGATTTAATATTCTTTATTATCTATGTTATATAGATAGAATATTGCTAATACTGCTACATTGATCTCAGTAGTATATTGCACACAAAAATTATTCTCCTAAATTATTTAACAATTAACAAAATTTCTTATTTTATATTATATATATAAGTAATTTTTCAAAGCCAATATCAGGTACCATGACCTGTAAATTTCTAATTTTGTTAGGTCACTCGCTATGTATATAATAAATGCTTTGCATATCACAAATAATAATTATTAACAAAGATAATTGAGCAATAACTAATGCTTGGCATTAGCTTAACATGTTTTTGAGACACATTTTTATATATATAATATCTTTAAAATTTGAATTGAACATTCTGCGTTTAAACCTATAGCTTATAAAAAATATGTAGAAAAAGATTACATACGCCTCTTTGTCATAATACATGCATACTGGTAATGTGCATTACATGCACATTATTTGCGAAAATGTTCTCCCTCGCATTATCAATTAAAAAAAATTTAGTTTCACTAAAGCATTGACTAGATCAAACGTAGCAATTAAAATAATATCTGCGACATTAACAATTCCTTGTTGTCGGCAAGGAGTTGCTTGTACCTACAATGATAGTCATAGTATAGATTATCTACAATAAAAACAAATTACATATGAATCTCGCGTCACACATGTTATTTCATATTGACACATATTTAAAAGACGCCCGCTAAAAAGTTTCAGACATGTGCAGAACAAAATAGATGTACACTGATATAGATTAATCTCTTTTGCAGTTGTTTATCTATCCATTGCATAACGCGATATTTAATACTGAATGAAATATGATTGTAGTTTAACAAGTAATCATCTTGTATTCTTCTTTTTATCTAATAAATTAATATTTCACGTTTCACACAATTGGATTTGTACTTGTGTGCATGTGATGCGCACATGTATGTTTAATTCGATCGTCACCACACATGTCTGTCACAAACGGACTACTATATATCATCACACGTAGAGTCTTATTGTAACGTACAACCGCTTGCGTTTTTCGGCTCCTTACTACTTTGATGAATCGTCTCTTCTTTAACTGGCGGCAAGTTCTGCTCCTTTTCGGCTGCCGCTATTCCGGCTAATACTTGATACGTATCCATAAATTCCAGATAGGATTTGGTGATGGCATTTGGAAGTCGATCGGGCTGACTAAACCGTAAGTAACTTTCGTATCCAAGGCTGGAACTTCACCTGGTACTGTATGGTGATATCTAATATTTAAATTCAGATTAATGTGTTGTTTAAACGTCATACATTTAAAATAATGTATTGTATTATATATAAATTGATAATAAATCTAAACGAGATAATTACATTAATCCATTTTCTCGATTACATTTATCAAGAGTAAGCTTCACTATAGGCGCCAACCATCTAAACACAGCGTGCTGATCTGGTTTAACACGAGGCGCAGGCCTGTTCGTTTTCCCGTATTCTTGACAGAGCGCTTTTACCTTCTTTAAACATGAATCGCTTTCCTGCATCGCCCGTATCGCTTCGCCGCACTTATCCATTGCCAACAAGTTTTCACCGCAATAATTATAAGCCTAAAGTAATTAGAGCATGAGTAAGCTTACAAAGCATAAATAAGCAATAAATAAGAGTATAACAAATATTATCAATTGTATTTAATTAAATGATTGTCGACGTTTATAAATTTATGAACTTACGTAAGATTGATTTAAGCTCCAAATGCTGATTTAAGCTCCAAATATTTCGTCCATTGAGCGATTATTTCTGGCTTAAATGGATGAAGAGTATCGGCAGCATCCAGAAACAACTTACTGGTCTCATTAGCTAAAGCTGATATCAAGCTAGAATTATGTTTGAGCTCTACTGCTCTAGCCACTGTAACTATAAAATGATAAAGAGCCAATGTAAGTATATTCAAGTAAGCTTATTAAAATTATATTTTCGCATGAGTACAACCTTCTTGTGCTTCTGCTGTGCATTGATTAACGTATGCATTTAGTACACGAGGATCTAAATCACTTCTCAAAGATGGTGGACTATCCAACTGCGGCAAAAATTCAGTCTATACAAAGGTAAATATTCGAGCAGCTCGTCTTAGCATACTGTGTACTTCTTTAGCATCGTTCATTGTTATGCTATAATTATGATATAATTACAATATGTACATTAAGAAAATGAATGAATTCTATTATTATTAATAGAAAGGAAGAGATAGATAATTTTTTCTATATTTTTATATAATAATCACATTAAGGAATATTTTAAAATCTTGTTTAATTTATACTTACTCATCTTTTGCAGCAATCATTGCTGCATGTTTCATAAACCATAGGCCTACATTGACACTCTATTAGCTGCTTCATAAACAGAATCGGCGCTGGAGCTTTAACAAAAAATTTGTAATTAGAGGTCATTTTAAAATCGTTTATAGGTTATCTTAAATCTATTTTATTAAATATCTTTTTAATTATTTACAATGTGCCACCACCAAGTAACGTGTGTGTCCACTTTAGAACAATTTACTGCTTCAAAAACAACAATTCACTGCTTTAAAAATACAAATTCATTGCTAATGCAAAGATGCGTTTTTAATATCAATTTGAAGTAGTTAATTTCAGGTATAATTATTATAAATGTTTTAAGAATAAAATTTGTAACCCTTAAAGATGAACGTTTTTTTTTCGAATATTAAATTAGTGCTAACTCGGATCCAATCCATTCAATCCATTTTCATAGATTAAAAGTAGGCATTAAAAAAAATTTTAATCCATTTTATTTCATTCTCGTTTGCTGAGTCATTTTTGAAGCATTGAATGTGCTCCAAACTACAACTATCTCACTCTAACACATTGCACTATTTCAGAATTCTTCGAAAAGGAACAGATCTTACGTATACGTAGCGCTGCAGAGAGTTGAAATGTCAGATATCTTAATCTCTAAAATTTCGAACTTTGACGCTTAATATCTCGGTTCACGAAGCCGATCGCTGCATTTTTTTATCAGATTCTTTCTTTTTTTTTGAGTGAAAACGCATCGGATGAGTGTATTTTCATTAAGATTTTAGGTTTTACGCTATTCTAAATAATTATCCATTAAATAATAAGATTGGAAACAAAACCGTTTACGTTAAATAACATTACTTTAAATATGAAGCGCCACTATGGTCTAAATGTTGAGATGTTAAACTATTATATATATATTCATATAAATGAATTAATTTCAGAAATGATAATTGCGTGCCGATATAGTTGTCGAATTTTCAACGCAATCAATCTGAAATATTAATAATCCCCCCAAATTTCCCAAATTAATCTTAAAAGACTGTAATAAACTTATTGCGAAAAATATTACCTCGGCCTGGAGTCGAACCCGGATCTCTTGCATTTCGTGCATTCACGCACAGCTTAATATTATTACAGCTTAATAGTATCGCGATGATAAGCTTATGTCCGCCGGAAAAAAGGGACAATCAAACAGTTGAAAATCGCGATAACATTATTTTGCTGTTCACGCACGCGCTCTCTTAAAGTAATAGAATAACACAGATACAACTAAATTTTGAACAATTGTGAAATTAAAGCTCTAGATTTCTAAAAACTTTCAAACTCGATTTAAATTATTTATTCTAACAAATGTCAAGAGTTTCAACCCGAAATATTTTGTTTATTTACAGAATAATATAATCATGCAATTTTTGTATCACATGTGAAACATCTTAAATATTTAAAGTACTTATACAAAAAAATGAGATTTTGGTAATTATCTTATAATATAGTATGTACATCTCCATTATTAATATGTAATCTCCATTAGAGCACAGCCCTGACGAAAATGAGAAGTTTCATAAACGTTTGTTTAACATTTACATAAGCGTTTGCGGAAGTTCGTTGAGAGTTTAAAAACGGTCATTAGAGTGTTCATAAAGCGGAAATTGCAACATTGCAATGTTTGGAAGACATTCTCTGACGAAAATAAGAAGTTTCATAAACATTTGTTTAACGTTTACGGGAGTGTTTGTAGGAATTTGTTGAGAATTTAGAAACGGCCAGTAAGGTGTTCGTAAAACGGAAATTGCAACGCTGCAGCATTTGGAAGGCATTCTCTGAAAATAAGAAGTTTCATGAATGTTTGTTTGACGTTTAGATGGACGTTCAGTTCAAGTGTTGAGCCTGCTGAACGCAGACATTTTATTAAAAAAAGGTACAAAATTTTTGATTGAAAAGTCTTATCCTTTTTATCCTATTTGATGTGGTTTTTTAAATGTGAGAAATTGAATTTCATTGTGTTCCTCTAGTGAAACGCACGTACTACTTGAAAATCGGATATGTAAAAGAATGTTTGTTAAACGAAAGAAAAACGCTTGTATTATGCAGTTGAGAAAAACGTTTTTGGGCGTCTTTAAGCCGTTTGCGTAAAAGCCTTACAAACGTTTACTGAGATTCAATAATTCGCCACATTGGAACAGCGTTTGTTGAATAGAAGAAAAATGTTTGTCTCAACGGTATTGGGAAAAGCGTTTGCTAAATGTTTGAAAAATCTGTCAGTGAACTCTCCGCATGAAGACGCATCCGCGTTTACTGAACATCCTTTGGAAAACGTTACTTTAGCATTACAGAAATTTTATGAAACGATATATACTGTATTTTATAAGCATTCTGAAAGTGTTTAAAACCCAATGGTATTCTGTAAGCATTCTTATAAAGTTTGAAAACGTATAACTCTTAAAAAATCGTCATCAAACGGTTGTCAACGTTTTATAAAGTTCCATATTTTCGACAGGGAAGTAAAGAAATACTGTTTCTTACAATAAAATTATTTTTTATATATGTTCTAAATCATCGCTACATTTTTTTAATTTTTGTGTTTTATACATACATATATACATATACACACACCCACACGCGCGCGCGCGTGTGTATGTATATGTATATTTACGTTTACGCAATTTTTTTTTTGCTGTAGCTAACTGCTAAAGTCTAGATAGAATATTAACATTTGATATTGATTGAGCGTGCGTAAGTATATATATATATATACAAGGTATTTTCATATACTATTCATATAAGTTATTCGGAAAGTTTGTTTCAAATTTGGTTAGTTCAAAATTATATGTACATCTTCGTTAAAAATAAACGAAATTTAAATTTAGAAAAAGGATTTTAAAGCTTGAAATTTCTACTTTCAAAAACTCACTATATTTTTTAAATTTACGTGAATTTTGTATTATTGACATATACAAAATTACAAGCTGAAAAAAATGAAAAATTTTTTTCTCACTTTGTAAATCTGTCACGTGTCACTGTCCCAAAACATATTTGCGAAAATGTTCCACTATCTATCGAAAACTTAAAGTTTTCGCTACAAAACTGTTTTTTTTTTAAATATTTCTACAACTTTTTTATTTTGAATTGAATAAAAAGGAGCAATCCGATTTTGATTGTTCATGAACGACGAAATCATCGTATCGCAATTAAAAAATTCCTAAAGCTGAAACGTTATTCTATCGAGTGAAATAAATGTCAATTTTTTAAAAAATAGAATATATATGTATTTGAGCTAAAAACATAATAATACTTTCCTTCTATAACTATTGCACAATGGTTACAATGAAAGTATAGTCATATATTTAACTCAAATTTATATATATTCAATTTTTTAATAAAATTGGCAATTAAATCATTCGATGAGAATAGTTTTAGCAAAGTTTTAGCTGTAGAAATCTATACCTTTAATTGCGGTATGATAATTTGTAACACAGTTATGAGTCAGAATGTTCCTTTTTATTTAATTCAGTTGAGTAACTCAGTAACAAAAAATCGTAGAGAGATTTTTTATAAACTTTATTTTTAGACAAAGCTTTAAGCTTTTACGTCAGGTAATTGAAAACTTCGCAATAAATATATTTTGTATATAATTTTGTGTTAACACAAAACTTGAAATGAAATTTTCGAACTTAATATTATTACAATTTAATATTATTTAACAGACGATTAATTGCGGTAGCATATTATATAAATGTGGAATATGGAAAAAAGAAAAAAATGTTGTATGAGGCTTCGATAGAAATGCTTTAAAAGTTATAAACAATCGTAATATATAAAACATGAATTAAAAAACAATAGATTTTACGTTGTGCAAAATATCTCGCGTTTATCTCGTGTAAATATTAACATCTTACTTGTACTCAGAACGCGCTTTTATCTCTAAAAGTCTATAGTATGCGTAATATAAATTATTGCAAGTGTATAGTGTGCTAAGCGTTGTGTGTGTAAACGCCTTCTGAATATCTATCACTATTTTTAAATGATTCAATATCATTTCGATAATTGCGATACTGTACATTATGAGACCGTGTAACCTTCGTCTTTTGTATTACTACGCGTCGAGCATGAGTACCGCGAAATGATAATCAGTCTACCATGAGCTTAGCATCTTACAACGTCTTGTAACATTTTATTAAAACTGTTTGTAATAAAAACGTAGACTTTGTCGCATTATTCCACGAATATCCCATCAATAATTATTTCAAAGTATTTTAAGATTCACCATTTTTATTTTCTAATATGGTCATTATAAGTTTCCTATTATTTCTGAATTCTGTAATTAGTTCAAGATTGATGTTTCCTTTTACTGTGTGATTTGTTGGCTCTTTGTAATTCTTAGTATTTGAGTTACTGATCATGTCTACTTTATTGGAACTGGACATGGCCTGTGCAAAAGTTAGTTCTAGGAGGATCTGGTCTAATAATGTTATTAATAGGTTTTATATTTGTTTTTTGTCGGAGAGGTGAATATCTTTGTCTGTAATTCTGAATGTTAAAATGAATACTTTTCAATTCTGAATGCATTTTTATTCATTTATAGCACCATATCTTCATTGCATGAAGCATATCTCTATGCCTTTCAATCTAGAAATATTAGCTTTTTCTGTGCACACAAATATAATTGTGAATACTGTTCAATTCAGAATTGAATAGGAAATACAGTTTGAATTTGAATAGGAAATACAGTTTTTCAATCCAATTGCATCCAATTGAATCTAATTGAATCCAATTGAATCCATTAAAATCCAGAAAAAGTATTCGCTATTTAAAATACGCATTCAGATAGAAAAAAATTTCAATTCATTTTAATCCATTCTCGTCTGCTGGGTATTCACTATGGAAAGCGATACGAAATCTCAAAAAACAACCCACGCCACCAATTCCACCTATTAGGAAAATGGACAATATCTGGGCTAGAACCAATTTAAAAAAGGCTATAACATTCTTTAAACACTTGGAAAATGTCTTTCAACCAAATCTGACAGAATCTCATTCTAATGAAGATAAATACATTAAGAACAATTTATTTTCTCTACATCAAATATCATCATCTATCAAGCCACTTAGAAGCAGCAATATTAAAAAAATGATTAATACAAAATTAAAAACAAAAAAGTCCCGAAATTTGATCTTATCACAATGAGGTGTTACGAAAACTACCTGATATAGCCTTCCATTTTATCACGCGTGTATTTACAACGCAATACTCAAAAACGACTCTCATTACAGTGGAAAGTAGCGCAAATTATTCTAATACCTAAATCGAGCAAACCTCTTGAAGAGATAACATTGTCGCATTATAAATTATCGTACCACAATTAAAGATACAGATTTCTAAATTTAAAACTTTGCTCTATCGAATGGTAAAATTGCCAATTTTATTTAAAAAATAGAATATACAAATTTGAGTTAAAAATATAACTATACATTCCTTGAAATTATTGCGCAATTATAGAAGGAAAGTAATATTATGTTTTTAGCTCAAATGTATACTATTTTTTTTTAAATTGGTGTTTATATCACTCAATAGAACAACGTTTCAGCTTTAGGAATCTGGTTTTTTAATTGTGATACGATGATTTTTGTCGGAGTAATGAGTAATTAAAGTCAGATTGCTTCTTTTTAATTAAAATAAAAAAAATTGTAGAAATATTAAAAAAAAACAGTTTTAGCGGAAACATCAAATTTTCACTCTTTCAGCTTGTAGTATTGTATATGTCAAAATTACAAAATTCACATAAGCTCAAAAAATATAGCAAGCTTTTAAAAGTAGAGATTCCAAGCTTTAAAACCTTTCTTCTAAATTTCAATTTCGTTCATTCCTAATAAAGATGTACATACAATTTTGGGTTAACAAAATTTGACACAAACAACTTAATATATACTGAGACACTTTGTATATGTATTTCAGGTATATTTAGGTTTACACAATTTGCTTTTGCTATAGCTAGCTGCTAAAATCTAAAAAGAGTATTAACACTTGACATTGATGTGTTTTATGCACACACAACACACGCACGCACGCACGCACATCAATATCAAGTTAATACTCTATCTAGATTTCAGCAGTTAACTATAGAAAAAGAAAAATTGTGTAAACCCAAATATACGTATAATACATTTAATTATAATCTATGCTTTACATGAAAATATGTGTGCGTGCGTGCGTGTGTGCGTATAAATATATACATATATGTGAAATACAAAAAATAAAAATTGTAGCGACGATTTAGAATGTGTAAAAAAGATAATTTTATTAAGAACAAGTATTTTTTTTATCTGTGCTCTAGTGGAGATGTATGGAAATGTATATATTATAAGATATTACAAAGATCTCAACTTTTCTGTATAAGTATTTTAAATATTCAAAATGTACCCAGACAACAAAAAGTGTCTTAAATCAAATCGATGTTCTTTGCGTCTAAAAAAATGACTTAAAGATGTCTTATATCATAATTTTAGACTTTGCGTTTTGTTTGTTTGGGTATTATATAAAGTTTCACTGCGATGCAGAAATTGTATGGTTATATAGTATTGTTCTATAAATAAACGAAGTATTTTAAGTTAAAACTCTTGATATTGTTTAAATATTTGTGTATAAAAATTGATAAGTACAACACATAATTAACTAGCTTAGCTCATCAATCCTTCTTTTAATTTGTTTTATTGTTAACAAAATATATTGTTCCCTTATTTCATTAAACACTAATTTTTGCGTCGCAATGAAACTTGTAACTGCATTTTAAATATTTAAAATACTTATACAAAAAAAGTTTAGATTAATTTTTCATTACATGCTTTTCGAATTTTAATATTCTAATAAAAAAATAATAAATAAAGTAAATAAATTATAAAAATGTATTTAATAGAAACAAAATG
>JAANIC010005483.1:810068-825458 GCA_017607545.1 Acromyrmex charruanus
CATCATTTAAATGAGATGCATGAATTAGATTGGGATAATATAAAAATTTTAGATACAGAACAATCTTTAATGAAACGTAGAATTTCGGAGATGATACATATAAAAAGACAAACAATAGGTATCAATAAACAAAGTGACACGGAAAGTTTGCCTGATATTTATTTTCCTCTTCTTAAGAAGGATCTCTCTTTCTGTAATAAACAATTCTAGAACTTTCTAGACTTTTGACTCAGATATATAAATAGCGGTAAAATACATTATAAGACAAATAATAAGACAAATAATAACACACAATGTCAAGACTAAATTCTAATTATGTGAAAGTGGTACTTGTGATTCATCGTTCGATTTTTTGCTGTAAAACAGGTAATGAATTCAATCTTTATATTCCGAATAGAAGATATTAATTTTGTACAATTTTATTTAAATTAGAATCTGGAAATTCTTGTTCTACACACGATAATTAACGTTGCATATCAATGTATGAAGCATCGTCACATAGAAGAGAACATGTATATCTATTTATAACACCGGACTGTTGAATTTAATTTCAACTGATATTGCGTTTTAAGAACATTATTTCATTACTGAAGATGGCCAGATTGTGGCCGAAACGTCTAATGGTTTAATCAATGTATTAATAAATTAATTCACAAACTATAACTTGTGTCGTGGTTCTTATGCTCTTATTTTTATATATTTTAATATTATAACCACGTTGTCTCTAAGATATAATATAAATATTAGCACTTGCAAAAAAAAAAACATAACTTTAATATTAATATTTTTAAGCGAAATAAACATCACGCCCATGTAAGATTACAGAGATGAATATTTCTGAGCCACAATTTGTAAATGTAGCACGATTATACAAAATATCGAGTTATCAAATGCAGCCTTGAAAAGTGGACCTTGCTATGTAGCTTACATTCACTTTGTCAGGAGGCAGTAGTGCACGGCAGCATTTTGCGATTACAAGTTTTAGGCCGTCATATCTCTTTCAGGTTTCTCTCTGTTTTGACGTACGCCTTTACTACGTTCATCCGCTTTACAAGCAGCATAGTACGTAATGTCGCCACAAGATAGACTCGTTTCCCGTAAGGAGAAAACGACGAATACCAGCTATTTGCGCGTATCAAATGCACGACCTTTTTTCTTAGTTTATCGATCCTCTACACCCTCCTGAAGTTTTAACATTTAAATTTCAAACACCCTGTATATCAAATGATATAATTGATTAGTTAATCCATTTATTTAAGATAGATTGATATAAAATAATGGATTTTATAGTCTATGTTAGATTTGCGATTTCTTTTATTTTTGTACATGTGTACCTAATATGGCTCAAAATGCTATAATTTTTTCTTAAAATTATAATTTATTTAAGTATATATATTTGAAATGTTTCATACTTTTTAATGTTCAGAAAAATTCCTTCTTTTGAATTTGACGATCAGTTTTTAATTTCAGACCCAGCAAATATATATTACAAAAAGGTCACAAAACTTAAATAGGCCATATACGGTGCAATTATTTTATTTAAAAACAGTATTTAAAAATATTATTGAATATCTTATAAAATAAAGTATATATGTATATATCATATATAATGACAAGATAACAAATATTATACTTAGAGTAAATATTCGAAGATTTCTCTAAACATGAACCAAATGATCCAAAAGATCATAAAGAAAAGTATAGTTTTGATGATTTGGTGTATCCAATAAAATCTAAAATTAAACATTTTATCTATAAATAAAAACGAGAAACTTAAACTGGAAAGATTAAGCGAAAGTGAGATTTATTACCTTGTATATTTCATACGACTAACTTTCAACATACTGTCATTTTCATTAAGTCGATAGAGCCGCATACCCTGATAATGATTAATTAAGTATTCTGTCCAATTAAATTTCATCATGCTAAACTTAAATAATTGTTTATCTTTCTCTTCGAGAGTATCCCACATTGATTGAATATTATCAGTAGAATAAGTCCATTCTGTGTTACAGAAAGGTTCGATTGCTTTACAAAATTTGTCTACCTTCATATATAATTTCCACATACTGAAATATATTGAATATTATTAAAATTGTTCATATTATTAATATAATTTTATTTGATTTAAACAAAAACCATTATAGTAGTACATACAGTCGTAGTAGTACATACACTTTTTTTTAGATACGGCAGCCTAATCACCCAGCGATTAGTTCTTATTTGTGTATCCATGAATAAGAATCAATCGCTCGGTGAGCAAGCTGCATTCCGAAATCCATCGAAAAAAAGGTGTTGCAACCTTTCTGTGACCGGCTGTACATTAAGGTTCAGTTCCACAACTTACGATTAACTCTTAACCGAGGTTCAACTTATTCGCTGTCTCTTTCCAATTCTAGAATGGAAAGAGATAAGAAATGAGAGTTGTACTTCGGTTAAGAATTAACAGTGAGTTAATTCTTAAGAACTTAAATGAGTATATTCAGTATCATGACCGTTTACTGAGTGCTCAGTGAGAGGTTGTAGTACTGAATGCACCCAATAAAAGACACAGTATTTATATTTAAGGCTAATGCACATCAAAATTTTAGTCAGTAATTGTAAGAGATTTAAAGGAAATATTATAGGCATAACAGAAAATCTATCAAGGCTGTGTGACTTGGTGGCAGGACGAAAATCTACTAATATTTTCTTGTGCAAGAAAAAATTTAGAATTAAATTCACGACGCGATAGAGGTCGGTATTCATAGTCGATTCTTATATTTAAGACTGTCGTAAGTAAAATCTTAAGATGTAAGTCAATCTGAGGACTGTATTAAGATCTTAAGACATTATATTAAGGCAATTTTAAAATAAAAAACAGACTATGAATACAGCCCCATGTTTCGCGTTTCATAGTTGTAGTTGGGTGCGTTCCGAGTTAACGAACAAAGCACATGATGCATCATTTGTCCTCGTTCATCAAATAATAAAGGATAAAACGATAGCACAACTCTGCTACATCAGCATAACTCGGAATGCACCCCTTAAAAATCATGAACATCCATAGACAGAGAGAGCGGAGATTTAAAGAGAGACACCGTCCAACTGCACACACCATGTAATCCCTTCCACCATGGTTATAACGTTTCACGAGCGTTGCTCCTGCACACAGGACGCAGCAACGCTTGGCCCCGATGCAGTAGCCAATCAATTTATTGCTTTTTGCAGTTTTATAGTTATGATTACAATTTTTATGTGCAATGGCCTTTGCTTGATACCTCGGGCTACGTCCAATACAGATACTGGCGGCATCCAAAAGTAAAGCAGGAAGGAAGTGACCGAACCAAACGCAAAATCTGTATGGTATCTCATGTTTGAAGAGAGTCATTAATGGCAAGTATAAAGCATTATGTAAGGGATACATTTTATTGATATCAAGTAATGCATGAATGTATTCATTCCAAGTAGGGCCATCGATTGGCGGAACGAAATTATAAACAAGCACATTACTTGTCACTCTAGAACATAAATGTGTATTTAAATAAATAATAAGATATAGAAGTAATAACCACAACGATCAAAGTTAAATCTTTGATGCTTAAATAATTCATCTAAATTACTATATATATATATATATATATCATATTTACATATAGATATTAATTCGAACTGCCGAATTGATTTTTCGGACTTATAAACGCAATTAAACACTGTAGTAATATCACGAATTAAATTAACAAGTAATTTTAATAATTTGATGCTCAATCAAGCACCTTATTAGAAAGATGTTAATGTGTTGAAAAACTGTAAATAAATTTATTGCGGAAAATATTACCTTGGTCGGGATCGAGAGTCGAACCTATTGTATTTCGTACGAGCGTTCTAAACCTTTAGGTTACCAAGGCCTTAGTAAAATAAGAAGTTTATAAGAATATTATAACTTTTTGCTCTAATAAAAACTCTATACAAGATATTCTGAAACTCGCGGATCAGAATACCACAGAAAGAAAGTTTTTAAAAAATTAAGTAAAAATGATATTTGTGAACTTTTATTTCAAGCAATAGTTTGACAATTTAAACTTTTATTATTTCATAAACTGCTTCTTAAAATAAATAATCACAAATAACTTTTCCATTTAATTTTTTTAAAACTTTCTTCTGCGATATTCACAAATTTCGAGACAACCTGTATAGTCGAAGAGTATCATATAGTAGTGTTCCATATGTCCTGGACTGGCTGAATATCTCGGAAAGCATGCACTTTTGAGAAAAATGTTTCAGATAATGTTTCATTATATAAAGTAATGCATTTAGCGATATTAGCTGTTTGATCTTGGGTAGTGTCGCCAAGGTCAGATCAAGATTACATCGATTTTCTTTAACGGAACACCTTACTTTGATTCCAGAGTCTAATAGACGATGTCGAGAGCTTTCCAAAACACTACAATAAAGTTATGTTTTATTGAGTACTTTTCGAGTTGATGCTTGAAAGTATACGTGGTTGCAGTATCACCGGCATTAGCATTACTCAAGATGTCCTGACAGCTGAAACCTCTTGAATGTTGTTTATTATGTCCTGAATCATGTCCTGGATAATATTTGTCAAGATCAAGGCATTAGAGAGATTATACCTTTTATTTTCATTTTTACGTAAAAATGAATTTTTAGTGCAAAAATGAAAATAAGAGGCATACCCTCTAATGGCCTTGTTCTTGTCAAATATTATTCAGATGATAAGGAACATTCAAGAGGTTTTAATCGTCAGGCGGTTACATTGTGCAATGCTAATGCCGGCGGTATGTACTATAATTTTCAATCCTCATAATTCGAAAAGTATTTAAAGAAAAATAACTTTATTGTAATGTTTTGAAAAGCTCTTGACATCAGCTATTAGATTCTGGAATCAAAAGTAGGGTGTTCCATTAAAAATACATCAATATAACCTGATCTTGGCGACACCATTCAAGATCAAACTGCTAACATCATTAAATACATCATTGCAACATTTGTCTGAAACATTTGTCTCAAAAGCGCATACTTTCCGAGATATTCAGTCGGTTCGGGACATATGGGACATTCTGTATTATAATATCTATATTTATTCTTTGATACAATTTTCTTTGAATACATTATATTTATTCTTATGTACTCGTTATTCTTCATATTTTTATAGTTACAATAATATAAATCATAAAACTGATCGTACTGGTCTTTGTTGCTGATATCCCACGCACTAGCAATTAAAGCGTTTACGGTAAAATCAACAGGCACTATATTTGCCTTGTAAGTGCCATTACAGCGGAGAAATCTTACGATACCGAGTAGCAAACTCCTTACGAAACCTGATGGTCCATACATATTGTCGATCCAACCGATAAGTGGTTCACTGGCACTAGATATAACTAAAACGAATCTTAATTATTCCTCTGCGTAGACGCACGAATATTTATATTAAATGTACGCAAGCATGCACGCATTCCACGGTTGTTTATAGTTATTTAAAAAAATTAAACTTTCACATTATATAGAGTGTGTTCTAAGTACGCTAAAAGACTTTAAGGGATGATTCCTCACACAAAAAGGAATTGACCTCGAGGAAGGAAAACCTCAAGACAAAAATTCCATATGATCATGTCTTGTAACAGTTTGATTTCAAAGGTATATAATATCAAAATAACAAAAAGATGTTTTTTCTTAAAATCTTTCGGGTTATTTTAATGTATATTATTTAATATTATATGAATTATATATCTTTATAAGTGTTTAAAGGACATGAAGCCGATCATCTTTTGAGATTATACACTTTTTTTCATTCAATCAGAAGCACACACAAAGATAAAGCGGATAATGCTTTTTTTTATGAAAAAAATTGATATGCCATTGATATCTTTATGTTCAAAATTTTTTTATGATGAATAGGATATCATTAGAAAAGCATTGGGGAAATTCACAGAAAAATGTATCTGTAATATTTTCGATAGAATAAGTCATTTCTGAGATCAATATCAAATAAATCGTAATAAAATCATAATCAAATAAAATGATTTTTGGAGTCTACAAATTTGAACTTATTTTTTTCCTCGGAAATGATTATTCTATTGAAAATATGTAAGAGACTTTTTTTTGTTCATTTATCCCAATTATCTTGAAAAAATGTTAAACTTAAAATAAATCAGTGGCGTATCAATTTTTTTCGAAAAAAAAGCATACCTACTTATCCTTGAGTCCGGCTTTGATTGAATAAAAAAATAATGTATAGCCCGAAAAGATAAAGCTTCTATTAAACATACAAAAATTTTTTAAATCAATCTGAATGATTTTTGAAATTTATGGAAAAAACGAAATTTTTTTCATGTTTGATTATATATCTTTGAAATTAAGCCGTTTTAGACATTCAGTCATATAAAATTTTCGTCTGGAATTTGTGTGAGGAATCATCTCTTGAAATCTTTTAGCATATTTAAGACACACCATATAAATGTGCCATACTATGAGTTGTAAACTAATCGTACAAAACGGTGGCAAATAGTTACACTGTATGTAACTTATACAGGAATGGAATTTAGTAAACTATTCGCTAAAAAAATCTATTAGTTTTTATAATTAATTATATTGTTACCCATTGCAGGCCGAAATATTCCAAATATAAGATTATCTTTATTTTTAAAGAGTCCTTCTGCAATCGCGTTCGTGAATGTGTATGTATTCGGCCATTGTGAGGAGATTCTGCTCAAAAATGATAAGTTAGCTTCCTATATTTATGTTATATAATATATTTAATTATACTTTATTATTTTTGAAATAGAAGAATTACTTAGAAATTTTCTCTTCGAATATGTTTTCGGGTAAGTTCCGTGCGAATGTGATAAGATGTTTATAATTAATGGGATACGAATATAAACGTTCTTCGATATGTTTTACATGACAGTTTGAGTATATTGTTGACACATGAATAAATGACTGAAATAAATGTTAAATTTAATTTATATTTCTTTCTTAAAATAAGTAAAAACTTTATGACATATATTAATTATATATACATGCATATGATATATATTATATACATATATTAAGTATATATTAATTTTTAATTTTTGTTAATTGCTATTGTTAAAACATATTTTTAGATCAGTTACCATCAAATGCCGCATGTGTTTTGCAAGTTTTATGATGGCAGCAGTAGCATCAATGTTTACTATTGTAGAAATTTTGAGATTTTCGTAGAATTGCATATTCGTTGCTATATGAAAAATTATGTTTACCTGATAATAATAATCGTTACACATTATTTTAAGTATAACAGAAATATGAAAAAAAGGGGAGAATTTATTTCTTTGTTGATAGTTATTCGAGATATTATCCCAGATAGCACAGAGTTAAAAAAAAATTCAATGATATGTCATCAATTCTGAATTCATTTTCAGATGCAAAATGAATTCTTTTTCCGAATTCTTTTTCTGAAAAAATTCTTGTCAAAAAATGAACTTTATTATATGTTTTCAAAAGAGGTCTATTTTGCAATAATTAACGAGATATTCATTTCTAAAGATTATCGAATAAGCACATATTCGGCCGACCATTTCACCAAATGCACGAGTTACTAATTATTAAAAATTACCATATTAACCCAGCTTACCGCCTAATAATACAAGCGCACAGCGAGATGCAGCCGCACAATGATCGAGGTTACCTTATTAATAATAAACAATTTGCCGTATACGTAGCTACCTCGATCGCTGAGCGATTACATGACATCTCGCTATGCGCTTGCATTTAGCAATAGGCTACGCTAATACAACGATGTTTAATAATTAATAAGTTAACTTTTACAAAAATTGAAAAGAGCACTTTTCGACTCAGTTTAGTTCGCCTTATTTGCATATAAAAATTGTCCTAAATTTTCTGGGATACCTTGTATATAACATGTAATATGTATATAGTATAAGCTTTTTTAGATATACATTAATTTTTTACAGTAAAATATATTGTATACAGATGAAATAGTAATAAGTGTAATTTTAATTACCTTTTTTATTAGCATGTTTCTATCAGTTTTTGACAATCCCAAACCTTTGATATTGCAATCTCCTGCGATTGGTACGATTTTTTTGCGAAAATAAGGTACTTCTTTTTTTATTCGGTCGTAAAGCTGTGGATTATATAGATTTATATAACAATGCTTCACAAATATATTATGTTTTGATATAGTTTGTGTATTAGATACTAACCTTTCAAGCATTTCGTCCAATCGATTTTAGGGCTTTTATCTTTTTGCGAACGTATCATCACATATATCATAGAAATATCAGGACAGCTTCGTAATAGTTTCTCTATCAACATTTTTCCAAGAAAGCCTGTACCTCCTACCAATCAAAATATAAACAAATTAGAAAAATAATATACATACTAATGTGACCAAAAAGTACCGGGGCTGATCCAATAAAACCAAGGTTGTTACTTCAAAAAAGTAAGGCATTACCGTTACTTGAAAAGGAACAATTTGTTACTTTTTTTATAATGCTGAAGTAAGTTATTAGATTTTAAAATTACATTAACTGATAATTTAATATCAAATGTGAAATAAATGTTCAAACTTGAAACTCTCTACTAACTACAGTATACAAGGTAAGATTTTCTCTATATTAAACTTACTTATCAATTTTATTAATTCTTTATTTCTTAATATCGTTATTTTAATGTATTCATATAAGAATTTAGATTAAATAGATGATAATTATACATTATTTATTAAATATCATTTTAATAATTATACATTATTGATTAAATATCGTTTTTAAACGTTAATATTTCCTGGTAGAAATAAATCGATGAAATCTTTATCAATAGACTTATTTCAGTATAATTTATTCAGTATAATTATGAAAATGAAATGAAATGAGTCAATTGATAGAAATTTCAACAATTTTCAATGATTTCAGCGATTTATTTTTATCAGGATTACTATTATTTGTATTTCAATATTTATTGCCCGTACCGTAAAAATTTACAATATAACAATATATATGTGATATGAATTATATATTTTCAACATTAGCAGTGTCTATTAGAACACAGTATGAACTATTAAGTACAAAATATTTTTTAAGAAATTAAAAATAAAATATAAAATAAGAAAATAATAGGGAACTAATGTAATGGTAAAAGTAACGGCTAAATTCATTATCATTACTGTAAAAATATAACGACGTTACCGTTATTGTTACTACAAACGGAATAAAGTAACGATTGTTACTGAAAAAAGTAACGAATGCCGTAACAGCGTTACTTCCCAATCCTGAATAAAACGCAAATACGAATTTATTCACATCCAAATTTATTTGGTTCTCTTTAAAGCAATCACCTACTACTGCAATATATTTATGTCAATGTTACTTCCGATATGTCTTTGACGCACATTTATAGTAGATTTCCTGTATAGCCTTTAAAACGTGCAGTGGTATTCTTTATTATCGCGTTTATCCATTCAAAATGGTATCTATGAGGAAGCGTTCCGCTAATTGATCAATTTAAAATAAAATATTTTCATTGGTAAAGAAGCGAAAAATTGGTAACTTTGGTTAGTTTGTAAAATTCTTTCATCTAATTCCAAAGTCGTCAAATGCTTTAAAGCATTTATAGCGAGACTTTGACTACAGCCTAGATAACCTAACTCAGCCGATATGAGAGGGACTGCTTTCCGTTTCACGCATAATACATCATTTAATCTTGTTATTCACCGAATGTTAAACAAGAATAAATGATGCATATTATGCATAAAACGGAATGTACTTTGGACATCTGGAATTGCATTGTGCGCTAACGGAATCCTCCCGTGGAAAATGATATTCGTTGATTGTTAAGCATAAAATCACAAACAATAAGACAAGAAAAAGAGACAAAAGATATAAATTTATAAATTTAAAAAAATTCAGTACAAAACAATTCAACAGCCTTCAATATTTAATATAACCTTAAACAGTATAATGGGCAACTAAGAGCACAACGCAGTTAATATCAGCATACATAATTTGTTATATATTAATATTGTTCGTTTTGTCTCTCGTGAGCTGCTCGGGGTTACCCGAACGAACCCAGCGTATTTGAAATGTAGCATTCACACTATGTACGACATCAGTCGCATGACATCCGACATTCATCGTTACAACGTAATACCAATGTTATTATATAATCCAGAATAATAAAAAATATGCTATGATCCTTAACGGCCAAATCATGGCCGAAAATTTCAGAGTACTGGTGAAGGTTTAAGATTATATAAAAAAATTATATACCATATAAAAGAATGCATTTTTTCAAGATCTCTTACAAGACTCTCTTCTTATTAATATTTTATTATTCAATATATAGACAAGAGCTACGAGCCAATATTAAATATTTATTAACAATATTAGAAGATAAAATTATAAAAGTAGAAAAATCAATAAAATTGATAACAGAATTTAATAACAAAATTTACGATGGACATACGTTTCAACCTCACATGAGATCATTTTCAATGTTGTTAAGTTCAATTTTATTAAGTTCTATTATATATCAATTTTATTGTTTTTTTCTACTTTTGTTTTATAATTTTATCTTTTAATATTGTTCATAAGTATATTATATTGTCTCGTAGCTCTTGTTTATATATTGGATTTTGAATCGTTTGAGCCGTTTTCTTATTATTTTAATTTTTCTAATATTTTATTATTACTCTTGTAAATACCTGTAATAAAGATTGTCTGTCTGACGTAAAAATCTTGTATCCGTGTTCTGTATGGGCCTTCAGTTTCCATGTTGTATTTACAGCGAGGTCTGTGGTGTAGAGATTAAGACTCCTGAGTACTTCAATTTCAGCCAAGAACTCTGCGTTGACGATAGCGACATAGAATCAGATGACGGTCTGATGGAAGATACAACATGAGATCCGTTCGGGCAGACGCTATTAGTTCTTCTGTGTGTTTTTCATTCTATCTTTGTTCTCTACAGAGAAACATAAAGTGTGTTCTCTTTGGCGCGCCAAGAGCGAACGAGACAGTGTGCTCCTTCACTAGTCGCTTGTTTCAAATGACCGAAAATATTTTCGCAGCATTCTCGGCCGCTCGGTGAATCTCGGCATCAAATAGGGGCGAGGAACATTCTAAGGCCATATTCATGCTGATAATGCTCACGAGCATTATTTGTTTTCGTTTAACATTTAACGAACAGTAAGGATAAAATAATTTTTAAGCGTTGTGAATCAGACCACGATTTAAATAACATATAAGTTTTAATAAATTGTAATAATAGAATGTACCCCTCCCATTAATCCATAATAGTATACATTATGTTAAGATGCAACAATTTACGAGATATTTAATTGTTTACGATTTTTCATGCGCGTTGTATACCTCTTTCATAAACTCGAGTAGCAAGAACAGTTCAGTAGAAGTTCAGTTGAATTTTACCGGATAAAAATTATAAACCAGCATTTCTCTTCACGAAAATCTTCGAAAGGCCATCAGAAAAGAAATACGTATATATATTTTAGACTCGAGATTTGTGAAGAATATATGCGAAAGAAATCGAATAGTTACAAAAAGTACGTTTTTCGTTTATAAAACGAAAGATATTGATTGTATGGAAAAAAGTTCGATATGAAAAACGTAGGTATTCGGAATACCTACAAAATGAGACGTGGAACATTAAAATCGATCTATTAGTTAAATAGAAAAAAATTAAAAATACCAAAAAAGGCCTTTTTTTCAATTGCTCTCTGTTCATTGAGATTTAAACGCAAGCTTTGAAATTCTCGTAAAATGTAGAACAAATCGTAATGACGAACAAATCTAGCTATGAACGAGCCTGAAATGTTCATCATGTAAAAAGCCATGTGTTCACTAAAAATCTGTCTGCGGAAAACTTAATTTCTTCGTCTTTGAGCAGTCGCACGGCAATTTATAGAGGTGATTTTTCTTCTTCAAGAGTTGTATTATCATACTAGTAACAAAACGATTTTTATCACGTATACTTAATAACAAAACGATTTTTTGCAGTTAAACTGTTTTAAAACGTCTTTGAAAAGTGGGTATCTGTTTTCGTATAAAAAAATGAAATAATTCTGTGAACCAATATTTCTGAAAATCTGAATCCATTCCAATTTATTTCAATCCATTCTCGTTTGCTGGGCCCAACATACGAGAATGGATTAAAACGGATTAAAATGTTTTTAATGCGTACTTTATGCGAACTTTAAATCCATGAAAATGGATTGAATGGATTGAAATGGATTTGAGCTGACACTAGTTTAATATTCGAAAAAAAAAACATTCACCTTTAAAGGTTACAAATTTTATTCCTAAGACATTTATAATAATTATACCTAAAATTAACTACTTCAAATTGGCATTAAAAACACATCTTAGTGGGATTCGAACCTGAGATCTCTGGATTATGTGAATCTTCTACGTTACCCGCTACATCACTTCTTTAATTGGTAAATGTGTTATTCATTCTCTACATCAATTACCAACAACCTAGCAAACGAGAATGGATTGAAATGGATTATAATGGTTTCAGATTTCCAGAAATACGGATTTATGAATGGTAAAATGCCGATGTGAGTGGGGCTGCCTTCCGTTTGATGCATGATGCATCATTTATTCTTGTTATTCACCGAATATTAAACAATGATAAAGGATTATGCACATCATGCACTTCGAACGTCTGATATCGCATTGGGAATTCCCCCGTGGAATGATATTCATTGAATGTTGAGCATAAAATCACAAAAAATAAGACAAGAAAAAGATATAAATTTAAAAATCTAAAAAATTTCAATATGACAAATTCATCAGCCTTCAGTATCTAAAATAATCTTAAATAGTATAATGAGCAACTAAGAGCATAACGCAGTTAATATCAGCATATATAATGTGATATAAATTTCGTGTTACATATTAGTATTGTTCGTTTTATCTCTCGCGAGCTGCTCGGGGTTGCTCCGAACGAACTCAGCGTACTTGAAATGTAGGATTCACACTACATACGACGTCGGTCACATGACGTCCGACATTCATCGTTACAATGTAATACCAATATTATTATGTAATCCAGAGTAATAAAAAATATGTACATGTAAATATGTAAAAATATATACATTGTAATACTGCATTTGCATAGCATGAAGTCTTCTATATTTTGAAAATCACGTATATCCAAGCAGTAATATGCTTGTAATATTCCACAAACATTGCAAAACTATAATTCTTTAATTGTTACAATAATAATATAAAAATATAAGTTTTTACAATATTTATGTAGTACAGTCTTTTAGTTTAACAGTCGTTTTTATGATATAATAATTAATTTAATCCGTTTTATATTTAAATACAATATTTATTGATGTATTATTTGATGGCCATTTCATTAGCTAAGTTTTATATTTATTTTACGAGGGCAAGTCAATAAGTTTTAAAAAAAAAAATAGTAAAACATTTTTTTTGATCGACTCATTTTCATTTCTCAACATAGTCTCCTTTCAGCTCGATACACTTAATCCAACGATTCTCCAACTTTTTCAAGCCGTACAAATAATATGATTTCTTCAACCCTTCAAAATAAGCCTCTGTTTCGGCGATAAGCTGCTCTCTGGTGATGAATCTCTTTCCTCCGAACCATTTCTTCAGGTTTCGAAATAGGAAATAATTGCAGGAGGCTAAATCTGGCGTATATGCTGATGGGGAAGCAATTCGTAGCGGAATTCGTTGAATTTCGCCGTCGATATCGGGCACATGTGAACCTGTGAATTGTCTTGATGGAAGAGCACTTTCTTCTTCGCCAAATGGGGACGTTTTTTCTTTAAAATGTTGAAACGGTCCAATAAGGCTGCGTCGTGATCGTTTGCTTCGATGGAAGATAATCGATATGAATTATACAGCGTGCATCTCAAAATCTGTGACCATCACCTTTCCGTCTTCTTCTTCTGCGGAGCTGGTTCACTTGGTGAAGTTCATTGTTTTTATTCCTTCGTCTCGGTGAAATAATGGATCCATATTTCGTCCACAGTAATAAATCAACGCAGAAATTCATCTGGATTACGTTGAAACATCTCCAAACATTGTTTTGAAATCGTTACACGATCGCGCTTATGGTCCACAGTGAGCAAACGCGGCACCCATCTTGCCGATCTTTTTCATATCCAATGTTCATGTCAATTGTTCGTGCAAAATTGAAATCACTGTGCCATGTGATATGCCTGTTGCCTCAACAAGCTCGCGCACTTTCACTCGTCGATCAGTCAAAACAATATCGTGGACTTTATCGATGATTTCTGGTATAGCAGTCTCAATTGGACGTCCCGAACGAGGTGCATCACATGTGGATGTACGATCACGTTTAAATTCATTCACCCAATTGTATACAGTCGCAAACGCAGGTGCAGATGTGACATTATCCAACTCGACTTTGCTTTCTTTCGGCCTTTCATATAGATATTTGATCACTGCACGAAACTCTTTTTTTTCCATTTTGCAAAAAATACAAAGGTTGTTCGCTTTAATCGTCTACAGAAATGAAATCACGCGATGAATTCCGTTCAAAATTTGAGTACAGTAATCTTGAAAGATACTACTTGTCAAAAGTAATGTGCCATGACACTGCGAGATGCTGTGCTCTCTGACAGATTTTCTAAGAAGTTATTGATTTGCCCTCGTAAATATAAAATCAAAGGATTGTATAATGTCGAGTTTGGATACAATCAATGCATCATTATCGGATAAGATGATAAGCAATTAAACTGCTGAAAACAATTTTTCGAAATATTAATTACATGATCGATGATGTATTTATGCCTGATGTGAATGCGAGAATAAACCAACGCCCGAACTTTATTGATAAATTTCATACCGTCATTTTTTAATTGATTTCAATTGATTCGGAGTGGTTTCGAATTAAAATGAATCACTGCGATTAACTTACCAAGCGACTGTATTATCATATTAATGTGGATAATATTTGTGTGTAATTTGTTCGGGGCACACACATACATGCTTTATCCTTAAATAAATTTATCCTTCAGAATTAATACTATATTTATTGAAATATAAATAAATATATTTTATATATAAAAAATTGCTTTTGGAAAGCACATATCACTAGAAATTTGTAGAAAAATTAAAGTTAGTGAGATATATGTGTAGAAATAATTTTCATTTTAGAATCTTCGTAAAAAATTTATCTAAATACATTACATTGCAATATTGCTGAAACGTTTTGTTGCAATATAACAAAAAATAGACATCTTAACATTGTTGGAATTTTGTAACAATGATTCAGCATCGTTGCACATGCACACACATTAGCACACTATTTTGACAGGTTAATCTGATTTAACAGTATTAAAATCACCAAATTTTTTTTTATAATCCA
>JAANIC010005483.1:825655-873410 GCA_017607545.1 Acromyrmex charruanus
TAAGATATATAAATACGAAGATTAATAGCTTGACAAAATTATTAAAAAATATATGAATATATTTTAATAAAATACATTTAGCAAAAATATTCAAATTTGATAAAAATATTCTTACATTTCACTGTTATATATTGCGTATGTTTAACTATATTTATCTTCTAGAACTATAAATATATAAAAAGATTTATTAATGGTCGACAAGAGAGACCTGTGGAGATCTCTAGTCGAAGATGAATTTTTTTATACCGAAATTATGGCTAAAAATACTGGATAAATCGCATTTTAATTGTGATATTCATAATCAGGAAAGGCTCCTGAAGGATCGTACAGAGCGATGTAAAAAGGCATAATGGCGATAAAAGGCGATTTGTAAAAAAGGCATAATAAAAATTTGTTTTGATATCTCACTCGATGTGTACTATAGTGCAATTAAGATGTACACAATTTTATTTAAAAAAATTGTCAAGAATCAATTTGCAAAATCCGGCGATCTGTACGAGCCTTCCTAGTAATATGAAAAAGAAATCCTAACAAGTTTCATAAAGAAATAATATTTCTTCGAGAAGAAAAATGAGCATAACCTAAATCATCAGAACTGCACATTCTGCTACAGTTGATTGTTAATCATAGGGAAATTCTTTACATTGAGTTGAACAAAGAAAGATAATAGGTTTCCTTGTCTTTCTTGATGGTGTAATCATTGTCCATATACCTATCTTAGAATTCAACCTTAGGATAATGAAGCGTTAGAAATACGACCTTTTTCTTTCTTTTTTTTATGTTTCACTTCTTGTAACCCTTGTCCATTTATGGACAAAAGATCCTTAGGATAAAAATAGAAATAAGACTTTCTAGGTAATAAGGTAAGATATATGTAACTCGAATTTTCTAGAAGTTTCTAGAAGATTTTCCGATGTCTTAAATAGAGAACTCTTGGACCAAGCGAGTCAGTCCATTGAGTCCTACAAGACCAGTCGCATCCAAAAATTGTTTTTGCGTATTTTAGTATTAATAAAATGGATTTTGTATTAAAATTAAGAATAAAGAATTTTTTACTTGAAAGAACATTGTTACGAATTATACAATGGCATTGATAATTCTCGCCTTCGGCGTGCCGACAGTAGCCGAGAACAAAGTAGACAGCATGAGATAACCTGTTGAAAAAATCCTCTTTCGATCTGTCGTGCTTAATAGAAACGACTGAAGACCGAAAATGCTTTCTCAGCGATCTCGGTCGCTCGATGTATATCAGTATAAGAACATTCGAGATAACATGTAAGTTTTAATAAATTTTGGTAGTCATATACCTTTCCTATTAATGTATAATAGCAAAAATGATTTCAAAACGCAATAGTTTATGATATATTAATTATTTACGATTTTTTGTGAGAACTATATACTGTGTTTATAAACACAGTCTGTAAGAATTTCATGTGATTGTGCATAAAGTACAAGATCAGTATGCTGGAGATCCCACGTTCTAATCCTACGTTTTTTTCCTTTTTTCATATATTTTTTCTGAAATAAAGTTATTAATAAACATATTAGGGCGAGCATATTTTTATATAATTATTGAATTTATTCGTGTACTTTTAAAAGTTTTAAATCAACAACCAAAATATAGTCAAACGTTAGAAAGAATATAGATAAAGTTATTAAAACTATATCAGAGGTTGAACACAATATAAATTAATTAATTTATTAAATCTTCATTATGTCAGTGAGTAATAAAAAGTTCAAATCGGATCTACTTCCTTTGTTGAGAAGCGAGAAAAATATTCTGTGCTGTCTGAGAGAGTAAAGTTAATTAATTTTTACATTTTCGTTATTTGTTATAAAATTGGTTATTGAAGAAAACACTTTTTATATTGCGCTTTTATTTATAAATTTATAAAAAAGTGCTAGCGTATAATGGTCTCTCTTTAATTTTACTAATATAATATTTTACTGCGTAAAATACAATAAATAATTATTACTACAAATACTGATTATGTAAATATGTTGATTTGTAACCTATTAAATGATTAATTGTTTAATCTATCTGATAGAAATTTTAATTCGACTAAAAAATTAATAATACATTAATCATGTTAATTATACAAATTCTTTTATGATGTTTTATTAATTTGTATATATACAAAATCATTGTTTTTTGTAAAGACAAATAAAGAATATTTAACATATCAATATTTTAATATATTTTAATATATTAATATTTTAATATATTCAGAGGAGATCATAGCCATGAAAAAGTAATTTATTTATTGTAGAAGGAATCTACGTCTATTTATTCTTTTAAAATAAATTTAATACTCTATAATTATAATTTCCTTTAAAGCTCGATTATACGCTATCGTACTTAATTGCTTAATATTAGATCATATTACTACTATTAATTTATTACAAGAAACATTAATTTGTTCATAGAATATTTTTTGTACATATATATTTATAATGTATCCGTAGTATTTACATATACGCAAAGATGTGCACATACAAAAATTCACAATTCGCAGTGGCACCTGTTAGCCTAGTTGCTTTCTGCTACAAAAGGCCAGAAAGAATTTTCATACAAAATCTTGAGTAGATACACAGTGTGACACAGTGTATCATTACATTCTTGTTATTCGACAAGGCTAACATGATCATTGTCTTGCACTGTGTCACTTGTAAGAAGACACACAATGTTTTATTGCAATACAAAGTATAAAAATTAGTTAGAATTATTATATTGAAAAGAAAACGAGCATTCCATCTGATGAATTTATTTTCATCGTAAAATTCGTATTATCTCTCTTCTCTCTCTCTCTCTCTCTCTCTCTCTCTCCTACTTATTTTATTACTTCTTCTACTAATACACTAAGAGCTTTAAATTTGGAATTACTCTGACACGAAGCATTTTTACTGTTTGGTCTATTTGAATATAATCTTTTCATAAAATCTGTTATTAAATTGAATTTTCTTACGAAAAATGAATTTATTTATATGTATACATAGATGTACTTCAGGATTCAATTTTGGCTAAGGTACATCAATCATTTGATTTTATATAACGTAATTATAAAAACTTTAACTCACGATTCCATTTTTTGGCATTTGAATAAAGAAGAACAAAGAGTTTTAGTTTGAATTTTTTACTACTTACTGACACAATAAAGATTTAATTTATTTATAATATTTAATTATATTGTGTCTAATCTATGATATAATTTCAGTAATTTTATTTATATTCATTCTAATGTTTGATATTTTGTTTTTATTTGACTACGCATCGTAGGTTGCAAAATTAGAAATTAACCTAACGTATTTTAATTACAATATAGTTGTAGGACGCAAAACGCAAGAAAATTCGATGAATTTCAACTTTTGCGCCCTACGTATTGTCTG
This sequence comes from Acromyrmex charruanus, assembly GCA_017607545.1. Taxonomy (NCBI): domain Eukaryota; kingdom Metazoa; phylum Arthropoda; class Insecta; order Hymenoptera; family Formicidae; genus Acromyrmex; species Acromyrmex charruanus. The sequence continues at coordinate 829,043 of JAANIC010005483.1, forward strand.
CACCTATTAACAAACTGAAATACGTTTCATTTGCAACCTGCGTCTTATGTAGATTGGGTTTTACGCGCACAACATATAACGCGCATTGAAAATTGTAAATAATATCTTGTAAACTATCGCGTTTTGAAATCAATTTTGCCATTATACGTAAATGGGAAAGGTATATAATTACTAAAATTTATTAAAACTTGTATGTTATCTCGAATGCCCTTATACTGATATACACCGAGAGGCCGAGATTGTTGGGAAAGCATTTTCGGTCTTCAATCGCTTGTACAGCGACCAGAGCGAAAACGTTAGACTTTCACTCTCTTTCGCTGTCTCGTTCGCTCTCGACAGGAATCATATTAGTTTCGTATGTATATGAATACACAATCACATAAGAAGATGGAGATTACATTATCTGAAGTTAGCAGCCCTGAATCCAGAGCTTCAAGGTCCTACCAGTCCTACCACTTGAGATCTCCAAAGTCAAATCGGATTTGGCCCGTCACTCCTGTCGACCCTTAATGTTTAAGGATATTTTGTACATATTTTTAATAACAAAATTATGAAAAATCTGAGTATTCTAAATCACATTAAAAACTTTCTTTTCCAAAAGAAACAATATTTTTCGCTATGAGATCACACCACTTTCATAAGTTTATAGCATGAACAGATGGAAGATACAGCCATACTCTGCCATTCTTTTGGGTATATTCCTGACGCATGCGCAGAACTACCATACAATTTCGGGATCCATTTCACATAAGCTTGTCTTAAGGAGTAAGGACGGAATCAGATTATGCATTGAAGATTGAGATTTAAAGATTAAAATTTTACGAATGAGGACAAAGAAGTTTTGGCTCCGTTTGTTCTGATTGGTCAAATTTCAATCTTTCAATCTTCAATCTTATTCTTTAATGCGTAGTCTGATTCCGGTCTAAAGGTAGGTGAGATTAAAGATTAAAGATTGAAATTTCACCAATGAGAACAAAGAAATTTTGGTTCCTTTTGTTCTGATTGATCAAACTTCAATCTTTTAATCTTCAATCTCATTCTTCAATACGTAATCTGATTCCGGCTTTAGAATAAGAATATCGGTACAACTGTACACTCATTGGATCACGTGTCACGCACGACGAACATCGCGCTGATATGCCAGAGGCATTAGAGAGAGATGCTTGTAAACTAAGCATACCATTGGTGCGTTCGGAGAGAGGCTCTTAGCGCTATTTCTATCATTTTATCTTCGTTATATTAGAGGTAAAACAAAGATGATACAAATAGCGCTAATAACGGCTGTGGTCAAAGTCTCAACAAATGCTTTGAAGCATTTGATGGATCAATTAGAAAAAAGAATTTTACAAACCGACTAATTAAAAAACACTTAAAAGTATTTGCAACATCGCGTTGACCGTATCTAGCGTCTCCCCGAATAAATGCACCTCTTATCTCTTCCGCCAGATCGTTATTTGATTTTATGTCGCTATCGTTAACTCAGAGAAGAGACTCTTTAGTAAAGTCTCAGAGTTCTTGGCTGAATTTACTCGGGAGTCTTAACCTCTATTCCACAAACCTCGCAACCGATTCCGGCCTAAGGGGTTCCGCATAATAAAAGGAACAGAGAACAGAGAAATACAATATCAAAACTGAAGCACACAGAACATCGATACAAAGTTTTTACGTCAGACAGATAATCTTTATTACAGATATTTATCAAGAGTAATAGTAAAGTAAAATATTAGCAAAATTAAAATTATAAGAAAACTCAAACGATTCAAAATACAATATATAAAGAAGAGCTATAATAGAAGACAATATAATATATGATTAGTACAAATAAGTTTCCGCCGTTTTTTATCAAAAATTAAGCATTTATTGTAAAAGAACTATACATAATGTTTTATTGAAAGTATTGTCCATCGCTAGTCACTACTTTTTCTTATTTTTCTGGTAGCATACGGATACCGCGTTGGAAGAACGCTTCATCTTTTAAGGCTATCCAATTATCGATCCAATTTTTGGTATCTTCATATGATGTGAAGTGTTGCTCAGACAGGCCATGCGTCATCGATCGAAATAGATGGTAATCGGAAGGGGCAATATCTGATGAATACGGCGGGTGGGGTAGAACTTCCCAATTGTTTCCATGTAGATTTTGACCGGTGCCGCAACATGTGGTCGAGCATTATCATGCAGGAGAATAATTTTGTCATGTCTGGAGTAGTAATGGGCGCGTTTTTCCTTGAGTGCTCGGCTCAATCTCATCAATTGTGTTCGGTAGAGAGCCCCAGTAACGGTTTCGTTCGGTTTGAGCAACTCATAATACACGACACCAAGCTGATCCCACCAAATACACAACATGAGTTTTTTTCCATGAATATTCGGCTTGGCTGTCGATGTTGAAGCATGGCCAGGTGATCCCCATGATTTCTTCTTCTTTGGGTTATCGTAGTGGATCCATTTTTCATCACCAGTGACTATACGATGCAAAAAACCCTTTCGTTTATGCCTGACAAGCAGCATTTCACATAAAAAAATCGGCGTTCAACGTTTCTCGGCTTCAGCTCATATGGAACCCAATTCCCTTGCTTTTGAATCATTCCCAATGATTTCAAACGATGAAATTGCTTGTTGAGTCGCTCCTAATGTAAGTGCAAGTTCTTTTTGCGTTTGGCACGAATCTTCATCCAATAATGCTTCCAATTCCGCGTCTTCGTACACTTTCGGCCTTTCGCTACGTTCTTTGTCTTCGACGTCAAATTCACCGTTCTTAAATTTTTGAAACCACTCACGACAACTTCTCTCACTTAAGGCAGCCTCACCATATGCTTCTACAAGCAATCGATGAGCCTCAGCTGCAGATTTCTTCAAATTAAAGAAGTAAATCAAAAGTTTCCGCAAATGACGGTTATTCGGCTCAAAACTCGGCATTTTCGTACAAAAAAAAATATATGATGCTGATACAAAATCGCTAGTATTTCAAGGTTATGTTGTTGATAGATTTCCAACCTTACGATATAACGTTTTACAGACAATTTTAACCATAGCTTGCTAGTGGCGCCGTCTTTTGTCAAACGGCGGAAACTTATTTGTACTCTCAATATATTTATTAACAATATTAGAAGATAAAATTATAAAACAAAAGTAGAAAAAACAATAAAATTGATAATAGAACTTAATAACATTGAACTTAATAACATTGAAAATGACCTCGTGTGAGGTTAAAACGTATGTCCACCGTAAATTTTGTTATTAAATTCTGTGATCAATTTTATATTGTTTTTTCTACTATTGTTTTATAATTTTATCTTCTAATATTGTTAATAACTATATTATATTGGCTCGTAGCTCTTGTTTATATATTGAATAATAAAATATTAATATTAAAAAGAGAGTCTTGTAAGAGATCTTGAAAAAATACATTCTTTTATGGTAAAGGTCTAATAGAGGGTGATCAACTCAAAAATCGATGAATTATACTCATTCGACGCTAAGCGTCGCTCTGCCCTACGAACTGAGATATTAAGCGTTGATGACTATTGAGGTTAGAAAATCTGTCACAGCCCTACAATAGCCATGTCTTCTACATTTCGATCTCATGCGCATACGTTTCGTTACTTTTTGGTCCAACAGGCACGAAATTTAAAAGGCTCCAATCCATTTCAATCCATTCAATCCATTTTCATGGATTTAAAGTACGCATTAAAAAAATTTTAATCCATTTTAATCCATTCTCGTATGTTGGGCCCAACAAACGAGAATGGATTGAAATGAATTGAAATGGATTCAGAAATATTGGTTCACGAATGTTAAAATGAATGCTTTTCAAACGTGAATGCATATTTATTCATTCATAGGAATTGCATGGAGCATATCTCTATGCCTTTCAATCTAAAAATAATATTAGCTTTTTCTGTGAACACACAACACACAATTGTGAATACTGTTCAATTCAAAATTTTGAATAGGAAATGCAGTTTTTCAATCCAATTGCATCCAATTGAATCTAATTGAATCCAATTGAATTCAATTGAATAAAAAAAAATGTATTCTATTTTAAATATGCATTCGGATAGAAAAAATTTCAATTCATTTCAATCCATTCTCGTTTACTAAGCGGCTATTTGATATGATATTAACAGAATTATTCCACTTTTTTATACGAAAAAAGATACCCACTTTTCAAAGACATTTTAAAACAATTTAACTGCAAAAATTCGTTTTATTAATTAAGTATATGTAATAAAAATCGTTTTGTTACTAGTATGATAATGCAACTCTTGAAGAAGAAAAATCACCTCTATAAATTGCCGTGCGACTGCTCAAAGACGAAGAAATTAAGTTTTCCGCAGACAGATTTTTAGTGAACACATGGCTTTTTACATGATGAACATTTCAGGCTCGTTCATAGCTAGATTTGTTCGTCATTACGATTTGTTCTACATTTTACGAGAATTTCAAAGCTTGCGTTTAAATCTCAATGAACAGAGAGCAATTGAAAAAAGGCCTTTTTTGGTATTTTCAATTTTTTTTTTACTTAATTAATAGATCGATTTTAATGTTCCACGTCTTATTTTGTAGATATTTCGAATACCTACATTTTTCATATCGAACTTTTTTCCATACAATCAATATCTTTCGTTTTATAAACGAAAAACGTGTTTTTTGTAACTATTCGATTTCTTTCGCATATTTTCTTCACAAATCTCGAATCTAAAACATATGTATTTCTTTTCTGATGGCCTTTCGAAGATTTTCGATGAAGAGAAATCCTAGTTTATAATTTTTATCCGGTAAAATTCAACTTCTACTGAACTGTTCTTGCTACTCGAGTTTATGAAAGAGGTATACAACGCGCATGAAAAATCGTAAACAATTAAATATCTCGTAAATTGTTGCGTCTTAACATAATGTATACTATTATGGATTAATGGGAGGGATACACTCTATTATTACAATTTATTAAAACTTATATTATTTAAATCGCGGTCTGATTCACGTTCACAACACTTAAAAATTATTTTATCCTTACTGTTCGTTAAATGTTAACCGAAAACAAATAATGCTCGTGAGCATTATTAGCATGAATATGGCCTTAGAATGTCCCTCGCCCCCTTTTGATGCCGAGGTTCGCCAAGCGGCTGAGAATGTTGTGAAAATATTTTCGGTCACTTGAAACAAGCGACTAGTGTGAGAAGGAGCACGTTGTCTCGTTCACTCTTGGCGCGCCGAAGAGAACACACTTTATGTTTCTCTTTCTATAGAGAACAAAGATAGAATGATAAACACATTAAAGAACTAATAGCATCTGCCCGAACGGATCTCATGTTGTATCTTCCATCAGACCGTCATCTGATTCTATGTCGCTATCGTCAACGCAAAGTTCTTGGCTGAAATTGAAGTACTCAGGAGTCTTAATCTCTAAACCACAGACCTCGCTGTAAATACAATATGGAAACTGAAAACCGATACAGAACACCGATACAAAATTTTTACGCAGGCGAGACAATCTTTATTACAGGTATTTATCAAGAGTAATAGTAAAATATTAGTAAAATTAAAATTATAAGAAAACGGCTCAAACGATTCAAAATCCAATATATAAACAAGAGCTACGAGACAATATAATATACTTATGAATAATATTAAAAGATAAAATTATAAAACAAAAGTAGAAAAAACAATAAAATTGATAATAGAATTTAATAAAATTGAACTTAACAACATTGAAAATGATCTCGTGTGAGGTTGAAACATATGTCTATCGTAAATTTTGTTATTAAATTCTGTTATAAATTTTATTGATTTTTCTACTTTTGTTTTATAATTTTATCTTCTAATATTAATAAATATATAATATTGGCTCGTAGCTCTTGTCTATATATTGAATAATGAAATATTAATATTAAGAACAGAATCTTGTAAGAGATCTTGAAAAAATGCATTCTTTTATATATAATTTTTTTATATAATCTTAAACCTTCACCAGTACTCTGAAATTTTCGGCCATGATTTGGCCGTTAAGGATCATAGCATATTTTTTATTATTCTGGATTATATAATAACATTGGTATTACGTTGTAACGATGAATGTCGGATGTCATGCGACCGATGTCGTACGTAGTGTGAATGCTACATTTCAAATACGCTGGGTTCGTTCGGAGTAACCCCAAGCAGCTCGCGAGAGACAAAATGAACAATACTAATATATAACACATTATGTATGCTGATGTTAACTGTGTTGTGCTCTCAGTTGCCCATTGTACTGTTTAAGATTATTTTAAATATTGAAGGCTGTTGAATTGTTTTGTACGTACTTTTTTTAGATTTTTTTAGATTTTTAAATTTATATCTTTTGTATCTTTTCCTTGTCTTATTGTTTGTGATTTTATACTTAACAATCATCGAATATCATTTTCCACGGGATGATTCCGTTAGCGCACAATGCAATTCCAGATGTCCAAATTGCATTCCGTTTCACGCATGATATGCATCATTTATCCTTGTTTAACATTCGATGAATAACAAGATTAAATGATGCATCATCCGTGAAACGGAAAGCAGTCCCTCTCATATCGGCCGAGTTAGGTTATCTAGAGTGTAGTCAAGTCTCGCTACAAATGCTTTGAAGCATTTGGAATTAGATGAAAGAATTTTACAAACTGACCAAAGTTACCAATTTTTCGCTTCTTTACCAATGAGAATATTTTATTTTAAATTGATCAATTAGCGGAACGCTTCCTCATAGATACCATTTTGAATGGATAAACGCGATAATAAAGAATACCACTGCACGTTTTAAAGGCTATACAGGAAATCTACTATAAATGTGCGTCAAAGACATATCGGAAGTAACATTGACATAAATATATTGCAGTAGTAGGTGATTGCTTTAAAGAGAACCAAATAAATTTGGATGTGAATAAATTCGTATTTGCGTTTTATTCAGGATTGGGAAGTAGCGTAACGCTGTTACCGCTTTCGTTACTTTTTTTAGTAACAATCGTTACTTTATTCTGTTTGTAGTAACGATAACGGTAACGTCGTTATATTTTTACAGTAATGATAATGAATTTAACCGTTACTTTTACCGTTACTTTAGTTCCCTATTATTTTCTTATTTTATAATTTATTTTTAATTTCTTAAAAAATATTTTGTACTTAATATTTCATACTGTGTTCTAATAGACACTGCCAATGTTGAAAATATAATTCATATCACATATATATTATTATACTGTAAATTTTTACGGTACGGGCAATATTGAAATACAAATAAATATTGAAATATAAATAATAGTAATTCTGGTAGAAATAAATCGCTGAAATCATTGAAAATTGTTGAAATCTCTATCAATTGACTCATTTCATTTCATTTTCATAAATTATACTGAAATGAGTCTATTGATAAAGATTTCACCGATTTATTTCCACCAGAAAACATTAACTTAAAAATGATATTTAATATGTATAATTATATATATAATCCAAATTCTTATAAAAATGAATACAGTAAAATAACGATATTAAAAAAATAAAGAATTAATAAAATTAATAGGTAAATTTAATATAGAGAAAAGCTTGCCCTATATATAAACTGTAGTTAGTAGAGAGTTTCAAGTTTGAACATTTATTTCACATTTAATATTAAATTATCAACTAATGAAATTTTAAAATCTAATAACTTACTTCAGCATTATAAAAAAAAATAACGAATTGTTCCTTTTCAAGTAACGGGAATGCCTTACTTTTTTTAAATAACACGCACAACCTTGGTTTTATTGGACCAGCCCGATATTTTTTGATCACACTAGTACGTGTATTATTTTTCTAATTTGTTTATATTTTGTTTGGTAGGAGGTACAGGCTTTCTTGGAAAAATGTTGATAGAGAAACTGTTACGAAGCTGTCCTGATATTTCTATGATATATGTGATGATACGTTCGCAAAAAGATAAAAGCCCTGAAAATCGATTGGACGAAATGCTTGAAAGTCCGGTTAGTATCTAATACACAAACTATATCAAAACATAATATATTTGTGAACCATTGTTATATAAATCTATATAACCCACAGCTTTATGACCGAATAAAAAAAGAAGTACCTAATTTTCGCATAAAAATCGTACCAATCGCAGGAGATTGCAATATCAAAGGTTTGGGATTGTCAAAAACTGATAGAAACATGCTAATAAAAAAGGTAATTAAAATTACACTTATTACTATTTCATCTGTATACAATATATTTTACTGTAAAAAATTAATGTATATCTAAAAAAGCTTATACTATATACATATTACATGTTATATACAAGGTATCCCAGAATATTTAGGACAATTTTTATATGCAAATAGGGCGAACTAAACTGAGTCGAAAAGTGCTCTTTTCAATTTTTGTAAAAGTTAACTTATTAATTATTAAACATCGTTGTATTAGCGTAGCCTATTGCTAAATGCAAGCGCATAGCGAGATGTCATGTAATCGCCCAGCGATCGAGGTAGCTACGTATACGGCAAATTGTTTATTATTAATAAGGTAACCTCGATCATTGTGCGGCTGCATCTCGCTGTGCGCTTGTATTATTAGGCGGTAAGCTGGGTTAATATGGTAATTTTTAATAATTAGTAACTCGTGCATTTGGTGAAATGGTCGGCCGAATATGTGCTTATTCGATAATCTTTAGAAATGAATATCTCGTTAATTATTGCAAAATAGACCTCTTTTGAAAACATATAATAAAGTTCATTTTTTGACAAGAATTTTTTTCAGAAAAAAGAATTCGGAAAAAGAACTCATTTTGCATCTGAAAATGAATTCAGAATTGATGGCATATCATTGAATTTTTTTTTAACTCTGTGCTATCTGGCTTTTGTTAATTCTGTAACTCAACAAAGAAATAAATTCTCTCTTTTTTCTATATTTCTATTATATTTAAAATAATGTGTAACGATTATTATTGTTAGGTAGCGATAATTTTTCATATAGCAGCGAATATGCAATTCTACGAAAAGATCAAAATTTCTACAATAGTAAACATTGATGCTACTGCTACCATCATAGAACTTGCAAAACACATGCGGAATTTGAAGGTAACTGATCTAACAATATATTTTAACAATAGTAATTTACAAAAATTAAAAATTAATATATACTTAATATATGTATATAATATATATCATATGCATGTATATATAATTAATATATGTCATAAAGTTTTTACTTATTTTAAGAAAGAAACATAAATTAAATTTAACATTTATTTCAGTCATTTATTCATGTGTCAACAATATACTCAAACTGTCATGTAAAACATATCGAAGAATGTTTATATTCGTATCCCATTAATCATAAACATCTTAGCACATTCGCACGAAACTTACCCGAAAATATATTCGAGGAGAAAATTTCTAAGTAATTCTTCTATTCCAAAAATAATAAAGTATAATTAAGTATATTATATAACATAAATATAGGAAGCTAACTTATCATTTTTGAGCAGAATCTCCTGGAGGTGGCCGAATACATACACATTCACGAAGGCGATTGCAGAAGGACTCTTTAAAAATGAAATTAGACATCCATTTGGAATATTTCGACCTGCAATGGGTAACAATATAATTAATTATAAAAACTAATAGATTTTTTTAGCGAAGAGTTTATTAAATTCCATTCCTGTATAAGTTATATATAGTGTAACTATTTGCCACCGTTTTGTACGATTAGTTTACAACACATAGTATGGCACATCTATGTAGTGTGGCTTAAATATGCTAAAAGATTTCAAGAGATGATTCCTCACACAAATTCAAGACGAAAATTTTATATGACTGAATGTCTAAAACGGCTTAGTTTCAAAGATATATAATCAAACATGAAAAAAATTCCATAAATTTTTTTTCCATAAATTTCAAAAATCATTCAGATTGTTTTAAAAAATTTTTGTATGTTTAATAGAATCCTTATCTTTTCGGGCTATACATTATTTTTTTATTCAATCAAAGCCTTACTCAAGGATAAGTAGGTATGCTTTTTTTCCGAAAAAAATTGATACGTCATTAATTTTTTTTAAGTTTAACATTTTTTCAAGATAATTGGGATAAATGAATAAAAAAAAGTCTCTTACATATTTTCAATAGAATAATCATTTCCGAGGAAAAAAATAAATTCAAATTTGTAGACTCCAAGAATCATTTTATTTGATTACGATCTTATTACGATTTATTTGATATTGATCTCAGATATAACTTATTGTATCGAAAATATTACAGATATATTTTTCTGCGAATTTCCCTAATGCTTTTCTGATGATATCCTATTTATCTTAAAAAAATTTTGAACATAAAGAAATCAATGGCATATCAATTTTTTTCATAAAAAAAGCATTATCCGCTTTATCTTTGTGTCTGCTCCTGATTGAATGAAAAAAAATGTATAACCTCAAAAGATGATCAGCTTCATGTCCTTTAAACACATATAAAGATATATAATTCATATAATATTAAATAATATACATTAAAATAACCCGAAAGATTTTAAGAAAAAACATCTTTTTGTTATTTTGATATCATATACCTTTGAAATCAAACTGTTTCAAAAGATGATCATATGGAATTTTTATCTTGAGGTTTTCCTTCCTCGAGGTCAATTCCTTTTTGTGTGAGGAATCAACCCTTAAAATCTTTTAGCATACTTAGAACACACTCTGTATAATGTGAAAGTTTAATTTTAAAATAACTATAAACAACCGTGGAGTGCGTGCTTGCTTGCGTACATTTAATATAAATATTCATGCGTCTACGCAGAGGAGTAATTGAGATTCGTTTTAGTTATATCTAGCGCCAGTGAACCACTTATTGGTTGGATCGACAATATGTATGGACCATCAGGTTTCGCAAGGAGTTTGCTACTCGGTATCGTAAGATTTCACCGCTGTAATGGCACTTACAAGGCGAATATAGTGCCTGTTGATTTTACCGTAAACGCTTTAATTGCTAGTGCGTGGGATGTCAACAAAAAATGGAAGTATGATCAGTTTTATCATTTTTTTTATTGTAACTATAAAAATATGAGGAATAACGAGTACATAAGAATAAATATTCAAAGAAAATTGTATCAAAGAACAAATATATATATTATAATACATCAGGGTGTTCCATATGTTCCGAATCGGCTGAATATCTCGGAAAGTATGCACTTTTGAGAAAAATGTTTCAGAAAAATGTTGCAATAATGTATTTAATGAGCAATTTGATCTTGAATGGTGTCGTCAAGATCAGGTTATATGGATGTATTTTTAATGGAACACCCTACTTTTGATTCCAGAATCTAATAGCTGGTGTCAAGTGCTTTTCAAAACTTATGAGGATTGGAAGTTACAGTACATACCGCCGGCATTAGCATTGCACAATGTATCCGACTGATGATTAAAACCTCTTGAATGTTGTTCCTTATCGTGTTCTGGATAATATTTGTCAAGAACAAGGCCATTAGAGGTTATTTTCATTTTTGCCTCTTATTTTCATTTTTGCACTAAAAATTCATTTTTATGTAAAAATGAAAATAAAAGGTATAATCTTTCTAATGGCCTTGATCTTGACAAATATTATCCAGGATATGATCCAGGGCATAATAAACAACATTCAAGAGGTTTTAGCCATCAGAACACCTTGAGTAATGCTAATGCCGGTGATACTGCAAGCACGGTATACTTTCAAGCATCATAACTCGAAAAGTACTCAATAAAACGTAACTTTATTGTAGTGTTTTGAAAAGCTCTCGACATTGATTATTAGACTCTGGAATCAAAGTAAGGTGATCCGTTAAAGAAAATCGATGTAACCTTGATCTGACATGGCGACAATACCCAAGATTAAACTGCTAACATCACTAAATGCATTACTTTATATAATGCAACATTATCTGAAACATTTTTCTCAAAAGTGCATACTTTTTGAAATATTCAGCCGGTCCAGGACATATGGAGCACTCCTATATGATATTCTTCGACTATACAGGTTGTCTCGAAATTTGTGAATATCGCAGTAAGAAAGTTTTAAAAAAATTAAATGAAAAAGTTATTTGTGAATATTTATTTTAAGAAACAGTTTATGAAATAATAAAGGTTTAAATTGTCAAACTATTGCTTGAAATAAAAATTCACAAATACCATTTTTACAAACTTTCTTTCTGTGGTATTCCGATCCATGAATTTCAGAATATCTTGTACAGAGTTTTTATTAGAGCAAAAAATTATAATATTCTTATAAACTTCTTGTTTTACTAAGGCCTTGGTAGCCTAAAGGCTTAGAACGCTCGTACGAAATACAATAGGTTCGACTCGCGTTCCCGACCGAGGTAATATTGTCCGCAATAAATTTGTTTACAGTTTTTCAGCACATTAACATCTTTCTAATAAGGTGATGAGCATCAAATTATTAAAATTGCTTATCAATTTAATTCGTGATATTACTACAGTGATTATAAGTCCGAAAAATCAATTCGGCAGTTCGAATTAATATCTATATGTAAATATGATATATATATATATATATAGTAATTTAGATGAATTATTTAAGCATCAATGATTTAACTTTGATCGTTGTGGCCATTACTTCTATATCTTATTATTTAAATACACATTTATGTTCTAGCAAGGATAATAGTGTCTTTGTTTATAATTTTGTTCCGCCAGTCGATGGCCCTACTTGGAATGAATACATTTATGCACTACTTGACATCAATAAAATGTATCCCTTACGTAATGCCATATACTTGCCATTAATGACTCTCTTCAAACATGAGATACCATACAGATTTTGCGTTTGGTTCGGTCACTTCCTTCCTGCTTTACTTTTGGATGCCGCCAGTATCTGTATTGGACGTAGCCCGAGGTATCAAGCAAAGGCCATTGCACATAAAAATTGTAATCATAACTATAAAACTGCAAAAAGCAATAAAATGATTGGCTACTGCATCGGGGCCAAGCGTTACTGCGTCCTGTGTACAGAAGCAACGCTCGTGAAACGTTATAACCATGGTGGAAGGGATTCCATTGTGTGTGCAGTTGGACGGTGTCTGTCTTTAAATCTCCGCCCACTCTGTCTATGAATATTCATGAGTTTCAAGGGGTTCCGAGTTACGCTTATGTATCCTTTATTATTTGATGAACAACGAGGACAAATGATGCATCGTGTGCTCTGTTCGTGAAGTCGGAACGCACCCAAGGGCTACAACTATGAAACGCGAAATATGGGGCGGTATTCATAGTCTGTTTTTTATTTTAAAACTGCCTTAATATAATGTCTTAAGATGTTAATACAGTCCTCGGATTGATTTACATTTTAAGATTTTACTTACGACAGTCTTAAATATAAGAATCGACTATGAATATCGACCTCTATCGCGTCGTGAATTTAATTCTAAATTTTTTCTTGCACAAGAAAATATTAGTAGATTTTCGTCCACCAAGTCACACAGCCTTGATAGATTTTCTGTTATGCCTATAATATTTCCTATAAATCTCTTACAATTATGAGTAAAATTTTGATGTGCATTAGTCTTAAATATAAATACTGTGTCTTTTATTGGATGCATTCAGTACTACAACCTCTCACTGAGCGCTCAGTAAACGGTCATGATACTGAATACACTCATTTAAGTTCTTAAGAATTAACTCACTGTTAATTAACCGAAGTACAACTCTCATTTCTTATCTCTTTCCAATTCTAGAATTGGAGACACCGAATAAGTTGAACTTCGGTTAAGAGTTAACCATAAGTTGTGGAACTGAGCTTAATGTACAGCTGATCACAGAAAAGTTGCAACACCTTTTTTTCGATGGATTTCGGAATGCAGCTTGCTCACCGAGCCATTGATACTTATTCATGGATATACAAATAAAAACTATTCGCTGGGTGAGTAGGCTGCTGTATCTAAAAAAAAAGTGTTGCTACCTTTCTGAGACCGGCTGTATGTACTATAATGGTTTCTGTTTAAATCAAATAAAATTATATTAATAATATGAACAATTTTAAAAATATTCAATATATTTCAGAATGTGGAAATTATATATGAAGGTAGACAAATTTTGTAAAGCAATCGAACCTTTCTGTAACACAGAATGGACTTATTCTACTGATAATATTCAATCAATGTGGGATACTCTCGAAGAGAGAGATAAACAATTATTTAAGTTTAACATGGTGGAATTTAATTGGACAGAATACTTAATTAATCATTATCAGGGCATGCGGCTCTATCGACTTAATGAAAATGACAGTATGTTGAAAGTTAGTCGTATGAAATATGCAAGGTAATAAATCTTACTTTCAGTTAATTTTTCCAATTTAAGTTTCTCATTTTTATTTATAGATAAAATGTTTAATTTTAGATTTTATTGGATACATCAAATCATCAAAACTATACTTTTCTTTATAATCTTTTGGATCATCTGGTTCATGTTTAGAGGATAATGTTCGAATAATATTTACTTTAAGTATGATATTTGTTATCTTTTCATTATATATAATATATATAAACTTTATTTTATAAGGTATTCAGTAATATTTTTAAACACTGTTTTTAAATAAAGTAATTGCACCGTATATGGTGCATCTACTTAAGTTTTGTGATCCTTTTGTAATTTTTGCTGAGTCTCAAATTAAAAACTGATGGTCAAATTCGAAAGAGGGGACATTAAAAAGTATGAAACATTTTAAATAATTAAATAAGTTATGATTTTAAGAAAAAATTATAGCATTTGAGCCATATTGGGTACATATGTACAAAAATAGAAGAAATCGCAAATCTAACATAGATTGATATAAAATTGATATAAAATCATTGAGATCATCAATTAGATGTTGATATAAAATCCGGTTATTTTATATCAATCTATCTTAAGTAAATGGATTAACTATCATCAATTATATCATTTGTTATACGGGGTGTTTGAAATTTAAATGTTAAAACTTCAAGAATGTGTAGAGGGATCGATGAAGAAAAAAGGTCGTGTAGAGATAACATTCGTTTCTGCTTCGTTTTGGAGAATATCACAAAAAAAAAACAAAACGTAATTTTCATTTTTGTGTTTTCTCATTACTTACTCATTACTTACTCATTGTATTTATTCACTTGCTTAATGTAGATATTACTCTAAATGTTGACCCTGCAGCAATGCAAATATTGCATTTGGTACGCTCAAACAGCTCGTATTCATCGTTTTCTCCTTACGGGAAACGAGTCAATTTTGTGGCATTATGTACTATGTTGCTTGTAAAGCGGATGCTCGTAGTAAAGGCGTACATCAAAACAGAGAGAAACCTGAGAGAGATATGACGACCTAAAACTTGTAATTGCAAAATTCTGTCGTGCACTACTGCCTCCTGACAAAGTGGATTTAAGCTACATGGCAAGGTCCACTTTTTAAGGCTGCAGATGATAACTCGATATTTGATTCGTATAATTGTGCTATATTCACAAGATGTGACTCAAAAATATTCATCTCTACAATCTTACATGGACGTGATGTTTATTTCGCTTAAAAATATTAATACTAAAGTTATATTACACCCTTTTTTTTACAAATGTGCTAATATTGATATTTCAAATAATAAACTATATACATATGATAGTTGTATTTCACGCATTTTATTTCTATTCAACACATTTTTATAATTTATTTATTTTATTTGTTATTATTTTTTTATCACAATATTAAAATTTGAAAAGCATATAATAACAAAATTAATCTAAACTTTTTTTGTATAAGTATTTTAAGTATTTAAATGCAGTTATAAGTTTCATTGCGACGCAAAAAATAGGTATTTAATAAAATAAGGGAACAATATATTTTGTTAACAATAAAACAAATTAAAAGAAGGATTGATGAGCTAGTTAATTATGTGTGCTTGTACTTATCAATTTTTTTAAACAAATATTTAAACAATCATTTTAATTTAAAATACTGTTTATTTATAGAACAATATAACCATGCAATTTCTGCATCGCAGTAAATCTTTATATAATATAATACCCAACAACGCAAAATCTAAAATTATGACATAAGATGTCTTTAAGTCATTTTTTTAGACGCAAAGAACGTCGATTTGATTTTAGACACTTTTTGTTGTCTGGGTACATTTTGAATATTTAAAATACTTATACAGAAAAGTTGAGATCTTTGTAATATCTTATAATATATACATTTCCATACATCTCCACTAGAGCACAGATAAAAAAAATACTTGTTCTTAATAAAATTATCTTTTATATGTTCTAAATCGTCGCTATAATTTTTATTTTTTGTATTTCACACACACACACATATATATATATATATATTTACACGCACACACGCACGCACGTATCCACATATATATCCATGTGAGCTAAGCATAGGCTATAATTATATGTGTTATATGAATTATACGTATATTTGGGTTTACGCAATTTTTCTTTTACTATAGCCAACTGCTGAAATCTAGATAGAGTATTAATTTGATATTGATGTGTATGCGTGCGTGCGTGTGTGCGTAAAACACATCAATATCAAGTGTTAATACTCTTTCTAGACTTTAGCAGCTAGCTATAGCAAAAGCAAATTGTGTAAACCTAAATATACCTGAAATACATATACAAAGTGTCTCAGTATATATTAAGTTGTTTGTGTCAAATTTTGTTAACTCAAAATTATATGTACATCTTTATTAGGAATGAACGAAATGGAAATTTAGAAAAACGGTTTTAAAGCTTGGAATCTCTATTTTCAAAAGCTTACTATATTTTTTGAGTTTATGTGAATTTTTTAATTTTGACATATACAATACTACAAGCTGAAAGAGTGAAAATTTAATATTTCCGCTAAAACTGTTTTTTTTTAATATTTCTACAATTTTTTTATTTTAATTAAATAAAAAGAAGCAATCTGACTTTGATTACTCATTATTCTGACAAAAATCATCGTATCACAATTAAAAAACCAGATTCCTAAAGCTGAAACGTTGTTCTATTGAGTGATATAAACACCAATTTAAAAAAAAATAGTATACATTTGAGCTAAAAACATAATATTACTTTCCTTCTATAATTGCGCAATAATTTCAAGGAATGTATAGTTATATTTTTAACTCAAATTTGTATATTCTATTTTTTAAATAAAATAGACAATTTTATTCGATAGAGCAAAGTTTTAGCTTTAGAAATCTGTATCTTTAATTGCTGTACGATAATTTGTAACGCGATAATATTATCTCTTCAAGAGGTTTGCCCGGTTTAGGTATTAAAATAATTTGCGCTATTTTCCACTGTAATGGAAGCCTTTTTGAGTATTGCCTTGTAAATACGCGCGTGATAAAATGGAAGGCTATATCAGGTAGTTTTCGTAACACCTCATTGGTGATAACATCAAATTCTGGGACTTTTTTTGTTTTTAATTTTGTACTAATCATTTTTTTAAATATTGCTGCTTCTAAGTGGCTTGATAGGTGGTGATATTTGATGTGGAGAAAATAAGTTGTTCTTAATGTATTTATCTTCATTAGAATGAGATTCTGTCAGATTTGGTTGAAAGACATTTTCCAAGTGTTTAGAGAATGTTATAGTCTTTTTTAAATTGGTTCCAGCCCAGATATTGTCCATTTTCCTAATAAGTGGAATTGGTTGCGAGGGTTGTTTTTTGATTCCGTGTCGCTTTCCATAGTGAATACCCAGCAAACGAGAATGGATTAAAATGGATTGAAATTTTTTTCTATCTGAATGCGTATTTTAAATAGCGAATACTTTTTTTGGATTTAATTGGATTCAATTGGATTCAGTTAGATTCAATTGGATGCAATTGGATTGAAAAACTGTATTTCCTATTCAATTCTGAATTGAACAGTATTCACAATTATATTTGTGTGCACAAAAAAGCTAATATTTTTAGATTGAAAGGCATAGAGATATGCTCCATGCAATTATAAATGAATAAAAATGCATTTAGAATTGAAAAATATTCATTTTATCATTCAGAATTACAGACAAAGATATTCATCTCTCCAACAAAAAACAAATATAGAACCTATTAATGACATCATTAGATCAGATCCTCCTAGAACTAACTTTTGCACAGGCCATGTCCAGTTCCAATAAAGTAGACATGATCAGTAACTCAAATACTAAGAATTACAAAGAGCCAACAAATCACACAGTAAAAGGACTCGAAAACATCAATCTTGAACTAATTACAGAACTCAGAGATATGAGGAAACTTATAATGACCATATTATAATAGCAAATAAAAATGGCGAATCTTAAAATACTTTAGAATAATTATTGATGGGATATTCGTGGAATAATGCGACAAAGTTTACGTTTTTATTACAAACAGTTTTAATAAAATGTTACAAGATGTTGTAAGATGCTAAGCTCGTGGTAGACTGATTATCATTTCGCGGTACTCATGCTCGACGCGTAGTAATACAAAAGACGAAGGTTACACGGTCTCATAACGTACAATATCGCAACCATCGAAATGATACTGAATCATTTAAAAATAGTGATAGCCCATATTCAGAAGGCGTTTACACACACAACGCTTAGCACACTATAGACTTGCAATAATTTATATTACGCATACTATAGACTTTTAGAGATAAAAGCGCGTTCTGAGTACAAGTAAGATGTTAATATTTACACAAGATAAACACGAGATATTTTGCACAACGTAAAATCTATTGTTTTTCTATNAAGCATTTCTATCGAAGCCTCATACAACATTTTTTCGTTTTTTCCATATTAAAACACTTATATAATATGCTACCGCAATTAATCGTCTGTTAAATAATATTAAGTTGTTCGGAAATTTCATTTCAAATTTTGTTAACTCAAAATTATATACAGAATATATTTATTGCGAAGTTTTCAATTATCTGACGTCAAAGCTTAAACCTTTCCCTAAAAATAAAGTTTATAAAAAGTCTTTCTACGATTTTTTGTTATTGAATTACTCAAGAATTAAGTAAAAAGGAACATTCCGTCTCATAATTGTGTTACAAATTATCATACCGCAATTAAAGGTACAGATTTCTAAAGCTAAGACTTTGCTAAAACATTTCTTATCAAATGATGTAATTGCCAATTTTATTAAAAAATTGAATATATATAAATTTGAGTAAAAAATATGACTATACTTTCATTGTAACCATTGCACAATAGTTATAGAAGGAAATAGTTATAGAAGGAAAAGTAATATTATGTTTTTAGTTCAAATACATATATATTTTATTTTTAAAAATTGACATTTATTTCACTCGATAGAGCAACGTTTCAGCTTTAGGAATTTTTTAATTGCGATACGATGATTTTGTCGTTAATAAACAATCAAAATCGGATTGCTTATTTTTATTTAATTCAAAATAAAAAAGTTGTAGAAATATTTAAAAAAAACAGTTTTGTAGCGAAAACTTTAAATTTTCACAATAGGTAATGAAACATTTTTGCAAATGTGTTTTGGGCACGTGATAGATCTACAAAGTGAGAAAAAATTTTTTCATTTTTTTCAGCTTGTAGTTTTGTATATGCCAAAAAAACAAAATTCACATAAATTTAAAAAATATAGTAAGTTTTTGAAAATAGAAATTTCAAGCTTTGAAACCCTTTTTCTAAATTTAAATTTCGTTTATTTTTAACGAAGATGTACAATTTTTTACTAACAAAATTTGAAAGAAACTTTCCGAATAACTTAGTATATGCTGAAATACCTTGTATATGTATACTCATGCACGCGCGCTCATCAATATCAAATGTTAATATTCCATGTAGACTTTAGCAGTTAGTTACAGCAAAAGAAAAATTGCGTAAACGTAAATATACACACACACACACACACACACACACACACACACACACACACACACACACACACACACACACACACACACACACACACACACACACACACACACACACACACACACATATATATATGTATATATATATATATATATATATATGTATAAAATACAAAAATTAAAAAATGTAGCGATGATTTAGAACATATACAAAAAAATAATTTCATTATAAGAAAATATTTCTTTACTTCCCTATCGAAAATACGGAACTTTATAAAACGTTGACAACCGTTCGATGACGATTTTTTAAGAGTTATACGTTTTCAAACTTTATAAGAACGCTTACAGAATACCATTGGGTTTTCAACACTTTCAGAACGCTTATAAAATACAGTATATATCGTTTCATAAAATTTCTGTAATGCTAAAGTAACGTTTTCTAAAGGATGCTCAAAACGCGGATGCGCCTTCGTGCAGAGAGTTCACTGTCAGATTTTTCAAACATTTATCAAACGCTTTTCCTACCGTTGAGACAAACATTTTTCTTCTATTCAACAAACGCTGTTCCAATGTGGCGAATTTTTGAATCTCAGTAAACGTTTTGTAAGGCTTTTACGCAAATGGTTTAAAGACGCCCAAAAACGTTTTTCTCAACTGCATAACACAAGCATTTTTCTTCCGTTTAGCAAACATTCTTTTACATATCCGATTTTCAAATAATGCATCTCTAGAGGGACACAATGAAATTCAATTTCCCGCATTTAAAAAACCACATCAAATAGGATAAAAGGCGCGGTATGATGAGACTTTTCAATCAAAAATTTTTTACTTTTTTTTTTAATAAAATGTCTGCGTTCAGGCTCAACTTCAGGCTTGAACTGAACGTTCATGTAAACATCAAAGAAACATTCATAAAACTTCTTATTTTCAGAGAATGCCTTCCAAACGCTGCAGCATTGCAATTTCCGTTTTATGAACACCTTACTGGCCATTTCTAAACTCTCAAGGAACTTCCGCAAACGTTCATGTAAACATTAAACAAATTTTTATGAAACTTCTCATTTTCGTCAGGGCTGTGCTCTAATGGAGATTACATATTAATAATGTACATATTATAAGATAATTACAAAAATCTCATTTTTTTGTATAAGTACTTTAAATATTTAAGATGTTTAATGTAAAGTTTCACTGTGATACAGAAATTGCATGATTATATTGTTCTGTAAATAAATAAAATATTTCGGATTGAAACTCTTGACATTTGTTAGAATAAATAATTTAAATCGAAAATTTGAGGATTTTTAGAGATCTAGGGCTTCAATTTCACAATTGTTCAGAATTTAGTTGTATGAAATGGCCATCAAATAATAGATCAATAAATATTTTATTTAAATATAAAACGGATTAAATTAATTATTGTATCATAAAAACGACTGTTGAATACTGAAAATAAATAGTGTACCAAATTAAAAAGTACAATCTAAGTGGTACTATCTTTACTAAGTGATACAATACTTTTTGTATTTTCATTGGAAGTCTTCCTATTTCAATCTCTCGTCCTAAAAAAATAATAGTAACTTTCAAAAAGTAAAACACAAGTGATACTATTCTTATTATTTTTAGTTAATTCTAATAATGATACATATCATTTATATCTTTATCAAAATAATTAATTAAATTCTACCAAATTAAAAAGTGAAAGACTATCTTTTTATTATCTTTTTATTTACTTAACTTTAATTCTATTTGTATATAATGCGTATAAAAGCTTTGATATCAACAACAGGCGCCAAGTTAAACTAGTATATTTATTTATTATTTACTTAATTCCAATGATATACCTATTATTTTTATGAAAGAAAAAGATTTGATATCAGCAATGGCGCAAAGTCGAATGAAACTATAAAATTTTTATGAAGTTAAATGCTATGTATATGTATGTGCAAGGAAATAATTTAGATAGATATGCGGTGTATATTTAATATAAAATAAGTATTTATACGGCGTGCGTTATATATTGTAAAAGCATATGTTATTAAGAATAGGATAATTTTAGGTATGTAAAACATACGTTATAAAAGCGATACATAGATTTAAGATTATAAAAGCGGTATGTAGATTTAAGATTTAAAATTAGATTAAAAATTGATTATACTTGTAATTGTGATTGTAATTTTAATATGATTATTTTAATTAAAATAATGACACGTATCATTTGTATCTTTATCAAATTAATTAATTAAATTCTATCAAATTAAAAAGTAAAACCGAAGATTATTTTATTATTTTCTTATTTACTTAACTCTAATGATATGTATCATGTGTATAAAAGATTTGATATCAACAACAGGCGCCAAGTTAAACTAATACATTTATTTACTTAATTCTAATGATACTTACAATTAAAAAGTAAAAGTGATACTATCTTTATTATTTACTTAATTCTAATGATATGTATTATAATAACTATAAAATTTCATGTAATTACTGCTTTAATTTATTTAAATTTTTACATGTATAAAAATTTTTTATATGGAATCCAATTCATTTTTATAGATTTAAAATATGGATGGATCGAAAATTTCCAATCTATTTTAATCTATTTTTAATTGCTGGGTATTTAAGGTTATTTTAAATATTGAAGGCTGTTGAATTTGTACATATTGAATTTTTTAGATTTTAAATTTATATCTTTTTCTTATCTTATTGTTTGTGATTTTATGCCTAACATTCAACGAATATCATATTTGGGAGGATCCCATTAGCGCACAATGCGATACCGTCCAAAGTGCATCCGTTTCACGCATGATGTGCATAATGCATCATTTATACTTGTTTAACATTCGGTGAGTAACAAGAATAAATAACCCAGCAACGAAAATAGATTGCAAATTTTTTTCTATCCGAATGCATATTTTAAATAGCGAATACTTGTTTTGGATTTAATTGGATTCAATTGGATTCAATTAGATTCAGTTAGATACAATTGGATTAAAAAACTGCATTTCCTATTCAAAATTTTAAATTGAACAGTATTCGCAATGTATTTTTTGTGCACAGAAGAAGCTAATATTATTTTTAGATTAAAAGACAAAAAGATATGCTCCATGCAATTCCTATAAATAAATAAAAATGCATTCAGGATTGAAAAGCATTCATTTTAACGTTAGTGAATCAATATTTCTGAAAATCTGAATCCATTTCAATTCATTTCAATCCATTCTCGTTTGCTGGGGATGTATCATGCGTGAAATGGAAAGCAGTCCCACTCATATCGGTCGAGTTAAATTACTTAGGCTCGGTTGTTCCACTTTTTGGTAAATTTTACCTGTTAGATAAATCTGGTAATCCTCACATGTGATTTTGCTTATTCAATAGATAAAATTTATCAAAAAGTGGAACAACCTGCTCCTAGTTTTTTATAGCAGCGAAAAGTTACTAACTAATAAAACAATATCGTGGACTTTATCGATGATTTCTGGGGTAGCAGCCTCAATTGGATGTCCCGAATGAGGTGCATCACATGTGGATGTATGACCACAAAATTCATTCACCCAGTTGTATACAGTCGCAAACGCTGGTGCAGATGTGCTATGACATTATCCAATTCGGCTTTGATTTCTTTCGGCGTTAAACCTTTCATATGTAGATGTTTGATCATTGCACGAAATTCGTTTTTTTCCATTTTGCAAAAAATACAAAGGTTGTTCGCTTTAGTCATCTACAGAAATGAAACCACTTGATGAATTCCGCTCAAAATTTGACAGTAATCTTGAAAGATGCTACTTGTCAAAAAGTAATGTGACATGACACTGCGAGTGCCCTCTGACAGATTTTGTAAGAACAAACTATTGACTTGCCCTCGTACTTTTATCGTATGTTAGTAACTTTTCGCTGCTTTACCAATGAGAATATTTTTTTTATATTGGCTGTTAAATATTTGAATCAATGTAATCTACGTTTTATATGAATTAACATCGGAGTTTTACATTCAAAATAAAAGAGATTTTATTGTCAAATATTCTATTAATGTGATAAGATACAATGTTTAATTAAACAAGAAACAATGAACTCTAGAATGAATAATAGACATAGCAAACTCCGAGACACGACAAGGAACAATATTGGTTTTTAGATCTGATATCAAGTTTTGTAATAATAAACTTAAACAATAATACAATAGAAAGGTCTAAACCAATATTCTATTAGTAATTATTCTAATTATATTCACCTATTTCTACACGCGTGGAATCACCAAAGTCCAACGCAAAAAAGGGAAAATCACTGAAAGACGAATTCTGATTCCACCTTTTTCATTTATTTGCGCACGCGTATACCAAGATTAACTCGATCGCAATTACTGTTCTACATTGGCTTATTAGCGATGTGCGGAACTCTTTCTCATGGATACCATTTTGAATGGATAGACCCGATAAAAAAGAATATCATTGCACGTTCTAAAGGTTATACTCGAAATCTACTATTAATATGCGTCAAGGATATATCGGAAGTAACGTTGACATAAATATATTGCAGTGGTAGGGAATTGTTTTGAAGAGAATCAAATAAATTTGGATGTGAATAAATTCGTAGTTTGCGTTTTATTCAGAGTTAGGAAGTAACGCCTTACTTGTAACGTCGTTATCGTTACTTTTTTCAGTAACAATCATTACTTTATTCTGTCTGTAACGATAACGTCGTTACATTTTTACAGTAATGGTAATGAATTTAGCCGTTACTTTTACCGTTACTTTAGTTCCCTATTATTTTCTTATTTTATAATTTCTTAAAAAATATTTTGTCTTTAATATTTTATACTGTGTTCTAATAGGTACTGCCAATGTTGAAAATATATAATTCATATTACATATATATTATTACACTGTAAATTTTTATGGTAAAGACAATAAATATTGAAATACACATAATAATAATCCTGGATAGTAATCCCATAATAGTAATCTTAGAAATAAATCGCTGAAATCATTGAAAATTGCTGAAATCTCTCAATTGACTCATTTCATTATGAATTATACTGAAATGAATCTATTGATAAAGATTTCACCAATTTAGTTCTACCAGAGGACATTAACTTTTAAAAATGATATTTAATCTATCTCATCTGTATAATCCAAATTCTTATAAAAATGAATACATTAAAATAACGATTTTAATAAAGAATTCATAAAACTGATAGGTAAGTTTAATATAGAAAAAAGCTTGCCCTATACAAACTGTAGTTAGTAGAGAGTTTCAAGTTTTAACATTTATTTCACATTTAATATTAAATTATCAGCTAATGAAATTTTAAAATTTAATAACTTACTTCAGCATTATAAAAAAAAAATAACGAATTGTTCCTTTTCAAGTAACGGGAATACCTTACTTTTTTGAAGTAACACGCACAACTTGGTTTTATTAGACCAGCCCGGTATTTTTTGATCACACTAATATGTGTATTATTTTTATAATTTGTTTATATTTGGTTTGGTAGGAGGTACAGGCTTTCTTGGAAAAATGTTGATAGAGAAACTATTACGAAGCTGTCATGATATTTCTATGATATATGTGATGATACGTTCGCAAAAAGATAAAAACCCCAAAATCGATTGGACGAAATGCTTGAAAGGTTAGTATCTAATACACAAACTATATCAAAACATAATATATTTGTGAACCATTGTTATATAAATCTATATAACCCACAGCTTTATGACCGAATAAAAAAAGAAGTACCTAATTTTCGCGAAAAAATCGTACCAATCACAGGAGATTCCAATATCAAAGATTTGGGATTGTCAGAAAGTGATAGAAACATGCTAATAAGTAAGGTAATTAAAATTACAATTATTAACTCTCTCGTTTGTATATATTATATTTTAACGTAAAAAATTAATGTATGTCTAAAAAAGCTTATATTATGTACATATAACATGTTACATACAAGGTATCCAAGAATATTTAGGACAATTTTCATATGCAAATGCAGCGAATTAAACTGAGTTGAAAAGTGCTGTTTTCAATTTTTGTAATAATTAACGAGTTATTAATTTTTAAATATCGTTGTATTAGCGTAGCCTATTGCTAAATGCAAGTGCACGGCGAGATGCAGCTATGTAATCGCCCAGTTACACATTATTTTAAATATAATAGAAATAGGAAAAAGAGAGAATTTATTTCCTTGTTGATAGTTATTCCAGATAGCACAAAGAGTTAAAAAAAATTCAATGATATGTCATTAATTCTGAATTCATTTTCAGATGCAAAATGAATTCTTTTTCTGAAAAATTCTGAAAAAAATTCTTGTCAAAAAATGAACTGTATTATATGTTTTCAAGAGAAGTCTTGAAGACAGCTATAAAAATATTTAATAAAAAATGAGGAGTTCCATTAAAAAAATTTTTAATGGACCTTGATCTGACCTTAAGACTATCTTCGAGATATTAATATCACGTTAATTATTGCGAACATTACAAAATGGTACAGGACTTTTTTACTCAGTTTAGTCCACCTGCTCAGGACGAGTGGGGCTGCATATTCATGCCATCCTGTATAATGCATATATAATTAATATATGTCATAAAGTTTTTACTTATTTTAAGAAAGAAATATAAATTAAATTTAATATTTATTTCAGTCATTTATTCATGTGTCATCAATATACTCAAACTGTCACATAAAACGTATCGAAGAATATTTATATTCGCATTCCAAACATAATCATAAACATCTTATCACATTCGCACGGAACTTACCCGAAAACATATTCGAGGAGAAAATTTCTAAGTAATTCTTCTATTCCAAAAATAATAAAGTATAATTAAGTATATTATATAACATAAATATAGGAAGCTAACTTATCATTTTTGAGCAGAATCTCCTCGAGATGGCCGAATACATACACATTCACGAAGGCAATTGCAGAAGGACTCTTTAAAAATGAAAATAGACGTCCATTTCGAATATTTCGACCCGCAATGGGTAACAATAAAATTAATTATAAAAATTAATAGATTTTTTTAGCGAAGAGTTTACTAAATTCCATTCCTATATAAGTTATATACAGTGTAATTATTTGCCACCGTTTTGTACGATTAGTTTACAACACATAGTATGACGCATCTATATGGTGTGTCTTAAATATGCTAAAAGATTTCAAGAGATGATTCCTCACACAAATTCAAGACGAAAATTTTATATGACTGAATGTCTAAAACGGCTTAGTTTCAAAGATATATAATCAAACATGAAAAAAATTCCGTTTTTTCCATAAATTTCAAAAATCATTTAGACTGTTTTAAAAAATTTTTCTATGTTTAACAGTATGAAGCCTTATCTTTTCGGGCTATATTATTTTTTTATTTAATCAAAGCCGGACTCAAGGATAAGTGGGTATGCTTTTTTTCAAAAAAATTGATATGAATAATTTTCGAATTATGAGGATTGAAAGTCACAATGATGACAGAACATGATCGGGAGCAACATTCAATGCTAATGCCGGTGGCATTGCTAATGCCTGGTAGTCTAAAGGCTTAGAACGCTCGTACGAAATATAATAGATTCGATCGTTCGACTCGCGGTCCCGGCCGAGGTAATATTTTCCGCAATAAATTTATTTACAGTTTTTCAGCACATTAACATCTTCCTAATAAGATGCTTGATTGAGCATCAAATTATTAAAATTGCTTGCCAATTTAATTCGTGATATTACTACAGTGGTTTAATATTTATAAGTTCGAGAAATCAATTCGGCAGTTCGAATTAATGACTATATATAAATATTATATATAAATATATATATAAATATATATATATATGTGTATGTACGTATATAAATGTATTTAAATTTCCGCCCACTCTGTCTATGAATATTCTAAAAATCTCTCTCGCACTTAATAAATAGTTCTAGAACTTTCCAAATTATTGACTCATACATATAAATAGCGGTGAATATACGATACGACTAAGAACATCACATAATGTCACGACAAATTTCTATCTGTGTATTGTTTGTATTTGTGATTCAACTTTATAATTCTGCTGTAAAACAGGTAATGACTCTTTGTTTTTTAGTCTAATCAAAAGATATTAACGTTTCAATAATTTATTTTAAATTAGAATTTGGAAATTCTTGTTCTACACGGTGCATATATGACTTCGGACGTTTTATTATTGGTAGACGAAGTAGCGTCGATTAGAAATAAAACACGTTTTGATAAGTATAACACACGACGATTGAAATTTATTTTAATTTGATGGATCACTGCATTCAAGAATATTCGGACAATTATAACACACGACGGTTGATTTGTATTCCAACTTGATGTAACACTGCGTTCAAAGATTTTTATTTGTTTACTGAAGATGGCCAGATTGTGGCCGAAACGTTTAACATTATTATTTGTATTGTAATAATTTAATTTTGTTGCAATAATAATGAAATAGCACATTGGATAACTTGTGTTTGTGGTTTCTTATGCTCTTTATTTTAGAAATTTACATTCATTTAAGCCCAGTTCTTAAGAATTAACTCACCGAAGTATAATTCTCGTTTCTCATCTCTTTCCAATTCTAGAATAGGAAAGAGGCATTGAATAAAATGAATTGAAGAGTCATGGAACTGGACGTTAATGTATAGCCGGTCACAGAAAGGTTGCAACACCTTTTTTTTCGATGGATCTCGGAATGCAGCTTGCTCACCGAGTGATTGATTTTTTTTCATGGATAAATGGTGAGTAAGCTGCATTCCGAAACCTATCGAAAAAAATGTTGCAACCTTTCTATGACCAGCTACATGTACCACAATAGTTTCTGTTCAAATCTGATCTGTATGTATCACAGTCTCTGTTCAAAATTATATTAATATCTGAATAGTTTTTATAATATTCAATATATTTCAGAATGTGGAAATTATATATGAAAATAGACAAATATTGTAAAGCAATGGAATCTTTTTGTAACACAGAATGGACTTACTAGTATTCTACTGATAACATTCAATCAATGTGGGATAATCTCAATGAGAAAGATCAACAATTATTTAAATTTAACATGATGGAATTTAATTGGACAGAATACTTAATTAATCATTATCAAGGCCTGCGGTTCTATTAATTTAATGACAATGAAAGTTAGTCGTATGAAATGTGCAAGGTAATAAATCTCATTTTCAGTTAATCTTTCCAATTTAAGTTTCTCTTTTTATTTATAGACAAAATGTTTAATTTTAGATTTTATTGGATACATCAAATCATCAAAATTATACTTTTCTTTATAATCTTTTGGATCATCTGGTTCATATTTAGAGGATAATGTTCGAATAATATTTTAAGTATGATATTTGTCATTATATATAATATATATAAACTTTATTTTATAAGATATTCATAATATTTTTATTATAAGATATTCATTATATTATTTATAATATTTTTAAACACTATTTTTAAATAAGGTAATTGCACCGTATATGCAACCTGTCTACTTAAGGTTTGTGACCTTTTTGTAATTTTTACTGAATCTTAAATTAAAAACTGATGGTCAAATTCAAAAGGGGGAACCTTTCTGAATATTAAAAAGTATGAAATATTTCAAATACTTAAATAAATTATGATTTAAAGAAAAAATTATAACATTTTTGAGCCTTATTGTAAATCTTTATACCCAACAACGCAAAATTATGACATAAGACGTCTTTAAGTCATTTTTTTAGACACAAAGAACGTCGATTTGATTTTAGATTTAGATTTTTCTTGTCTGGATACATCTTGAATATTTAAAGTACTTATACAAAAAAGTTGAGATCTTTGTAATATCTTATAATATATATATTTTCATACATCTCCACTAGAGCACAGATAAAAAAAATACTTGTTCTTAATAAAATTATCTTTTATATGTTCTAAATCGTCGCTATAATTTTTATTTTCTATGTTTCACATATATGTATATATTTACATGTACGCACGCACGCACGCACACATATATCCATGTGAGCTAAGCATAGGCTATAATTATATGTATTATATGTATTATATTTGGGTTTACGCAATTTTTCTTTTACTATAGCCAACTACTGAAATCTAGATAGAGTATTAACTTGATAGAAAGATGAAGGTTACACGGTCTCATAACGTACAATATCGCAACCATCGAAATGATACTGAATCATTTAAAAATAGTGGAATATTCAGAACGCGCTTACACACACAACGCTTAGCACACTATAGACTTGCAATAATTTACGTTACGCATACTATAGACTTTTAGAGATAAAAGCGCGTTCTGAGTACAAGTAAGATGTTAATATTTACACGAGATAAACGCGAGATATTTTGCACAACGTAAAATCTATTGTTTTTTGACAACAAAAATAATAATAGGACAGATATATAAAGTTATGAGTGCTATATTTCATTATGGTTCGTGTATCGACGAGGGTCATTATATAAGTATGTCATTATATAAGAGAAGGAACATCTTGAATTGAAATTGACGATGCGCAAGTTATAAAAAAACAATGGCTAAAGATACTTCCGTAATTTTACAGAAAAATGTTACCAAAAATATATAATAAGCAATATATATTTACAACCAGACTGAGATCATTTATATTCCTATTTCGAAAATATTCTTATTCCAACCTCGGAAAGAAAAGTAATAATAACTTGAACTTATCTTTAAAAATAATTTCATTGAAGGTCTTTCTATTCTGATTAAAATAATAATTGTTTTAGGCCCGGTTTCATCAACGTTACTTTGACTTTAAGCGAGACTTAAAACTCTATCTGCCTCGTTTTAAAGCCGAAAAAGAGATACAGATAGACAGAGTTTAAGCCTCGTTTAAAATCAAAGTAACGTTGATTATTACATAAAAGTAAAAGATAAATACCAGTCAAGTTATTAAAAAAGATCAAATAGTTACAGCATTAACTATACTTAAAAAATTGTTCTATATTATATAATGTCACAAAACCCTTAATACTATACAGTGTATAGATGACTGTCGTTTTTATACACATTGATATTTTTATATTACAATTATAAAACGATGGAAGAGGCGTTATACAAACTTACCTTTTTAAAAAAAAGGTAAAAAAGGCGCTAAGAGCGTAGGTTCATCCAATAAAACTATTTTACGGTAAAACCTAAATATGATAAAACCTAGATGATACGTACTGAAAATAAATAGTGTACCAAATTAAAAAGTATAATCCAAGTGGTACTATCTTTACTAAGTGATACAATACGTTTTGTATTTTCATTGGAAGTTTTCCTATTTCAACCTCTCGTCCTAAAAGAATAATAGTAACTTTCAAAAAGTAAAACACAAGTGGTACTATCCTTATTATTTTTAGTTAATTTTAATAATGACACTGTTACGTCCTACAGACGCCACGATATCTTTTTTCTCTTCGCCGCGATTATGGTGGGGGTCTACGAGACCCGAGCAACGCCTTCTGATAACGGACTGATAGAATTGAAAGAGGGACCGGTCAGGGGCCGCGAAAACTCGTAAACGTCAATCAACCCAGAAAAAATGATAAGTTTAATGTAGGCCCAAAAAAAAGACAAGATTGCAAAGACATCACGCAATAGTAAAATTCTAAGCTTTATCATCCGAGACTGAATAACAACTTTATCTTAAAACAAGCGCCATACCGCACTTAAGAAAAATCATAAACGCATAGAATAACTTTCAACAGGAGCGTTATCTGAAACCAAACTCGCACTGACAATAATAGCATGGTAACCATCTGCTTATCTAGTCATATTTTCCGCAAGAATAATAGAATTCGTCATCCGTCTCGAAGCAATCTTGGCCTTTTTTTTTAAACCATAAATCACTTTCTCTTTTTCCCAAAACTACTCTATGTACTTTAGAGCACTCACGATAAAACTTTATAAAAATCGTAAATCTCGCGTGACATTGCAACTAACATTAGGATCCTAAACAAAGAGCTCCACACCCTTTTTTCGGGGTATAAATAGAGGTCCCGCGGAAGCACAGAGCGTCAGTACGGGAGTTAAACTCATCTAGTCCGTGTCAGTACGGGATTTAAACTCATCTAGTCCGCGTCAGTATAGAGTTTTAAAACCATGGAGACGGCATCAGCAAGTAGTTATCTAGAACAATCCGAAAATTAACCCGCGTTCGATCCGAGTGTGAATTCTTAAAAAAATGAAATGCAACTGAAGACACTCTTCGCTGACGACGGACCTCCTTGGCCCACTCGCCTACCCGATATCTTGGAGACAACTTATAAGTAAGTCATAATTATTTACCGTCCACCCCGCGTTTCCCATGGAAAAACACATTCATTGTATACACACACATACACACGCACACATTCATCCACAAGCTATAGATAGTATATATTTTTTTTTTGTAAAAGAAAGTTTATAATGTACAAAACCCTTTGTTAATTATTATTTTTCATTTTATTAATAAATGTAATCTAAGGTATTTCCCTGTTTTTTTTTTTTGGCATCACCCCTCGTATTCACTTTCCTCGAATACCCGAGATCGCACGAGGTCCAGTCCCGAGTCAAAGGGATTAAGTTCCTTGACCGAAAGATAGGACCGACGTTCGCACTGTCCAGCGGAACAGGTGTCATAGCGTCCCTTCGGACGTTGACCCACATTCCGGGACTTAAAAGGTGCGTACGACTCACAGGTGTTCGCCTCCGTGCGTATACCTGTGAGATTGAGTCTAACCGTCCTTCCATACCCTCTCCATTCTCCCTTATTGTCTCCTTGACCAAATTTCAAGGGTTTGGACGTAACAACACATATCATTTGTATCTTTATCAAATTAATTAATTAAATTCTACCAAATTAAAAATTGAAACTCCAGAATACCTTTTTATTATCTTTTTACTTAACTTTAATGCTATGTGTATATAATGCATATAAAAGCTTTGATATCAACAACAAGCGCCAAGTTAAACTAGTATATTTATTTATTATTTACTTAATTCTTATGATATACCTATTATTTTTATGAAAGAAAAAGATTTGATATCAGCAATGGCGCAAAGTCGAATGAAACTATAAAATTTTTATGAAGTTAAATGCTATGTATATGTATGTGCAAGGAAGTAATTCAGATAGATATACGGTTTAGATAGTATAGAATAAGTACTTATATGGCGTGCATTATATATTGTAAAAGCATATATAATTAAGAATAGGATAATTTTAGGTATGTAAAACATACGTTATAAAAGCGATACATAGATTTAAGATTATAAAAGCGGTGTGTAGATTTAAAATTTAAAATTAGATTAAAAATTGATTATACTTGTAATTGTGATTGTAATTTTAATATGATTATTTTAATTAAAATAATGACACGTATCATTTGTATCTTTATCAAATTAATTAATTAAATTCTATCAAATTAAAAAGTAAAACCCAAGATTATTTTATTATTTTATTATTTACTTAACTAATAATATGTATCATGTGTATAAAAGATTTGATATCAACAACAGGCGCCAAGTTAAACTAGTACATTTATTTACTTAATTCCAATGATACTTACAATTAAAAAGTAAAAGTGGTACTATCTTTATTTACTTAATTCTAATGATATGTATCATGTGTATAAAAGATTTGATATCAACAATTGGCACCAAGTTAATTTTATATATAATATAACATTACTTTTAAAATCCGAAGCGCCACTACGATCTGAATATTGAGATGTTGAAATAATATATATATTTTCAAACAAATGAATTAATTTCAGAAATGATAATTACGTGCCGATATGATTGTCGGCATTAAACGCAATTGATCTGAATTCATTTGTTTGAAAATATTATATATATATTAGTTCAACATCTCAATACTCAGACCGTAGTGGCGCTTCGGATTTTAAAAGTAATGTTATTTAACATAAACGGTCTTGTTTCCTATCTTATTGTTTATATATAATATAATTTTTAACAAGTAAAATTGTTATTTCATTTGATGTACAGATATCTTCTTTATTTACAGTCTTGAGAACTCATTGAACGTTTCGACTCTCTTTCGAATCTTCTTTAGCAATATTCTTATTCTATATTGGATTTCGCGAACGGACAAAATAGAGTCACTCACAGGTTGTCAAAATTTTTTAGATTCATTAAAAGTAAAATTAAAAAGTAAAACCCAAGTGGTACTTTACTATATGATATGCTGTGTATCTTTTAATATTTTCATTGAAAGTCTTTTTATTTCAACTTCTCAAAAAATAGTAGTAACTTTAATTCTTCTTCAAAAATATTTTCATTCAGTCTTCCTATTCCAACACAAAAAATAATTGCTTTAATTTTCTTCAAACAACATTATAAAAATTATCACTCACAAAATTTACTTGCACAAGTATACTTTACAAGTTATTTGAACGTGTATAATCGGTCTAATAAAATTGCACAAAAAATGAAATCTAGTGGTATGTACTTTGTACCCATTCGAGACTCTTATTATCTATCATAAATGAGAATAGGTTATTCAATTTTCGCTAAAAATATTATATCAAAAAGTTATGTCTATAGAGTTATGTCTATAAGTTAAGTTTATAGAAAGAGAAACATAAAGTGTATTTAACAAGGAAAGATTCAGTACCAATCTCACGACGCGAAGCAGGTATTCATAGTCGATTCTTACATTTAAGACTGCTTAAGTACAATCTTAAAATGTCATAAGTCAATCCGAGGACTGTATTAGCACCTTAAAACATTATTTAAGACAGTTTTAAAATAAAAACGGACCATGTATATCGCTCCATATTTACCGCTTTACGTTTAACAGATTTTTCTCTCTGACGTAACATTCATAGACAGAGACTTAGAACTAGGCGGAGATCTAGAAAGAGATGCTTGCAAACTAAGCACACCATTGGTGCGTTCGGGGAGGGGCTATTAGTGTTATTTCTATCATTCTCTTCGTTAGACGTAAAATAAAGATAAAATGATAAACTCACAAAAAGCGCTAATAGCGTCTGACCGAACGGTATAATTGACTTCAGGTATATAAATTCCATCAGATCGTCTCCTGATTTTGTCTGGTCAAGAGTTCTTGGCTGAAATTGAAGTATTCAGGAGTCTTAATCTCTATCCCACAGACCTCGCTGTAAATACAACATGAAAACTGAAGCACACAGAACACCGATACAAAGTTTTTACGCCAGGCAGACAATCTTTATTACAGGTATTTACCAAATGTAACAGTAAAGTAAAACATTAGTAAAATTAAAATTATAAGAAAACGGCTTAAACAATTCAAAATCCAATATATAAACGAGAGCTACGAGACAATATAATATACTTATTAACAATATCAAAAGACAAAATTATAAAACATATGTAAAAAAACAATAAAATTGATAATAGAACTTAATAACATTGAACTTAACAACATCGAAAATGACCGTGTGAGATTGAAACGTATGTCCATCATAAATTTCGTTATTAAGTTCCGTTATCAATTTTATATTGTTTTTTCTACTTTTGTTTTATAATTTTATCTTCTGATATTGTTAATAAATATATTATATTGGCTCGTAGCTCTTGTTTATATATGAATAATTAAATATTAATATTAAAAAGAGAATCTTGTAAGACCCAGCAAAGAATAAATTAAAATGGATTGAAATTTTTTTCTATCCGAATGTGTAGTTTAAATAGCGAATACTTTTTTATGGATTTAATTGGATTCAATTGAATTCAATTAGATTCAATTGGATGCAATTTTCAATCCAATTGGATGCAATTGGATTGAAAAACTGCATTTCCTATTTAAAATTATAAATTGAACAGTATTCACGATGTATGTGTTGTGCACAGAAAAAGCTAATATTATTTATAGATTGAAAAGCATAGAGGTATGCTCCATGCAATTCCTATAAATGAATAAAAATGTATTCAGGATTGAAAAGTATTCATTTTAACATTCAATGTGAATCAATATTTCTGAAAATCAGAATCCATTTCAATCCATACTCGTTTGCGGGGGAGATCTTGAAAAAATGCATTCTTTTATGTATAATTTTGTTATATAATCTTAAACCTTCATCAGTACTCTGAAATTTTCGGTCATGATTTGATTAAGGGTCATAGCATTAAGGGTCATAGCATATTTTTTATTATTCTGGATTACATAATAACATTGATATACGTGTAATGATGAATGTCGAACGTCATGTGATTGATGTCGTACGTAGAGTGAATCCTGTATCTCAAGTACGCTGGGTTCGTTCAGATCAATCCCGAGCAGCCGAGAGAAAACGAACAGTATTAATATATAACATGAAATTTATGTCATATTATATATTAGCACTATAGTTGAATTCGTCGAGAACGTTGGACGGTTTTCTTTATTCTTTATTTTACACATTGAACGCTACACCCTTACAATTGTGATATTAATTTTTTAATTCTTTTGACCTCAAAATTTGAAGATTTTTTTTTAAATATTAACATGGATTTTCTCAATTATCGGACTCTGAGAACAACGAGAAATTTTCGCAATCAGTTAATCAATCGCTTGACGAGCAATTTTCCGTTTCTCATGTAATTATGTAACGAAACAGTCGCTTTCTTAATCTTTGAATAATAATTTTTACTGCGTCGGAATTTTTTGTACGTCTGAAGAGGGCCTAAATACATAGTCGAAACATGTACTTAGTATTGTATTTTGTAGCGTTTTAACTTTCTTATTTTCTATAATTCTTGTTTGTTATATCTATCTTCAATTATATTTATATTAAATTAACAAGATTTAGATTTTTTTTTATATTTTCTGACTCTTATTAGCCTTTTATATCTCGTTGTCATACTTTGAACATTAAGAGTCCTATTATTTTAAGTTTTTTATATCACATTATGTATGCTGATATTAACTGCGTTGTGCTCTCAGTTAAATTATACTACCCAGCAAACGAGAATGGATTGAAATGGATTAAAATGATTTGGATTCAGATTTTCAGAAATACGGATTCATGAATGTTAAAATGAATCCTTTTCAATATTGAATGCATTTTTATTCATTTATAGGAATCGCATGGAACACATTTTTATATTTTTCAATTTAAAAATAATATTATATCACTTTGTGTGATGTAGTATGCATCGTGATGTGATATTGCTTAATTAAAAATTCTGAATAGAAAATGCAGTTTTTCAATCCAATTGAATCTAAAAATAATATTGAAGTCATTTCTGCGCATTTTAAATACTGCTTAATTAAAAATTCTGAATAGGAAATGTAGTTTTCAATCCAATTAAATCTAAAAATAATATTGACGTCATTTTTGCGCATTATAACTACTGCTTAATTAAAATTTCTGAATAGGAAATTCTTTATAGGCATTCTTTAATCCAATTGATTGAAAAGTTTTTCTTTTAATGGCCCAATAAATTTTCTTAAAAGGCCATGAATACTACTCAAAATTATGAGTAGAAAATCCATTGTTTCATTTAAAAATACATCGTGAATACTATTTTATTCAGAATTATGTAAAAGAAATTTTTCGTTTTAATTTCACTGAGTTAAAAGTTATAAAAAGTTATATCGTAAAAATATAAATCATGAATTCTATTTCATTTAATAGTTAAAAGAAACATAAAAAGAACTACGTAAATATGTATAATAAATGTTACATTTGTAAATTCCTTATTTTTAATAATTTAATAAATTAATCGCTTTTATGTATATTTTAATATGTTTCCTTTATTATACAGCTAGCGTAGATTTTTTTGTATAAAAGTTTTAAAATAATAACTATAGAATTTCATGTAATTACTGCTTTAATTTATTTAAACTTTTACATGTATAAAAATTTTTTATATGGAATCCAATTCATTTTTATAGATTTAAAATATGGATGGATCGAAAATTTCCAATCTATTTTAATCTATTTTTAATTGCTGGGTATTTAAGGTTATTTTAAATATTGAAGGCTGTTGAATTTGTACATATTGAATTTTTTAGATTTTAAATTTATATCTTTTTCTTGTCTTATTGTGATTTTATGCCTAACATTCAACGAATATCATATTTGGGAGGATTCCATTAGCGCACAATGCGATACCATTCAAAGTGCATTCGTTTCGCGCATGATGTGCATAATGCATCATTTATACTTGTTTAACATTCGGTGAGTAACAAGAATAAATAACCCAGCAACGAAAATAGATTGAAAATTTTTTTCTATCCGAATGCATATTTTAAATAGCGAATACTTTTTTTGGATTTAATTGGATTCAATTGGATTCAATTAGATTCAGTTAGATGCAATTGGATTGAAAAACTACATTTCCTATTCAAAATTTTAAATTGAACAGTATTCACAATGTATTTTTTGTGCACAGAAAAAGCTAATATTATTTTTAGATTAAAAAATATAGAGATATGTTCCATGCAATTCCTATAAATAAATAAAAATGCATTCAGGATTGAAAAGCATTCATTTTAACATTTTAACACACAGTGAATCAATATTTCTGAAAATCTGAATCTATTTCAATTCATTTCAATCCATTCTCGTTTGAGGATGCATCATGCGTGAAATGGAAAGCAGCCCCACTCACATCGGTCGAGTTAGGTTACTTAGGCCCGGTTGTTCCACTTTTTGGTAAATTTTACCTGTTAGATAAATCTGGCAATCCGCACATGTGATTGGGTAACTTTGCTTATTCAATAGATAAAATTTCTCAAAAAGTGGAACAATCTGCTCCTAGTTTTTTAAAACAGCGAAAAGTTACTAACTTTTCGCTGCTTTACCAATGAGAATATTTTTTTTATATTGTTTTTTATATTGCTGTTAAATATTTGTATCAATCTAATCTACGTTTTATATGAATTAACATCGGAGTTTTACATTCAAAATAAAAGTGATTTTATTGTCAAATATAAGATCTATTAATGTGATAAGATACAATGTTTAATTAAACAAGTAATGGACTCTAGAATGAATAATAAATATAGCAAACTCCGAGACACGGCAAGGAACAATATTGGTTTTTAGATCTGATATCAAGTTTTGTAATAATAAACTTAAACAATAATACAATAGAAAGGTCTAAACCAATATTCTATTAGTAATTATTCTAATTATATTCACCTATTTCTACACGCGTGGGCTCACCAAAGTCCAACGCAAAAAAGGGAAGATCACTGAAAGACGAATTCCGATTCCACCTCTTTCATTTATTTGCGCGTATACCGAGATTAATTCGATCGCAATTACTGTTCTACATTGGCTAATTAGCGATGTGCGGAACTCTTCCTCATGGATACCATTTTGAATGGATAGACCCGATAAAAAAGAATACCACTGCACGTTCTAAAGGTTATGCTCGAAATCTACTATTAATATGCGTAAGGATATATAGGAAGTAACGTTGACATAAATATATTGCAGTGAAATTGTTTTGAAGAGAATCAAATAAATTTGGATGTGAATAAATTCGTAGTTTTATTCAGAGTTAGGAAGTAACTCCTTACTTGTTGCGTTCCTACGCCGTTATCGTTACTTTTTTCAATAACAATCATTACTTTATTCTGTCTGTAACGGTAACGTCGTTACATTTTTACAGTAATGGTAATGAATTTAGCCGTTACTTTTACCGTTACTTTAGTTCCCTATTATTTTCTTATTTTATAATTTCTTAAAAAATATTTTGTCTTTAATATTTTATACTGTGTTCTAATAGGTACTGCCAATGTTGAAAATATATAATTCATATTACATATATATTATTACACTGTAAATTTTACGGTAAAGATAATAAATATTGAAATACACATAATAATAATCCTGGATAATAATCCTGGATAGTAATCCCATAATAGTAATTCTAGAAATAAATCGCTGAAATCATTGAAAATTGCTGAAACCTTTATCAATTGATTCATTTCATTATGAATTATACTGAAATGTGTCTATTGATAAAGATTTCACCGATTTATTTCCACCAGAGGACATTAACGTTTAAAAATGATATTAATCTATCATCTGTATAATCCAAATTCTTATAAAAATGAATACATTACAACAACGACATTATGAAAATAAAGAATTAATAAAACTGATAGATAAATTTAATATAGAAAAAAGCTTGCTCTATATACAAACTATAGTTAGTGGAGAGTTTCAAATTTGAATATTTATTTCACATTTAATATTAAATTATCAGCTAATGTAATTTTAAAATCTAATAACTTACAGCATTATAAAAAAAAGTAACGAATTATTCCTTTTCAAATAAGGGTAATGTCTTACTTTTTTGAAGTAACACGCACAACCTTGGTTTTATTGGATCAGCCCGGTATTTTTTGATCACACTATGTGTATTATTTTTCTAATTTGTTTATATTTTGTTTGATAGGAGGTACAGGCTTTCTTGGAAAAATGTTGATCGAGAAACTGTTACGAAGCTGTCCTGATATTTCTATGATATATGTGATGATTCGTTCGCAAAAAGATAAAAACCCCAAAAATCGATTGGACGAAATGCTTGAAAGTCCGGTTAGTATCTAATACACAAACTATATAAAAACATAATATATTTGTGAATCATTGTTATATAAATCTATATAATCCACAGCTTTATGACCGAGTAAAAAAAGAAGTACCTAATTTTCACCAAAAAATCGTACCAATCATAGGAGATTCCAATATCAAAGATTTGGGATTGTCCGAAAGTGATAGAAACATGCTAATAAGTAATGTAATTGAAATTACACTTATTAACTCTCTCGTCTGTATATATTATATTTTAACGTAAAAAATTGATGTATGTCTAAAAAAGCTTATATTATATACATATAACATGTTATATATAGTACATTAAGGTATCCCAGAATATTTAGGACAATTTTCATATGCAAATGCATGAACTAAACTGAGTCGAAAAGTGCTGTTTTCAATTTTTGTAATAGTTAACGAGTTATTAATTATTAAATATCGTATTAACGTAGCCTATTGCTAAATGCACGGCGAGATGCAGCCATGCAATCACCCAGCGATCGAGGCTACATATGCGGCAAGGTGTTTACTACTAATAAGGTGTTCAGTAATCTCGATCACTGTGCGGATGCATCTCGCTGTGCACTTGCATTCTTAGGCGGTAAGCCGGGCTAATACAGTGATTTTTAATAATTAATACTCGTGTATTTGGTGAAATGATCGTCCAAATATGTGCTTATTCGGTGATCTTTAGAAATGAATATCTCGTTAATCATTGCAAAAATTGAAAAGTTGTAAAAGACTTTTCGACTCAGTTTAGTCCGCTCTACCTGCTCGGGACGAGTGGGGCCGTATATTCATGCCACCCTGTATATGTATATATAGAGGGTGAATCATTTTAATTTATCCAGTCGATTTCCTCAAAATCTATGAGTTTATAGCCAAAACGTTTCAGACAAGAGTTTTATGGTTTGAAGGGAAAAAGAAGTTGATGACCTTGGTTGTCCTTGAGAAGATAGTCTTAAGGTCAGATCAAGGTTAAAAATTTTTTTAATGGATGTCCTCATTTTTTATTAAAAATTTTTATAGCTGTCTTCAAGACTTCTTTTGAAAATATAATAAAGTTCATTTTTTGACAAGAATTTTTTTCAGAACTTTTCAGAAAAAGAATTCATTTTGCACCTGAAAATGAATTCAGAATTGATGACATATCATTGAATTTTTTTTTAACTCTTTGTGCTATCTAGGATGACTATCAACAGGGAAATAAATTCTCTCTTTTTTCGATATTTCTATTATACTTAAAATAATGTGTAATGATTATTATTATTAGGTATCCATAATTTTTCATATGGCAGCAAATATGCAATTCTACGGAAAGATCAAAATTTCTACAATAGTAAACATTGATGCTACTGCTATCATCTTAAAACTTGCAAAACGCATGCCGAATTTGAAGGTAATTGATCTAACAATATGTTTTAACAATAATAATTAGCAAAAATTATTCATATATGATATAATTAATATATATGTATAATATATACCATATACATATATATATAATTAATATATATCATAAAGTTTTCAGTTATTTTAAGAAAGAAACATAATTTAAATTTAACGTTTATTTCAGTCATTTATTCATGTGTCAACAATATACTCAAACTGTCATGTAAAACATATCGAAGAACGTTTATATTCGTATCCCATTAATCATAAACATCTTATCACATTCTCACGGAACTTACCCGAAAACATATTCGAAGAGAAAATTTCTAAGTAACTCTTCTATTCCAAAATAATAAAATATAATAAAATATATTATATAATATAAATATAGGAGGGGTATAATATAAATATGGGAATTAACTTATCATTTTTTGAGCAGAATTTCCTCACAATGGCCGAATACATACACATTCACGAAGGCGATTGCAGAAGGACTCTTTAAAAACGAAAGTGGAGATTTACCAATTGGAATATTTCGACCTGCAATTAGTAACAATATAATTAATTATAAAAACTAATAGATTTTTTTAGCAAAGAGTTTACTAAATTCCATACCTGTATAAGTTATCTACAGTGTAACTATTTGCTACTGATTTGCACGATTAGTTTGCAACACATAATATGGCACATCTATGTGGTATGTTTTAAATACACTAAAAAATTTCAAGAGACGATTCCTCGCACAAATTCAAGACGAAAATTTTATATGACTAAATGTCTGAAACGGTTCAGTTTCAAAGATACATAATCAAACATAAAAAAATTCCGTTTTTTCCATAAATTTCAAAAATCATTTAGATTGTTTAAAAAAATTTTTGTATGTTTAACACTATGAAGCCTTATCTTTTCGCATTATTTTTTTATTTAATCAAAGCCGGACTTAAGGATAAGCGGGTAGCTTTTTTTCCGAAAAAAATTGATACGCCACTGATTTTTTTTAAGTTTCACATTTCTTTAAGATAATTGGGATAAATAAAATTGGGATAAATGAACAAAAAAAGGTCTCTTACATATTTTCAATAGAATAAATCATTCCCGAGGAAAAAAATAAATTCAAATTTGTTGACTCCAAAATCATTTGATTGATCTTATTACGATTTATTTGATATTGATCTCAGAAATGACTTATTCTATCGAAAATATTAAAGAGACATTTTTCTGCGAATTTTCCCAATGCTTTTCTGTTGATATCCTATTTATCATAAAAAAATTTTGAACTTAAAGAAATCAATTGCATATCAATTTTTTTCATAAAAAAAGGAGAGTCGCTTCATCTTTGTGTTGGTTTCTAATTGAATAAAAAAAATGTATAACCTCAAAAAATGATCGGCTTCTTATCCTTTAAACACATATAAAGTTTCATTAAAATAACCCGAATGATTTTCGAAATTTTTTAGAAAAAGCACCTTTTTATTATTTTGATATTATATACCTTTGAAATTAAACTGTTTCGAGACATGATCGTATGAAGTTTTTATCTTGGTTTTCCTTCCTCGAGGTCAATTCCTTTTGTATGAGGAATCACCCCTTAAAGTCTTTTAGGGTACTTAGAACACATCCTGTATAATGTGAAAGTTTATAATTTTAAAATAACTATATAAACAATCGTGGAGTGCGTGCATGCTTGCGTACGTTTAATTAAATTTAATATAAATACTTGTGCGTCTACGCAGAGGAATAATTAAGATTCATTTTAGTTCTATCTAGCGCCAGTGAACCACTTATCGGGTGGATCGAAAATATGTATGGGCCACCAGGTATCGCAACGAGTATACTACTTGGTCATATAAGATTTTATCGTTGTAATAGCACTTACAAGGCAAATATAGTGCCTGTTGATTTTACCGTAAACGCCTTAATTGCTAGTGCGTGGGATGTTCACAAACAACACAGGTACGATCAGGTTCACGTGATTTATATTGTTGTAACTATAAAAAAGAAAATATGAGGAATAACAAGTACATAAGAATAAATATAATGTATTCAAATCAAATTGCATCAAAGAACAATTATATATGTAATATTATAGTATCAGGGTGTCCCATATGTCCCGGACTGGTAGAATATCTCGGAAAGTATGCTTTTGAGAAAAATGTTTCAGACAAATGTTGCATTATATGAAACATGTATTTAGTGATGCTAGCAGTTTGACCTTGGCGTCGCCAAGGTCAGAGAAATAATAAATATTTAAATGGCCAAACTACTGCTTAAAACAAAAATTCACAAATAACCTTTTTACTTAATTTTTTGAAAACTTTCTGTCTGTGGTAGTCTAATCTGCGAATTTCAGGATATCCTGTGTAGAGTTTTTATTAGTGCAAAAGTTATAAAATATTTTTATAAACTTCTTATTTTATTAAGCCTTGGTAGTCTAAAGGCTTAGAGAATGCTCGTACGAAATACAGTACATTCGATCGTTCGACTCGCGGTCCCGGCCGAGGTAATATTTTCCGCAATAAATTTTAATATTTATAAGTTCAAAAAATCAATATGAATTAATGACTATATATAAATATTATATATGTATATATATATATATATATATATATATATATATATATATACACATATATACAATATATA
>JAANIC010005483.1:873420-929581 GCA_017607545.1 Acromyrmex charruanus
TATATATATATATATATATATATATATATATACACATATATACAATATATATATAGTAATTCAGATTGAATAATTTTAACATCAAAGATCTAGCTTTGTGATCATTACTTCTATATCTTATTATTGAGTTTCCAAATGTACGGGTCAGTAAGATTCTTATTGTTTAATATTAATAATATATTTTATTTAAATACAGGTTTATGTTCTAGGCGGGCCAAGGACATGTTAATTTATAATTTCGTTCCGCCAATCGATGGCCCTACTTGGAATGAATACCATTATGCACTACTTGACATCAATAAAATGTATCCCTTGCATAATGCCATATACTTGCCAATAATGACTTTCTTCAAACATGAGATACCATACAGATTTTGCGTTTGGTTCGGTCA
Organism: Acromyrmex charruanus; assembly: GCA_017607545.1. Taxonomy (NCBI): domain Eukaryota; kingdom Metazoa; phylum Arthropoda; class Insecta; order Hymenoptera; family Formicidae; genus Acromyrmex; species Acromyrmex charruanus. The sequence goes on from JAANIC010005483.1 coordinate 873,813, forward strand.
CTACCTTCCTGCTTTACTTTTGGATGCCACCAGTATCTGTATTGGACGTAGGCCGAGGTATCAAGCAAAGGCCATTGCACGTAAAAATTGTCGTAAAAATTGTAAAAATAATCGTAACTATAAAACTGTAAAAAATAATAAATTGATTGGCTATTGCATCGGGGCCAAGCGTTGCTGCGTTCTGTGTGCAGAAGCAACGCGAGTGAAATGTCATAACAATGGTGGAAGGGATTCCATGGTGTGTGCAATTGGACGATGTCTCTCTTTAAATCTCCGCCCACTCTGTCTATGGATATTCATGAGTTTCAAGGGGCAGGGTTGCCAGATACTTGACAAGCGTAGTCGCCGATTGAGGGGTCTCGTGTCGCCTAATTGAAACGCGCTTTCTAAAAAAAAAAGGGAAAAATAGGAGAGAGAGAGAGAGAGAGAGAGAAACTCTGCACCATAAATTTCTATATTTCTGATGAATATTGAATATTATACATTACCGGCCTATAATTAAAAGTGTGTATAGGTACATTTATTTCATTTGCGGAAAAACTACACAAACTTTAACAGTATTTGCCAATGCCAATGATGACTTTTCCAAAAATATAAAAATATATGAGAACGCAAATACTGCTAAAGTTTGTGTAGATTTTCAAAAAGGAAATGTGTGTACTTACGCCTTGTATAGCAATATAGTATAAACAGTAAGTTTGATATCTAGTTTTCGCTTCTATAATATAATGGCTGCAGTTGCGTCTGAAAATTGATTGACAAATTGATCATATTGATATTTATTATATATATATATATATATATATATATATATATATATATATATNAAAATACTTACCATATTTTAATTTAGGCTGAACACGCACATTTAGATTATTCATTTTTGTTGAAGAGTTCGATTGGCATATTTTATAAAATCTGCATGTTGTGCGCGTAAATTTATTTCACATACTTTACATAGAGTCTCTTTGTTATCGATTGTGGCAAATGTGTCTTTGTTCTCTTCTAGCCAATCTATAAGTCGATACTACAACTTTTATTATTTATTCTTTTATATTTTAAACCTTCGTCGGCATTGTTAAGTAGTTTAAGGGGTAATATCACCTTGTGTGCCGAAAAAGTAGGATCATTTTTCGGAATTTATTATGAAAGAATGAAAAGATTTATTAAAAAGCGGCTTGGTGCATATAAAAGTACATGTCTTTAACTACATAAAAAAATTTTTTTCAGATTTTTTAAAAACAAAATGGCGGCGTATCAGTAGGGCACTTGACTTTCCGCTGACCGCATCGGGCGTACCGCTACAGGTCGCAATTTTGCACCTAGAATAAAAACCAAAATTTTTTCTTAAAATATAGCCCAAAATCTAGTGCACATCGAAGGATTTTGCCGAAAAATTAAAATTTGACGATTTTACAGCCAATTTTCGAGCGATTTTTTTAATAAAAAATACAACAAAAATACAAATTGATACCATTTCTTTTAAAAACAATTTTTCGGCAAAATCCTCCGATGTGCACTAGATTTTGGGCTATATTTTAAGAAAAAATTTTGGTTTTTATTCTAGGTGCAAAATTGCGACCTGTAGCGGTACGCCCGATGCGGTCAGCGGAAAGTCAAGTGCCCTACTGATACGCCGCCATTTTGTTTTTAAAAAATCTGAAAAAAATTTTTTTATGTAGTTAAAGACATGTACTTTTATATGCACCAAGCCGCTTTTTAATAAATCTTTTCATTCTTTCATAATAAATTCCGAAAAATGATCCTACTTTTTCGGCACACAAGGTGATATTACCCCTTAAGCCGTAATCACACCACAAATTGTTGATTACGATCGTTACGGTTGCCGGTTTAATTTGAGCAATAATGATGCAACAAGTGCAGATTAGCTGTAACGTGATTGGCGAAAATAGAACGGACAATCGGCAACTATAATCGAATTTAGGATGCGATAGAGAGCCTCCCGTAATACATCCGTTTTCTTAACATTTACAATCAAAATATTGATCATGGTGTGTCGTTAAAGAGTTAATTTCAAAATTTGAGAGTTAATTTCAGAGCATTCACCAATTTGAAATTAAATTTATAATTGATACTGTTACAAGAAGGCCCTTGAAATCAATAGATCTTCTAGATGTAAAAATCTTATTTAAGGATATATAAAGGAAGTCTCGGCGCTGCTGTCACGGCGTCGCCTAAAAGTCGCCGGAGGGAAAAAGAAAATCGCCTAATTTGCGACATGTTGCTCTCGGAAATTTTTTGTCGCAAATTCTTATTCCAAGTCGCCTAAAAGGCGACATGTCGCCTAATCTGGCAACCCTGTCAAGGGGTGCATTCCGAGTTACGCTGATGTATCATTTTATCCTTTATTATTTGATAAACAACGAGGGCAAATGATGCATCATGTGCTTTGTTCGTTGGAACTCGGAACGCACCCAAGGGCTACAACTATGAAATATGGGGCGAAATATGGGGCGGAATTCATAATCTGTTTTTTATTTTAAAACTGCCTTAATATAATGTCTTAAGATGTTAATACAGTCCTCGGATTGACTTACGACATCTTACGAGTTTACTTACGACAGTCTTAAATGAATCGACTATGAATATCGACCTCTATCGCGTCGTGAAGTTGGTTCTGAATTTTTTCTTGCACAAGGAAATATTGATAGATTTTCGTCCTGCCACTGAGTCACACAACCTTGATAGATTTTCTGTTATGCCTATAATATTTCATTTAACTTTTACAATTGACTAAAATTTTTATGTGCATTAGCCATAAATATAAATACTGTATCTTTATTGGATACATTCAGTTTTACAATCTCAGCGCTCAATGAACGGTCATACTGAATACACTCATTTAAGCCCAATTCTTAAGAATTAATTCACCGAAGTACAACTCTCGTTTCTCATCTCTTTCCAATTCTAGAATACGAAAGAGGCATTGAATAAATTGAATCTCGATTAAGAGTTGTGGAACTGGGCCTTAATGTACAGACGGTCATAGAAAAGTTGCAACACCTTTTTTTTCGATGGGTTTCGGAATGCAGCATGCTCACCGAGTGATTGATTCTTATTCATGGATAAATAAGAACCAATCTGGTGAGTAAGCTGCATTCGGAAACCTATCGAAAAAAGTATTGCTTTCTGTGACCAGCTGTATGTACCATAATAGTTTCTGTCCAAATCTGATAAAATTATATTAATAATCTGAATAATTTTAACAATATTCAATATTATATTTCAGAATGTGGAAATTATATATGAAAATAGGCAAATTTTGTAAAGCAATGGAACCTTGTTGTAACACAGAATGGACTTATTCTACTGATAATATTCAATCAATGTGGGATAATCTCAATGAGAAAGATCAACAATTATTTAAGTTTAACATGGTGGAATTTAATTGGACAGAATATTTAATTAATCATTATCAAGGCCTGCGGCGCTATCAACTTAATGAAAATGACAGTATGTTGAAAGTTAGTCGTATGAAATATGTAAGGTAATAAATCTCACTTTCAGTTAATCTTTCCAATTTAAGTTTCTCGTTTTTATTTATAGACAAAATGTTTAATTTTAGATTTTATTGGATACATCAAATCATCAAAACTATATTTTTCTTTGTAATCTTTTGGATCATCTGGTTCATGTTTAAATAGAAGATAATGTTCGAATAATATTTTAAGTATGATATTTACCTTGTCTCATTATATATAATATATATAAACTTTATTTTATAAGATATTCAGTAATATTTTTAAACACTATTTTTAAATAAAGTAATTGCACCGTATATGCAACCTGTCTACTTAAGTTATGTGACCTTTTTGTAATTTTTGCTAAATCTTAAATTAAAAACTGATGGTCAAATTCAAAAGTGGGAACCTTTCTGAACATTAAAAAGTATGAAACATTTCAAATACTTATGATTTTAAGAAAAAAGTTATGATTTCAGAAAAAAATTATTTTTGAGCCTTATTGGGAACACATGCACAAAAACAGAAGAAATCGCAAATCTAACATAGACTATAACATCCGGTTATTTTATATCAATATATCTTAAGTAAATGTATTAACTATCATCAATTATATCATTCGATATACAGAGTGTTTGAAAGGAGCGTGTAGAGGATCGATAAACTAAGAAAAAAGATCGTAGAGATAACATTCGTTTTTACTTCGTTTTGGAAAAAATCACAAAAAAACCAAAACGTAATTTTCATTTTTGTGTTTTCTCATTACTTACATTGTATTTATTCACTTGCTAATGTAGATATTACTCAAAATGTTGCACTCTGCAGCATTGCAAATATTGCATTTGGTACGCGCAAACAGCTCGTATTCATCGTTTTCTCCTTACGGGAAACGAGTCCATCTTGTGATATTATGCTGCTTGTAAAGCGGATTACGCTCGTAGTAAAGGCGTACGTCAAAACAGAGAGAAACCTGAGAGAAATATGACGACCTAAAACTTGTAATCGCAAAATACTGCCATGCACTACTGCCTCCTGACAAAGTGGATTTAAGCTACATAGTAAGATCCACTTTTTGGGCTGACTCGATATTTGATTCGTATTCTCGTGCTACATTCACAAAATATGGATCAGAAATATTCATCTCTACAATCTTACATGGACGTGATGTTTATTTCGTTTAAAAATATTAATATTAAAGATATATTACACCCTTTTTTTTTTACAAATGTACTAATATTTATATTTCAAATAATAAACTATATATATTTAAAAGTTGTATTTCACGCATTTTATTTCTATTAAACACATTTTTATTTATTTTATTTGTTATTATTTTTTTATCACGATATTAAAATTTGAAAAGCATATAATGACAAAATTAATCTAAACCTTTTTTGTATAAGTACTTTACGTATTTAAAATGCAGTTATAAGTTTCATTGCGACGCAAAAATTAAGTGTTTAATAAAATAGGGAACAATATATTTTGTTAACAATAAAATAAATTAAAAGAAGGATTGATGAGCCAAGCTAGTTAATTATGTGTGCTTGTACTTATCAATTTTTATAAACAAATATTAAAACAATCAAGAGTTTTAATTTAAAATACTATTTATTTATAGAACAATATAACCATGCAATTTCTGCATCGCAGTAAATCTTTATATAATATAATACCCAACAACGCAAAATCTAAAATTATGACATAAGATGTCTTTAAGTCATTTTTTTAGACGCAAAGAACGTCGATTTGATTTTAGACACTTTTTGTTGTCTGGGTACATTTTGAATATTTAAAATACTTATACAGAAAAGTTGAGATCTTTGTAATATCTTATAATATATATATTTTCATATATCTCCACTAGAGCTCAGATAAAAAAATACTTGTTCTTAATAAAATTATCTTTTATACATTCTAAATCGTCGCTATAATTTTTATTTTCTGTATTTCACATATATGTATATTTACACGCACACGCGCACGCACGCACACATATATCCATGTGAGCTAAGCATAGGCTATAATTATATGTATCATATATATTATATTTGGGTTTACGCAATTTTTCTTTTACTATAGCCAACTCATATCTAGATAGAGTATTAACTTTATAGAAAGACGAAAGTTACACGGTCTCATAACGTACAGTATCGCAACCATCGAAATGATACCGAATCATTTAAAAATAGTGGCCTATATTTAGAACGCGCTTACACACACAACGCTTAGCACATTATAGACTGGCAATAATTTACGTTACGCATACTATAGACTTTTAGAGATAAAAGCGCGTTCTGAGTACAAGTAAGATGTTAATATTTACACGAGATAAATGCGAGATATTTTGTACAACGTAAAATCTGAAATTGTTTTTTAATTCATGTTCTATATATTGCAACTGTTTATAACTTTTAAAGCATTTCTATCGAAGCCTCAACATTTTTTTCTTTTTTCCATATTCCATACTTATATAATATGCTACTGCAATTAATCGTCTGTTAAATAATATTAAGTTGTTCGGAAATTTCATTTCAAATTTTGTGTTAACTCAAAATTATATACAGAATATATTTATTGCGAAGTTTTCAATTATCTGACGTCAAAGCTTAAACCTTTCCCTAAAAATAAAGTTTATAAAAAGTCTTTCTACGATTTTTTGTTACTGAATTACTCACGAATTAAGTAAAAAGGAACATTCCGATCATAACTATGTTAGAAATTATATTACCGCAATTAAAGGTACAGATTTCTAAAGCTAAAACTTTGCTAAAACTTTTCTCATCGAATGATTTAATTGCCAATTTTATTAAAAAATTGAATATATATATAAATATATGACTATACTTTCATTGTAACCATTGCGCAATAGTTATAGAAGGAAAATAATATTATGTTTTTAGCTCAAATACATTATATATTCTATTTTTTAAAAAATTAACATTTATTTCACTCGATAGAATAACGTTTCAGCTTTAGGAATTTTTTAATTGCGATACGATGATTTTGTCGTTAATGAACAATCAAAATCGGATTGCTTCTTTTTATTCAATTTAAAATAAAAAAGTTGTAGGAATATTTAAAAAAAAAACAGTTTTGTAGCGAAAACTTTAAGTTTTCGATAGATAGTGGAACATTGTCGCAAATGTGTTTTGGGCACGTAACAGATCTACAAGGTCTGTTCAAAAACTATCGCGAATTTTGTGTTTTTTCAAAAATTATTTATTTATTCATGAATATGTATTTTGTCCCCTTCAAAGTAATCCCCATCAGATATTATACACTCGTGCCAACGTTTTTTCCAATCCTCGAAGCACTTCAAAAAATCATTTTTTGTGATCTTGTTCAGCTCTTCCTTCGATGCCGTCTTTATCTCCTCAATCGTAGCGTAGCGTCGTCCTTTCATGGGTCTCTTCAGTTTCGGGAACAAGAAAAAGTCACAGGGGGCCAGATCTGGGGAATACGGTGGCTGCGGCATCATTAGTGTGTTGTTTTTGACCAAAAATTCGCGCACAAGCAACGATGTGTGAGCAGGAGCGTTATTTATCATGGTGCAAAAGCCAATTTTTGTTCTTCCACAAATCCGGGCGTTTCTGACGGATTGCTTCGCGCAAATTGCGCATAACTTGCAGGTAATATTCCTTATTGACCGTTCTACCCTGTGGCAAGAACTCATGATGCACTACACCCTTGCAATCGAAGAAAACTGTAAGCAAAACCTTCACATTCGACCGAATTTGGCGCGCTTTTTTCGGTCTGCGGCAGCTTCCATTGGGATGATTGAGCTTTGGTTTCCACGTCATAACCCATGATTCGTCACCAGTTATGACCCTCTGGAGCACATTTGGGTCGTCGCGGACAGAGTCCAACAGCTCCTTAGCAATGTTAATGCGATGCTGTTTTCGAAATTGAGCAATTTTGGTACGAATTTCGCGGCGACCCGTCTCATGCCCAAATCATTGGTAAAAATCGAATGGCATGAGCCAATCGATATGTTTAGGTCCTCAGCAACTTCTCTAACGGTGATTCGACGATTGGCCAATACTATTTTCTTCACTTCATCAATGTTTTCGTCTGTTGTTGACGTGCTCGGGCGTCCGGCACGCTCTTCGTCGTTCACATCTTCTCAGCCCTCTGAGAACATTTTGTACTACCGATAAATGTTGCTTCGGTCCAAGGTAGCTTCACCATGTGCCACAGTCAACATTCGGAATGCGTCCGCGCACTTAATTTTGTTTTTCACACAAAATTTGATACAGATTCTTTAATCCATTTTTTGGAATAGGCAAAAATCGAAGACGAGTCAAAACACGTGCAAGCAAAGCAGCTGTCAAAAATTAACTGAACATTCAAAATGGCCGAACTTGTGGGCATAAGTGAGAGACATGAGTACCAACATAACGCCACAAAAAAATCGAAAATCGAATATACGTAACCCGCGGAAATTCAAAATTCGCGATACTTTTTGAACAGACCTCGTATAAAGTGAGAAAAAATTTTTTCATTTTTTTCAGCTTGTAATTTTGTATATGTCAAAAATACAAAATTCACTTAAATTTAAAAAATATAGTGAGTTTTTGAAAGTAGAAATTTCAAGCTTTAAAATCCTTTTTCTAAATTTAAATTTCGTTTATTTTTAACGAAGATGTACATATAATTTTGAACTAACCAAATTTGAAACAAACTTTCCGAATAACTTATATGAATAGTATATGAAAATACCTTGTATATATGTATACTCACGCACGCATGCTCATCAATATCAAATGTTAATATTCTATCTAGACTTTAGCAGTTAGCTACAGCAAAAGAAAAATTGTGTAAAAGTAAATATATAATACACACACACACACACACACACACACACACCCGCACGCACGCACGCACGCACGCACGCACACACACACATGTATATTTGCACACAAACATTTAGCAAACGCTTTTCCCAATACTGTTGAGACAAACAGTTTTCTTCTATTCAACAAACGCTGTTCCAATGTGGCCAATTATTGAACGTTCATGTAAACATCAAACATTCATAAAACTTCTTATTTTCAGAGAATGCCTTCCAAACACTGCAGCGTTGCAATTTCTGTTTTACGAACACCTTACTGGCCGTTTCTAAATTCTCAACAAATTCCTGCAAACATCGAACTTCCGCCAACGTTCATGTAAACGTTAAACAAACCTTTATGAAACTTCTCATTTTCGTCAGGGCTGTGCTCTAATGGAGATTACATATTAATAATGGAGATGTACATATTATAAGATAATTACCAAAATCTCATTTTTTTGTATAAGTACTTTAAATATTTAAGATGTTTCACATGTGATACAAAAATTGCATGATTATATTATTCTGTAAATAAACAAAATATTTCGGGTTGAAACTCTTGACATTTGTTAGAATAAATAATTTAAATCGAGTTTGAAAGTTTTTAAAAATCTAGAGCTTTAATTTCACAATTGTTCAGAATTTAGTCTTATCTGTGTTATTCTATTACTTTAAGAGAGCGCGTGCGTGAACAGCAAAATAATGTTATCGCGATTTGCAACTGTTTGATTGTCCCTTTTTTCCGGCGGACATAAGCTTATCATCGCGATACTATTAAGCTGTAATAGTATTAAGCTGTGCGTGAATGCACGAAATGCAAGAGATCCGGGTTCGACTCCCGGCCGAGGCAATATTTTTCGCAATAAGTTTATTACAGTCTTTTAAGATTAATTTGGGAAATTTGGGGGGATTATTAATATTTCAGATTGATTGCGTTGAAAATTCGACAACTATATCGGCACGCAATTATCATTTCTAAAATTAATTCATTTATATGAATATATATATAATAGTTTAACATCTCAACATTTAGACCATAGTGGCGCTTCATATTTAAAGTAATGTTATTTAACGTAAACGGTTTTGTTTCCAATCTTATTATTTAATGGGTAATTATTTAGAATAGCGTAAAACCTAAAATCTTAATGAAAATACACTCATCCGATGCGTTTTCACTCAAAAAAAAAAGAAAGAATCTGGTAAAAAAATGCAGCGATCGGCTTCGTGAACCGAGATATTAAGCGTCAAAGTTCGAAATTTTAGAGATTAAGATATCTGACATTTCAACTCTCTGCAGCGCTACGTATACGTAAGATCTGTTCCTTTTCGAAGAATTCTGAAATAGTGTAAGTTAGAGTGAGATAGTTGTAGTTTGGAGCACTTTCAGTGCTTTAAAAATGACTCAGCAAATGAGAATGGATTAAAATGGATTAAAATTTTTTTAATGCCTACTTTTAATCTATAAAAATGGATTGAATGGATTGGATCCGGGCTGACACTAGTTTAATATTCAAAAAAAAAACGTTCATCTTTAAGAGTTACAAATTTTATTCCTAAAACATTTATAATAATTATACCTGAAATTAACTACTTCAAACTGATATTAAAAAAGGCATCTTTGCATTAGCAATGAATTTGTATTTTTAAAGCAGTGAATTGTTGTTTTTGAAGTAGTAAATTGTTCTTTAATCAGTGAATTGTTTTTAAAGCAGTGAATTATTTTTAAAGCAGTGAATTGTTTTTAAGCAATGAATTGTTGTTTTCAAGGCAGTGAATTATTTTTAAAGCAATGAATTGTCATTTTTAAAGCAGTGAATTGTTGTTTTCAAAGCAGTGCTTTTTGCATGTCCAATTACATCTTGGACAGCAAGCCAAGGATTTTTAACCAGTTGCTCTACTGAATATGCCATTTTACTTTTACGATTAAATCAGTCTACAGTAGAAAAGTATGCATTCCCGAACGACAACCACTTATTAATCACTTAGTGAGCTTTTTCATTTGATTGGCATATTCCACTAGATCCTAAAATATAGATCNTAATTAAAATTGATATTACCTCATGATTTAAATAATTAAACCGGTAGTGAATCGCGCGTTTCCGATCTTTCGTATACGCTTTTTTTAGTAAAGGATAAGATGTCATGTAAAAAATCTTCCGATATTGTATTTACAAAAGAGAAATTTAGGAGAATCATTCAGTTGCGATCTCAGAACAATTTTCGGATAACCTCGGCCACAATTTTGCATGTCCAATTACATCTTGGACAGCAAGCCAAGGATTTTTAACCAGTTGCTCTACTGAATATGCCATTTTACTTTTACGATTAAATCAGTCTACAGTAGAAAAGTATGCATTCCCGAACGACAACCACTTATTAATCACTTAGTGAGCTTTTTCATTTGATTGGCATATTCCACTAGATCCTAAAATATAGATCAATCAGATGAAAGTGCTCCAAATTACACTGTCTCACTCTAATTGCACTATTTCAGAATTCTTCGAAAAAGAACAAATCTTAGGTATACATAGCGCTCGAATGCAGCGAGTCGAAATAACGGATATTTTAACCTCTAAAATTTCAAATTTTAACGCTTAATATCTCAAGAGATCGACCGCCGCATTTTTTTGCTAGATTCATTTTGAGTGAAAACGCGTCGGATGTAATATATTTTCATATATTTTCATTCGGAATATATTTTCATTAAGATTTTAGGTGGAGTATACTATTCTAAATAATTACCCTTTAATGTTAATACTTTTAAGCAAAATAAATATCACGCGCATGTAAGATTGCAGAGATGAATATTTCTGATCAATGTTTGTGAATGTAGCACGATTATACAAATTACTAAATATCGATTTATTATCAGCAGCCTTGAAAAGTGGACGTATGTAGCCTCAAAAGTGGACCTTGCTATGTAGTTTACATCCACTTTGTCAGGGAGTGTAGGGCTCGGTAACATTTTGCGGTTACAGTTTTTGAACCGTCATCTCTGGTAGTATTAACTACCCCTATAACAGAGTCTGGATACTGCTGAAGCGATTGCTGATTGGTTTCGCCATTAACAGTCAACTATCGTTAATTTAGCGACAGCCGCAGGATATTTCTGGAAGAAAGCGCGGCTCTCATTGGCTGTTACTAGTTAATGATAGCGATAATTGTCGATAAAATGTTTAGAGAATCCCGCAACAGCAGTATAGATTAATATACACATTATACAGATACATCATTATATAAATGATTGCAAGATATAGGGTGCATTCGTTTATGCAGAGAAAGTATCATTTAATGTTTAACATTCGGTGAACAACAAGGATAAAGTAATATTTCTGCGCTAACCGCTGTGTAAACGAATGCAGGGCAACTATTGACATGTTGTCAGACATATTTTGCTCGCAGACATATATTTGTACATTACAGTGCATAGTAGCGGCCCGACTTATCGAAAAAAAGAAAATGCAGTACTAAAAAGTTGATAAAAAATTCTGAAAAAATTCTTAGAGTTCTATAAGAAGAAAATAAATGATTTTGTCTCTTGCAGATTTTCTATAAAGTTTATAGTTTTTGAATAAAAATAAACGTCGATAAGTCGGGCTGCTGCTATGACCCAGCGAATTAATGCACTGCAATATACAATTCTATTTTACTCTATCTTTCATCTTGGATCATTTAAATAGTTTGAATTTAAATTGTCGCGTATAACAGCAAGCAGTCATTTGAATTGCACGGCAAACATGGCAAACATTTCCGGTTTTGACTATTAATGGCGGACGGATATGCGCGCGAAGTGCAGTGTCGATTCTGTATCTTCAAACAAAGTGAAAATTACAAAAGTGAGCAAATTTACTAAGTGTTGACCAATGAAATTATCAGTAAATTTTCTAGTAAATTCAAGTAAATTCGCTCACTTTGTAATTTTCACCTCGTTTCAAGATACAGAATCGATTCCCAGACTTTGTTATAGGGACTTTAGTATCAACTACTACGCGTAGGCACGTGACGCGTTCCTTGGGAAGTGGGACTGGAGACTGGAGTAGCTTTCCGTTGAGCATGGCAATTGAGACACTGTTACGTTTTACTCTATCTGTCAAAAAGTGCTAAACCCAAGGTTGATTTGGTCAATATCATCAAGACCAAATTGGGACATTAAATCGTCCCACGAGATTCAGACGACGAACAATGGCGCACTGGTTTCACCGTAATGTGTTAAAAGCAACGTCGAATCAGAAGTTTGAGTTAAAAGTCTCCAATCCTACGGACGCTACTAGAAAGCTTTGCAGGTTAACATATTACTATCATATATTGTGCATTTCGCGGTCACCACTTGTTGACGATGACTTTTTTTGAACCGCCGGATGCCGCAATGTTCAATAATTCTCACGTGAACATATAATTTTATTCAAAAACTCACATTTGTATTATAATACAATTATTAATTATACTAGCAATGGGATGTCAAACACACACACACACACACACACACACACATTTTCGTATTTCTTTCACACATCTAAATTTTCTTTTTTTTAAAAAAAAAAATGAATTGATTATTCCTCTCCTTTATATTAAGAAGCCTGTGTATTTTCAGTGACTTAAAGCTGTCAAGAGCCAGATTATTGGATCTAATCAGAAATGCAAACAATACTAGTGATACAATAGAGCCTGCGTTTCTTAGTTATCTGAGTTTGTTGTATGGATTTTTATGGGAAGTCAATCCATTTGAGGAAGAGTCTGCTCATGTTGGCAGACCCAATCCTAGCAAGCTCAGAAATGTTCTCATGTTCAAGTGGACACACACGTTACTTGGTGGTGGCACATTGTAAATAATTAAAAAGATATTTAATAAAATAGATTTAAGATAACCTATAAACGATTTTAAAATGACCTCTAATTACAAATTTTTTGTTAAAGCTCCAGCGCCGATTCTGTTTATGAAGCAGCTAATAGAGTGTCAATGTAGGCCTATGGTTTATGAAACATGCAGCAATGATTGCTGCAAAAGATGAGTAAGTATAAATTAAACAAGATTTTAAAATATTCCTCAACGTGATTATTATATAAAAATATAGAAAAAATGATCTGTCTCTTCCTTTCTATGAATAATAATAGAATTCATTCATTTTCTTAATGTATATATTTTAATTATATCATAATTATAGCATAACAATGAACGAGGCTAAAGAAGTACACAGTATGCTAAGACGAGCTGCTGGAATATTTACCTTTGTACAGACTGAATTTTTGCCGCAGTTAGATAGTCCACCACCTTTGGGAAGTGATTTAGATCCTCGTGTACTAAATGCATACGTTAATCAATGCACAGCAGAAGCACAAGAAGGTTGTACTCATGCGAAAATATAATTTTAATAAGCTTACTTGAATATACTTACATTGGCTCTTTATCATTTTATAGTTACAGTGGCTAGAGCAGTAGAGCTCAAACATAATTCTAGCTTGATATCAGCTTTAGCTAATGAGACGAGTAAGTTGTTTCTGGATGCTGCCAATACTCTTCGTCCATTTAAGCCAGAAATAATCGCCCAATGGACGAAATATTTGGAGCTTAAATCAGCATTTTATCAATCTTACGTAGGTTCATAAATTTATAAAATTCGACAATCATTTAATTTTAAATATAATTGATAATATTTGTTATACTCTTATTTATTGCTTATTTATGCTTTGTAAGCTTACTCATGCTCTAATTACTTTAGGCTTATAATTATTGCGGTGAAAACTTGTTGGCAATGGATAAGTGCGGCGAAGCGATACGGGCGATGCAGGAAAGCGATTCATGTTTAAAGAAGGCGAAAGCGCTCTGTCAAGAATATGGGAAAACGAACGGGCCTGCGCCTCGCGTTAAACCAGATCAGCACGCTGTGTTTAGACGGTTGGCGCCTATAGTGAAGCTTACTCTTGATAAATGTAATCGAGAAAATGGATTAATGTAATTATCTCGTTTAGATTTATTATCAATTTATATATAATACAATACATTATTTTAAATGTATGACGTTTAAACAACACATTAATCTGAATTTAAATATTAGATATCATCATACAGTACCAGGTGAAGTTCCAGCCTTGGATACTAAAGCTACTTATGGCTTAGTCAGCCCGATCGACTTCCAAATGCCATCACCAAATCCTATCTGGAATTTGGGTACATATCAAGTATTAGCCGGAATAGCGGCAGCAAAAGCCGAAAAGGAACAGAACTTGCCGCCAGTTAAAGAAGAGGCGATTCATCAAAGTAGTAAAGAGCCGAAAAACGCAAGTGGTTGTACGTTACAATAAGATTCTCTACGTGTAATGATATAGGCCGTTTGTAAATGCTTTTTCTTTGTGTCACGGTGATATTAATTTTAATTGCGACAGACATGTGTGGCGACGATCGAATTAAACATACCTGTGCGCATCGCATGCACATAAGTACAAATCCGGTTGTGTGAAATATGAAGTATTAATTTATTAGATAAAAAGAAGAATGCAGGATAATTATTTGTTATCATAAATACTACAAACATATTTTATTCAGTATTAAAAAATATTGCATTATGCAACAGATAAATGACTGCAAAAGAGATTAATCTAGCATATCAGTATCTATTTTGTTCTGCACATGTCTGAAACTTTTTAGCGGGCATCTTTTAAATTTGTGTCAATGTGAAGTAACATATGTGACACGAGATTCATATGTAATTTGCTTTTATCGTAGATAATCGATACTATGACTATTATTGTAAGTACAAGCAACTCCTTGCCGACAGCAAGGAATTGTTAATGTCGCAGACATTATTTTAATCGCTACGTTTGATCTAGTCAATGCTTTAGTGAAACTAAATTTTTTGTAATTGATAATGCGAGGGAGAACATTTTCGTAAATAATGTGCATGTAATGCACATTAGCAGTATGCATGTATTATAACAAAGAGGCGTATGTAATCTTTTTCTACATATTTTTTATAAGCTATAGGTTTAAACGCAGAATGTTCAATTCAAATTTTAAAGATATTATATATATAAAGAAGTGTCTCAAAAACATGTTAAGCTAATGCCAAGCATTAGTTATTATATATGCTAAATTATAGCAATTATCTTTGTTAATAATTATTATTTGTGATATGCAAAGCATTTATTATATACATAGCGAGTGACCTAACAAAATTAAAAATTTACAGGTTATGGTACCTGATATTGGCTTTGAAAAATTACTTATATATAAATAAGAAATTTTGTTAGTTGTTAAATAATTTAGAAGAATAATTTTTGTGTGCAATATATTACCGAGATCAATGTAGCAATATTAGCAATATTCTACCTGTATAACATAGATAATAAAGAATATTAAATCGCAGTCTATAAAGATTATATTTTATATTCAATCATATTTTTCGTATAACAATAATTACGCATGTGTATAAAACATAAACATGTAAATTTATTTATCCACTATTTATACAACCCTTGAAAATTAAAATTAAGTACATCTTTAAATAAAACATTAACATTTTCGCTATTAATAACAATTTGAATTTAAAATGTCAGAAATGCTGATTTCCAGGTGTTTCGAATGGAGAGCCTCAGGGAGAGAGTGGTAATTTGCATCACGTGACTTGCCTCCTCTGATTGAGCATGGGCATCAAAGCTCCAGGGTAAGGTATGGAAGAGATTAGAGAAAACTGGTCACGTGACTTCCGTCCTGATTGAACGTGGGCATTCATGTGATGCAATTTGCCATTCTCTCCCTTTGTGAAGCTGTCTAGTTTCGAGCAGTTTCGAAGAGTTGTCGAAGATTTTAATTGGCCGCTGGATAAAGAATTTATGGAGCTGCTCCAAGAATTTCTAGAGACTGTCTTTTCAATGACCAATCGGCATCATATCGAATGAAATCGGATTGGACAATGTTATCCAATTGGTTTTTAACAATTTTATTCGTGCCCGCACGTACCTAACCTGATCCTGACCGATGATGGCATTCGATCGGATCGTGATACGGACGAGACGCGCGAATCGTCCGCTGTTTCTGTTGCCCTGAAATCGACGATGACGCGCGGCTACGTCGCGGTAATGAAATAGCGAACACCGTCGGTGAAGAGACACGTCGGTGGCAGTGAAACGCGAATGCGGGAATGTCGAAACGACGTGGTGATTAGATCCACCGAGATGGAGACGATGGAGTAGACTTTGCCTATGCGTGAAACATAAATATACTCGTGACGAAGCAGCGTCTTGAGAACATCCAGTTCTCGGTGGTCGGTCTCTTCCTCGGTTTGTGTCGAGTCGAGAGGTAAGAGACGGTCTGACATCATCATCCTCAGCACAGTAATAGACCTTCCATGAACAATTTCCAATGATAACGTCAAATCATATGTACTTATATTCACTCGCACATAATTGCGTGCTCGACAAAACGGATCTATCCTCGCTTCGCGTCTTTCTTAATTATTAGATAATATGTAAATATCAAAATGTACAACTTAATAAACCATAAGTTACATGTAAAATTAATCGTTTTATTTTATAGATTTATTAAAATTTATTAGAGACATCTTCCATTTCATAAAGTAAGTTCCAATTTTATTAATTGAGATATTCCTGCAGCAATCTCATTTTCATTAGCAAACATTCAGTATTTATATAGATATGAATAAATATCGTTTTTCTTCATTCAATCTTGTATATGCATATAATTAATGCTGGACTATAAAGTCCTAAGCTCTTAACGTTTTTGAGTCTTAAATTTTTTCTTAATATTTGGTTATTCTCATCTATTCTCTAAGCAGAACAGGAAATAAAAATGGAGGAAAAACGTAGCAGTAGAGATACGACAGAGGAAGAGGAACTGGAAGACACTGAAAATATAATAATTAATGAAGTGGATGGTTTACCCAACTTACATCCAAACTATGAACAGTTAGAGCTGAAATTTAAGAGAGAAAAAGATGACACAAATATTAGATCGATCGATGAGTTAGTTCACGATGAAGATCTACCAACTTCTGTAATTGTAACGAACGTAGATCCTCGAGTTTTTAAAGATGACGATTTGAAGGTAATAAATAGTTTGTATGAGATATCCCGAAGTAAGAAGAAACCTCTGTTACATTGTCTGATGTTATGTCTTTACAGTCGTCCATAGAACATCTTTTCAAACAGTTTGGAGAAGACACTACATTTCAATACTTCAGATCCTTCAGAAGAATGAGGGTAAATTACAGTTCCCCCAGTGCCGCAGCAAATGCGAGGATACAGCTGCATCAGTCGCATTTTGGAGAAACTGATATTAATTGTTACTTTGCACAACCAGTAACACCTATAGGTACGTAATCATTATGGAATTTTAGAATTAAATATACTAACGAAATTAATAAAATGCAAAAAATTTACATATTAACGAAACATGGTTATAAATATGGCGATTATTTAAATATTAACGAATATAAATTATAGATATGGAGGATCAACATCTTCAACCACCCGCGCTTACCAAACAATTTCTCATATCTCCTCCTGCTTCTCCACCGATCGGATGGGAGCCACGTGAAGAAGGAGAGCCACTCGTTAATTACGATTTATTAACCGCTATAGCCAATTTATCAGCAGGTTACTATTGATTCTTATTATTTTGAACTTATACCAATTTCGTATTTTATATAAATAATTATCGATATTGCAGGCGACACACACGAGATACATCCAGGAGGCTCAGGACAGCCAGGCATAGTCGTGCATGTTTGCGAAAACGCGAATCCATCGAAAAATACGCCTCGTATTCAACATACGCGATGTCCGGAACATTAATTTCCTCCATTTATTCGTATTTCAGATTTGTCATACGATACGTTTTTATGCCCTGTTAAAAAGCTAGATACGAGCTAGAAAAAAAGACATATACACCTAACGAGCGATTTTAAATTAGTATTATATTGGAGTTACAATTCAAACTGCATGGTTGATATCCAGTTGACGAAAGTATTGTGAAAAAAAATTACAGCTCGATACAGTACAGACAACAACATGGTGTCCAGTAGAGTCCGACCGAAACCACATTTTGACCTCCGGCCAAAACCAAAAATGAAACCGAAACTTAAATGTCTTACTTAAAAAAAAGAGCGAAAGAGAGAGAAGCTAATGGAGTCATTTTTTTCGACCGGAGTCGAAATTGATATTTTTGGATTAATTTTACAGAGATCGTATGATTTTCAAAATCATGACAAATGTATGTATTCTAGTTGTTTTTTAAACACGTTCACTAGTACGTTGCAACTTGTACAGTTTCGGTTTATCCACTGAAATTTTAGAGAGTTTTTGGAATAACATGGATTCAGAACGCTAAAGTCACGTTATCCTTTTCTTAATTAGTTGTTAAAAAGAAGATAACGTGACCTTAGCGTTCACCATATCTGGATAAACAATATTGCAAAAACTCCATTTTCTCTTAATTTTGGCCAAAACCCAGTTTGAAATCAAACTGAAACCTTGATTTTTGACTGAAATCGAAATCGAAATTTCGGACGGATTTTAATGTCTGGTATCTAACTTCCCGCAGATAGCAGTGATATATGAATATTAACGATACTAATGATAAATACCCGTCAGATTATCGATCAAGATATAGAATTCATTTGTGTTTATCCACTGAAAATTCCTAAAGAGTATGCTTGCGCTCCATTTCTTAAAATCTACATGGTGAAGATTCGAGAAATTTTAAGGCCTATATTGTTTCATGTTTCACTCAGTGTCAATAATTGCATATCGTGAGAAATTACGTCCGATCTGATTAAGCTAATGATGACTAATGTGTCGACAAAAATCGTTCGAAATATATTCAGAGATTTTGCAATTCTACCTCTCATTGTCAGTGTGTTACTTGTATTCTCAAACAGCACGTAACAATCTTGTTGTAAATCCACAAATGATACTAATGTTAGAATAATCGATTGAATCAAAATGTTCGAATTTAACAGCTTAACTTCATTATTTAATTATTCTCATGTGTTTTTCTTTCCGTTTCAAGAAAAGTCTTCAAGATTATATCAATTGAATTTTCCGTTTTGTGTTTTGTGTGCATGCGAAAAGCAAATCTACGGAAATATATGGCATTAATATGTATGTGATACGTGTGTGTATACGAATGTATTCTAAAAATATCGTGTGATTCTTCGATCTGTGTTTCCGTAGAAAGCTAGCTCACATTAGCTTAAACGTTACACATGCTATCCTAAAGCTATATCTCTATGGTCTCTTGTTAATGAAGTTTATGAAAACTTATTGTTATCACTTTGCTCTTTAAGAGGATTAAGTTAGTAAAAAAATAAGCTAGAGAGATAGTGAGACGTATGTGGTCATATCAGCGTTACTGATTTATGCCGAGGCAGTGTGTATATGTATATATTGTTCTGTACGTGAAACGTATATAATTTCTGCAAGATCTGTGACCTAAAAATAATTGTTGAATATTTATAAATATTTTATAGCAGCACTACTTACTTTTGTATAGTGTGATTACTGTTTATATTCTTCTGGCGATGGAATGGCGTAAAACCGTTTCGTCATTTATGTAATTTCAATTTTTTCTTTATCTAACAATTCCGAAGATCCTAAACAGATAATACGAATAATTATTACAGAGAAATAATGTACAAATGATTTGTATCAAAGAAAAGAAAATATAAATATATAAATTATTTTACGTTAAAATTCTGATATATATTATATATGTACACATACACATATATATATATAAAAGTATAGAGCCTGATGTAAACGCTACTTGTTGCCGCGTGAAAGTCATTGCGTTTATCTGCATAATAATAGGTAAAATGGAAATCGATTTGATAAGGACGTATTGTACACAGTTATGAAGTACTCTGTCGTTTAATTCATTGAGATTTTATACCATTACACTCGTCTTTCACTTATTGAAGTTATATAAAAACTTTATACATATAACCGTCGTTATTATTTGCTTAAATAACTACTTTTTCTGACTTATTCCAACAATTCGAATCATCGTGACTGTTCCAGATGTAGAAAAAAATCATCGTACAAATACACATATTCCTATCATCGTTAAAATCAAGTTTGATGTTGCGAGGTATATGCTTATACGCATTAAAGTAATTATAGGCCATTAGACAACGTTATTCGTTGGGCTTTTAATGTGTATTCGGAAAATGAAAATTATGAACATTTCTTCGAACACCGTCCGCAAATTTGATTATAAATTCTAGGGCTAAATCAAAAGAATGTGTTATACCGTATGGAGAATATCCGAACGAATGTTTTGCAGTAGTCCACATTTAATTAGAGTGACGAGTAAATCCGTATGTAAAACATTATATAGCATATATATATATAGATTTATTCAAGTATATGCGAATTTTTATTATTTACGATTGAATTTAATGCAATGTACATATATACGTGCACTGTCGTTCAGATTTGTGCAAGGATTTATCGATATTTTTAGTGCCAAATTGTTGCAGCGTGTCGATAATGTACAACAGATTTAAGTTGACAAATTTAGTTTACAGTTTCTGCTTGTATATTCATACAAGTAGATTCGAGAAAAAAAATATAAAAACATTTCAGGAATATCTTTTTAGCGAAGTATAAACAATTGAAGTTGTAGTAATGTGCCATCGATGTATGGTGTATATACATATATAATTCTCCTTTTAATTTAACCCACTTTTTCTTTTCTATTCAAATTAATATAAATCAGTGCCAAAATAAATGATAAATGCTAGTTTCATCATGATACGATATTGTACATCTTTCTTATTATTATTGCGACATTTTTCCAGTTTTTTTTATACAATTCACTTTATTCACACGTATAATAAATTGGCAATTGTCGGGTGGAGGTGATTGCAACTTGTTCTATCGACTTCGTATCTCAAGTTTTAATGCAAGTTTTAGTATATCGTCTTTCTTTCTTTCCACTGCATTGTAAGAAAAGGTGAAATATAATCGCGCAATGCGACGGACTCGAACGTATTCTCACATACGAGAAAACTAAATCCTTTTTTTTTATAAAAATATAATATTAGCCATAGAGCTCGAACAATCTTGCATGTATATATAATCCCGTGTTATGCCATGTACACAAACGTATTAATGTCATCCTCGTGTCTCTTAATGTATTTTTGTTCAATAAGCCATTCGATCTGTTCCTTTATCATCTTTTTACTCGGCAAGAACATATTTTTCAATATATCCACTAGTTGGGTCTGTAATTGCGCATTAGAGATCATCTTACGCATCTTTAAGATCGTAATGATAGCTTCCTATAATCACATAAAAATAAAAATTATTCATAATCATCAATTAAATTGAATAAACATCAATCATATTTTGCTATGTGTATATTTATATTTTATTTAACTACTTTATTTAAAATTAAAAGTTTATACCTGAACTCGTAATATTCTGAGTTGTACAATACAATGATTATCCTCTTCTCTGCTACGTTCTGTTGATAATTGAAGACGTCCTATTAAATTGATTTTTCCTCGCTTTTGCATCTTGCCATTTTTTCTAACGAAGAAAGATCGCAATTAATTACAATAGTTAATATTATTTCAGAATAAAATGCATGTTATAACTCATGAATATTAAACTTAGAAAAACAAACGAAATCAAGGCAAACCAATTAAATATACAACATTCATATTTATAATTTGAAATATATCAATATATGTTTCTCATCAATATAAAAATAAATACTAACACAATAGCGAATTCTTGATTAACCCAAAATCTCGTATCGTTCGCAAAATCTTTCGGAGTAGCGGCATGCGGTTCCACCAAAAGAAGTTGCCGTTTTAACTTCGGGAAGGCACACAAAGACCACAGAGTCCGTCTCAGCTCGGGATCCGGAAGCTCAGTAGCCAACCGGAGGTTCTCGTAAGAGATCTTTTCGTTGGGTCGTTGATTCCAGGCAAACAATACTGCCATTTGGAAGGTCGTCACATCTATATCAAATCGTCCCACCTTATTTGCAAATGTTATCTGAAACATTCACGTCATGAAATATGTATTGAGATTAACATGTTCTGGATTTTTGGAGTGAATGACTGAATATGGATAGAATTATTAATGTGTAAAGTACCGTGCCATTCGACATGTGATGATGCCATTGCAATTTCCTTCCGCTATGCTTTTTTTTATAAAACTCTTCGACTTCCGGAATATAGTCTTCCAGTTGTAGTGGCAAACTTACAGTGACGCGTTCGCTACCCCTGGCCCACGCACCTGCATTAAGAATCTACAAAAAATATAGCAGATGCTCTTTATAGCTTTAACTTTTTTTTTTTAATACTAATCTTAAAATGAGAGCACGCACATTTATCAAGAAACAGTATATTACCTTAATATTTATGCTATCTGCAATAGCAGCTCGACATTGTTCCTTAAATTGTTGATTCAGATCCTGAGATACTTTAATATCTTGGAACATACGGGCTAATTTATTAACAAAATCCGCGGGCATGCCAACTTCACGAAGCATATCTACCATATTTTCTTCTTTTTCCGAATCCGTTGTCGTATCTAATATTAACCGTCTAGTTAAATGCGCCTTATGATAACGCATAAATACGTCCTTATTTTGAACATATTTTAGCACCAACAACTAAAATAAAAAATGCAAGACAGAATAAACTTCTCAGAAAAGATTTGATTTCTAACTTCTACAGATATAATTATCTCATTGTGTATACTGACCACATCCTTCAATTTATTTTCGATTTCATCAGTAGTTAGTTTCTTACTGAGTGGTGTTTTTCTAAGAAGCATATCACAGAAATTTGCTAAGAGTTCTGGACACTTCGATTCAGCTAGTCCATTATTATTAGTAATAGGTCTATTATTTAAAATGGATGCGCAACAGATTCCAGAGCCCTGCCGAGTAGACAAATCTAACTTAAATACCGTGGCGTCATTCACAACGAGCTTATAAGCTTTATCTCGTGCTGTAAGAAACCGTGGATCATCATCGAATGCCTCTTTAACGAGTGTGGAAAATCTATGGAAAAGATCTAACAGTCTTTCCACGTATTTTTCTGAATCTTGAGTGATAACGTCTATAGCTGCCATCATATCTGCTAGACCTGCGCTCGCGATATGTTCTTCCAGATTTCTCAACATAGGATTGACACCATCGGGTACTCTATCCATTAATTTCAGCATGAGGCGAAGTTCTACAATTATTTATTCATGTTAATAAACATCGATCATAGAAGCAGCATTGTAAAATTAATTATAAACTAAGACGTAAAAAAATTACATTGCGAATTTTGATTACTTACTATCAGTTTGATTATGTTGAATCATCCGTGGACATTCAGCAAGTATCGCTGGTTTAAAGGTTGCAACTAACACTTTCACGCAACAATCTGTTAGTCGTTGCATACTCGCGGAATTTGGTTCCAAATATTTCTGAGCGCGTGCCTCCTCTTCCCTTAATTTCAAATCGGCGTAACGCATATAATTTTCGACACCGTGCATAGACAGATATTCTGGAGCTTTTATCCAGTAAAATGCTTCAGTGGCTTGTATATACGCCGCTTCAAAATTTTCTCTATATATCTGGAGTTTATCCGTTGGATTTGAACACAAATTCACTAGAGCATTATACCATTATTAATAAAAAAAATTACTATATATGAATTTATGGATGTTTCATTTATTACCATAAGATTCTCTGACACCGATAACGAGTTGAGAATCAAACGCCTCGCCATTTCTTTCAGCTCGTACTAATCTCATGGCCGCATCTTGGAGTTTTTGTTTTATTTCATTGAATATACTTTGGTTCCAACTATCCAACATTAGCTGTATAATAGAGAGGAGTAAGATCATACAATATTACAATTATTACACAATATTTATTATATCATGTATTAAATGTATTTGAGTCTTTTACCTTTCTAACAATGTCATCAGGCTGAGTTTTCTTCTGCGTACTGGAAGAACTAGTTTTTCCCGCGAGATACGTTTCTAGTTGCCTAAATGGTGTTGGTAAATAATTACATTGGGTAAAAAACTTTCTCCACTCGGCGATGTACGCTTTCAATAATGCTTGTTCTTCTTGATGCGCTAAAACTCTCTGTACAAAAATTTACAATCTTATATAATATTCGTTTATTTCAGTAAAATATATAAAAAAGATATACAGCCTTGATTTTAACCTATAAATAAAAACTCCCTTTCTCTTACCAGTTGAGCTTGTTTTATAAAGTCCATTATATCCTCCTGTAAAGCATCACGTAACTTGGGAGGTCCTTTGTCATCCCAGAGGCATACATGAACGGAATAAAACAAATCCTGCCATTCGCCTTGCGTCACTGGCTCTTGCTTGAGCAGTTTCAGTATAATTGGACGCATGTATGGCCATTTATCCTCAAATGTAAATTGTGTCCTATCCTAAATATTAATACCACATGTCAGATAAGTGATTAATATATGAGAAAGGAGCAGAAAACACAAATATGTTATGGGAATAACGTTTGATATCCAGCATGAATTCGATTAATCGATTAATTGTTGAAACGTAAGATGGATTCAGATTCCTATTCAAGTGTTCTCTATCATATTACTTGTTTAATATTCAATAAACAACAACAATAATAAAATAGTACCTGGATAACACATGGGTGGGAATCTGAATACAACCTAAGCTGAATCGTCATTGCGATAAATAAAAAAAAAAAATCTTTCGGATCACGATATCCGTAGTTTCGCACAGTCGGGACGCGCCCCCAGTTATCGCAACAATTTGTAGCAAGATAACGTCGACCGCATGGATGAAGTCCTCAAGGTCGGTACTGTGCCTCTTCTTCACAGGAATTTGTTTATTCGACGTTCACTAACCTTTAACAACGCCATCACAAACTCTTGACGGGCACGTCCACCAGGATTCGCAGGATTATACGCCAATGGACATGCACTTGATGCACACGCACGAACGGGCTCGTGCCGCTCGTGCGAACCTGCCGGTTAACGGGGGTTGTCAGGAGGGTCAGGTCAGGAAGTAGTGACGAAACCTCAGATTAACGTGAAACACGATGTGATGTGGGCCACATCGCGCCAGGATTCCGCAATCGCTCGCCCCTCTGCGCGGAGTGTGCGGACAAATCCTGGAGCGTCGTCTCCAGAGCGGAAAAATAAATTCGCGTGTTTCCTAGTCCTATCAGATCCCCTTTCCCTGTCGCCTGCGTAACTGCCAGTATCTGCGTACACTGTGCGATCGCAACAAAATCCCTCTCCCTTCGCACACGCAACTGGCAAAGTCTCGTGAACAATTCCCTATGCGATGTTCCGCGCGATTGGATGATCTCGCGAGAATTAATATGGCGGTTTCAACTTGTGATACCCTCGTATCATTCATGTTCGATGGATGAATTTCGCATCGAAAATTTTTCAATGCATCATTGCTTTCTCGTTTTTTTTTTCTTTTGAAACTTCTTTCTCATCATTTTTCCAATTTATATGCTTATATATATATATATATATATATATATATAAAACCAACTAAAGATATACAAACATGATTTAAAAATATGTGAAAAAATAAATATTTCAAATGAATTACAGTGACAAATGTATGAACGTTACATTATTATTTGACTTTTGATGCAAAGATACAAGTAGTCGAGAGGCCTAATTGCAGAATTGTACAAACCTAATTTTTATAAGACATTAAAATATTCTTTTTTGGTCGAATACACTTGTGGAACAAACGCTTAGCGATATGACGTCACAAAGTGATGTGGCATATACAAGACGGTATAATAAATAAACATGAAAGCTGATTTAAAAATAAACTCAAAAGTCAAGTACTTATCCAATCTAGAATCCACGCACATCTCAATATGCCTTAATATGTAATATTAAAAAGAACTTATATTTAGTACACTTAAATCTCAATGGGATTCACAACAATCGCCTTTCTCTTGTCTTCTTTATTGTTGTTGTCCTCTTCTTGTTGCTGCAAATCATCCTGTCCTCTGATTCTGATGTTGTGCTTTTCCTTGTACTCGTTTATCTCGATTCCTTTTTTCGTTACCTGGTCATTTAAAGCGTCTATCACTTTCATCAACTGAAAACACATTAAATATTATCACGTGTTCAATGTTCTGCTCCAAGAGGGAACAATGGGTATGGTCAATACGATGCTGCAAACGCTTTGAATCGTTTTTTAACTGGTCAGTTGGTTAAAATTCTTTCTTCTAATTGATCCATCAAATACTTCAAAACATTTGTAGCAAGACTTTGATCACAGCTAATAATGTCGCACCTGTTCTTTGTTCGTTACCAGAGCAGGCATCACGTCTTCCACCGTACGTTCGCATAGAAGCCCGCCAATCATTCTGAAGCACTTCCTCTTGGGATCCACATTCTTTAACGTGTCGATAACAATTCTAAAATGTTAGTTGTATTAGTGGGATGGCGACGAGTCGCGTGTTATTGTACTAGTCGATCGACCAAGTTAAAAAAATGCAAGCTCTCCTCACGTTCCCAGAAGCATTTTTGATTATCAAGAGGGAAGCGTATAGGTTAGGTAGACTCATACTTGTGTTCGTTCAATTCCATCTCCATCTCGGACAGTTTATTTGCCAGCATTCTCTGCTCATTTCGGAGTGACTGAAACTCCGTCAGTATTTCCTCAGCGGTTTTCCCTCTTTTTGACGGCGTCTTCGTTTCTCGTTTCTTTTCACTGGCCATATTAGGAATCTCGACCACAAAAGTTCC
The DNA here is from genome assembly GCA_017607545.1 of Acromyrmex charruanus. Lineage (NCBI taxonomy): Eukaryota > Metazoa > Arthropoda > Insecta > Hymenoptera > Formicidae > Acromyrmex > Acromyrmex charruanus. Next base: position 900,894 of record JAANIC010005483.1, read on the forward strand.
ACTACGACAATATTCGGACAACGTTGGAGAACGTCGTCGACGGCGGACGGGACAGGAGACAAGACCACAGTCAGGACAGCTGGTGTGCGGATGTTAGGTTTTCTATCCTGTTTCTAGGGAATTTGTAAAGGTTGTCATTTCAGTTACCTATCTTTTTTTTGCGAAAAGGGTAGCCAACTTGAATTTAAATGACTTTTCGAAATTTCCTAAGAACCAAGGAAAATATAAGAACTGTCACGAGCCATTTTGAAGCATCACCGTCTGAGCAGCTGTGCGCAGGATAATCGTTCGTTTCATTTCACTGCGAAATGTCAACGTTCGCGGCCACGCGTGCTGCATAGAGTGCGGTTTTGTGAGGTTGACAATCGGACGACGGCGTTTGGCCATATCGAGACGACGTGAACGCAGGCTCGCGAAACGTCGTTGTCATCGTTGTCATCGCGAGTGGTGGTGTGAAACTGATCGGTCGCGGGGGGAACAAAGAGTCTGCGATCTGAACGCCTTTTATTAACCTTGACACGCTCGTCAACAACGGTGAGTATCCCATCGACGAAAATAGTCGCTTCGGCAAGTTTTTCGCTTGATATTTAAAAAAAAAGGAGAACTCTGCCCTCGCTTTGTTGAACATTGACTAATTCGCGAGATATATCGCTCACTTACACACGCACACACACGCGCGCGCGCGCGTACACACATACGTATATACACATACACACACACATATATCACACACGAGATGCTTGCAACGCAGTACAGTGATATGCGTTACGATCCATGTCATCGCGCTTTTGGCTCTGGATCTCGTGTTTTCTTTACACACACACGCGCGCGCGCGCGCACACACACACACACACACACACACACACACACACACATACACATATACACATACATGTAGCACATACATATAGAGAAACGTTAAATTCGTGACGAATATTCTGGCGATTTAAAAGTGTAGGTACCACATTTAAACGTCATTTGGCACGTGAGTGGATCACAATAAATGGCTGTGATTTCAGATTTCGTGAGCTGCTGAAGATGGTGATATATGTGCAATAGGAATTTTCCACAAGAGTACTTATTTGAACCTCTGATGAAAGACTCAAGGCTACTGAAATTGTAGCCATGTATTGTCGTGATAAAGAATTGACCGAATTAGCCATGTAAAGACACTTTAAGATGTGCTTGGATTATATCAATAATTTATATTGTGTATGTCCTGTTGGTTAGTACTTATGTATGTATATTTATCTTTTTCCTCTAACAGATAATTTTCTTTATGAATCATTGTTTTCTTTTGTACTTATTGTTTCAGTATACATTACGTGGCAAATTTAAGTAAGACAAAATGAGTGGTGAAAGTACAGAAGAAAACCAGCATCTACCTCTGGTCCTTGAAGAGATAAATCTTGCTTCGTTGCGACCTGTATTCCCAGATACAAGCAAACGATGTGTAGATGTATGGACAGAGAAGATGAATAAGGGAGTATTAACAAATATTAACTTTAGAGAATACTGGCGACTTTGGGTGCCAAAAATATACACTCCAGAGCTTAACGGCAACTGTCTGGAATGGGTTATTGACGAAGACACAGCAAACAGAATGCTTCTGAGACCTCTGGAGGAATTTATCTGTGGTGGTGATCCACAGGTGATTCTCAAGGAGCTTGCTAAGATGGATAATCCACCAACTATATGTGGCAGAATGTTCAAGATGGGCGAACCAACCTACAGTTGCAGGGAGTGCGGTATGGACTCTACGTGCGTTCTCTGCGTCGACTGTTTCAAGCAGTCAGCTCATCGAAATCATAAGTACAAAATGGGCACGTCCAATGGAGGCGGATGCTGTGACTGCGGTGACACAGAAGCCTGGAAAAATGAGCCATTCTGTGAGACACATGTTGTAGGAACCCTGACGAAGGAGTCTCGTGGTAATAAGCTACCTGGTGATATTGCGGAGAGAGCGGTAGTGACTTTCGAAGCATTATTGGATTATTGTTACGAACTGCTGACTTTGAGGTTCATTGTATCATTACCGCCGAGTCTCAGCATTAAAGATACATCAGCATCTTATCCGTATGCGTTCGACCAATTGGATATTTTCGATACTTACTGCACTGTGCTCTTCAACGATGAGCATCATACCTTTGATCAGGTGATAAACATGCTCATGCGCGTTCTCAAATGTTCGCAGAAAGAAGCTATTGAATATGTGACTGGTGTTGACAGAGAAGGTAGAACCGTGATAAAATGCTCAGGATTTAAACCGTGCACTGACTTGAAGGGTGAGGTAGAGAAATTCACGTATAGGCATAGCAATCGACCACTCAAGGTACTTGTTCTTCATAGTCACGTAGTTGCCCATCAGACGTTTGCTATAAGACTGCTTAAATGGTTGCAACAATTCATAAGTCATTGCGAGGGTTTTCGTGTCCTGTTTAGCAACATCGCTCTAAACACGAAATTGCCTGATCAGTCAGTTGTTCAGGGCATACTCACGAGAGATTCGCAACTGTGGAAATCTGCCAGAACAGCATGGCACAGATTATTCATATATGGAATGCTCATGGAATATGAGAGTAAAAAAGCGCTTTCTATTGTATTTACTAATAATTACGGATCTGTTATGAAGGATTTCATTAAGGACGATCACGATCATTCATTCTCGATCGTTTCGCTCTCTGTTCAGTTGTTCACCGTGCCGACCCTGGCACATTTGCTCATCGCAAAGCACGAGGCTCTGTTCAACTTGTTAACCACGTTTATGTCCGAAAGCTCCCGACGATGTAACGCTGCTGGAAAATTTGAATTTGAGAGGAACATGCCACATCATAACTTCAAACGGGCGCAGTTTATACTTTATGATCTTCGATATTTGCTGAGCGCAAAACCAGAAGAATGGACAGATGATCTGAGACGTGGCTTCTTACAAGGTCTCTCGCTACTATTCAATCTCTTTTCCAACATGCAATGCATGGACGCGGTACGTCGACAAGAAGGACAGCATATGGAATACGAGCCTGAATGGGAATCAGCGTTCAATCTGCACATAAAACTGTCACCAGTCATTACGTTGGCCTTGGAGTGGTGCAGTTCGGACCGAGTTGTACTGATCAAGTCCTTTGGATCTCTTCTGAAAAAACTACATGAACAGCAGGCAAACGAGCAACCGCCAAGCCAGGTGCGAGAGCTAGCGAATCATAGCGCAACGTGCCTGCAATACGATGTGGCATCCGAACCAGTTTCTATCCATCTACCGCTCTCAAGATTCCTCGCCGGTCTGTTCTTGCATCTGGAAAAATACAATTTACACTTTCATTCGTCTGAATTTAACAATTCAATAAAACCGGCTCCTGAACAGATCATTGATCCCGTACTGACGGCACAGGCTATGATTTCACAGGTGCACGCGGGCATGTGGCGGCGGAATGGTTACTCCTTGCTGAACCAACTATATTTTTATCACAATGTCAAATGCCGTAGCGAGATGTTGGATCGAGATATCGTTTTATTGCAGGTTGGCGCGTCGCTGATAGAAAGTAACGAATTCTTGATTCATGTCCTAAACAGATTTAATCTCCTTAACTGGGTACAACCAGACTTTGAGGTAAATGCCTTAAAAAATCCAGAGGAAGATAGGCTGCGGCAGACAATCAATCTAGTGGAGGAGTTTTTGGGCTTGCTCATCACGATCATTGGCGAAAGATACGTTCCCGGAGTTGGTCAGGTGACCACAGATGATCGTCTCAAGAAGGAAATCATACAGCAATTGTGCATAAAACCGCTCTCGCACTCTGAACTGAGCAAGACGTTACCGGAGGACGTTATGCACAATGTCCAGATCGAATTGGAAAGAATAATACGCGAAGTAGCAACGTTCAAGAAACCAGTACATACGTCGGCAAAGGGTGTATACGAACTTAATCCGCACTTGTATTCGGAATACAATGTGTTCTTTTATCATTATACGAAGGAAGAGCACAGCAAGTCCGAGGAAGTCCAACGGAAGCGGCGAAAAGCCCAAGGAGAGCTGGAATGTTGTCCACCGCCAAAGCTGCCTAGACTAACGGAATCGTTCAGTCTGGTAGCGAATCTGTTGCAGTGCGACGTTATGCTTCACATCATGCAGATTGTTCTGGAACGTGCACTTAATTTCATAGCTAGGAGTTTCTCCGAGCCACAGGTGCACAAGGTATTGTATTTGATCGGCTATGCTTTACAGGAACAGGAATCCGGCTACTATCCTTTCCTTGCGTTTCCCGAGCGAGCAGCGAAATGGAAGATCTACAAGTTGTTGGAGAATCTGACCAGTAGTCCGCGCATGGAAGCTCACAAGGATCTACTCACGTGGGTTTTAGCCAAATATCGTCAGGTCGCCAGTTTGTCTGGGAAAGAGACCAGTCCGGCGCCTCTTCAGTTCGAGCAGCAGCAACAGCAAGCAGGCGATGATGTTAACACTAATAAGAAAACGGATAAGGAATGGCGAACAAAAATGGCAGCTCAGAAACGTGCTAAGATCATGGCACAAATGGCAGCAATGCAGAAGCATTTCATGAAGAAGAATGCTACTTTGTTTGATGTAGCAAGTGTGGAAGTTAAAATAACAGGCACTCGTTGTGGCTCGGCCATGGATTTAACGGAGGCTTCTTCTCAGGAAGGTAATCCTGCTCAGGAAGGTATTGCCGTCGGTCTTAATCAGACTAGTAGGCAGTGCGAACAGAAAATGTACACTTGCATTCTATGCCAAGAGGATCAGACAGTGACGGAAACTGGTTCGGCAATGGTGTTGGCTGCGTTTGTTCAGCAATCCACTGTGTTGTGCCAATGTCGTGACGATTTTCAAGAGCCCGATCCGTTGTACCTGTCAGCGAAATTAGGCGTGTCACCGCACACGAGCACATGTGGCCACGTGATGCACGCTCGCTGCTGGCAAGATTACGTCGACAACGTACTCGCCAAGGAGAACCGGCGACCCTATAGATCACGGCAACAGGCTAGTTTTGACGCAGAGAATCATGAGTATCTTTGTCCGCTATGTGAATGTCTCAGCAACACCGTTCTCCTGCTTGTACCACCTTTAGGAATATTGCAACCGACTCCGGAACCTCAACCGAATATTACTTTTGAGACGTGGATGAAAGTAATGGCGCTCACGTTAGACTGCAAGCCGAACAGAAAATTTGGCATGGAGAGGGACGAGGATACATTGGAGGATGAAAAGATAATCAATCCTATGAAAGTCCTTCGTCAAGAGATTGGATGTGCTTGGGAACCATTTCAAGCGCAGTATTCGCGATCCGGACCACATCTCGCACGAAGGATGGAGGCCATGATCAACATGTACGCTTCACTTTTTGCAAAAACTACATACAAGGGATTTGGTAGTATCGATGGCGATTTCGTGCCTTTGTTAGCCTGGAAGTCAGTAGCATACACGATCCATGCGATAGAATTCCTGTTGCGGGATATGAACAAGCCATTGCTGGGTTCCATGACCTCTCGACAAAGCGACAGTCTCAAGAGCCTCGTGCGATTGTCAGCTCTCTTGGGTGCGAGTTTTTCGAACCGTGCAAACCTCTGGTCGCAGCGCCATCAAATCAAAACTTATGCAGCGTCATTGTTGACGATGCTGATAGAGGCATCGTCCACTGGACCCAGCATTTTCGATATCGATCCATTCGGCGTACTAGTACCACTTATTAATTCGCTGCCGAGCATATTTCACACGAAGGAATATGAGACGGTCCCAAATCCGCCGCCCATCATTACGGGCGATGTGTTTGACTCGCATATGCTCAAGCTCGTATTCCTGTCTCACATAGCAAAAATCCTGTATACATCTGACTTCGCCGATGTGATGGAACTAGATAGTAACGAGACGGAGGACGATGATGATAACGAAGATGAGAATATCGAAACCAAAATGGACTTTGCCCTGTTTCATATTCTGGGTGTGCATTATGACAAGCAGAAAGCCAGCGACGTATGGCGACGAGTGGAATCCGCCTGTCGACCTTTTCTCCGATGCTGCGCTATCTATTTTCATTACGTGACCGACGTGCCGCCGCTAAGTGAATTGACGGAGGCGCATGGTGATACATACGAAAAACTCTGCCAATACCTGGGATTACCCACTACCTGCGACGCTTTGATTTATTCTCATCTAGAGACTTCCCTGAAGCTGATGGCTGTATGGCGAAGACATTCTACCGTTTGGAATCATATGTCGGGCGAAAGGAAGGTGACGATTATCAAGGATCCATTGAAGGTGAACAAGCTGATAGATTTGCCAGAGGATTATAGTGAGCTCATCAACTCGATATCCCAGTTCACTTGTCCGAACAGGGATCGGGAAGATTCACGTAATCCGACGATGTGCCTGGTCTGCGGTGAGATGCTGTGCTCGCAGAGCTACTGTTGCCAGATAGATTTCAACAAGACAACAGTAGGCGCGTGCACGTTCCACGCGAACAAATGCGGCTACGGCGTCGGTATATTTCTGCGTGTACGTGAATGTGAGATTCTTTTCCTACGCACGCCTAATCGCGGTTCCTTCCTTTGCCCGCCGTATCTCGATGAGTATGGCGAGACGGATCAGGGTTTACGGCGCGGTAATCCATTACATCTCTGCCATGAGAAGTACCAGCGGCTGCACCGTTTATGGCTCGGTCACGGAATCCACGAGTCCGTCACTCGGGCGTTTGAACAATCCTCAAACAACCTGTTACCGACCCAGTGGCAGCATCTATAACTCCATGAGATTCCCTATGGTGCCACAGATCTGACGTTTAGACAAAAAAAAGAAAAAAAATGTAAGCAAAGATTTTATTCTTACGCTTAAGCGAAACGTAGCAGCCTAAATATTGATTGTTAATCGTCCACGATTCGATCCGCGTTTGCAAAAAATCGACAAAATTAATTTATTCGGCACGCGCATCAAAGTATGGCTTTATATATTTAAAAATAATATTCGATATGTTCTCTCTCTCTCTCTCTCTCTCTCTCTCCCTCCCCCTCCCTTTTTTCCCCTGTTTCCTTACGCGTTGCAATTGCCTTTTTTAAGAATTTATCGGTATTTCGCGGTTTCAGAATTTACAATACAAAATTTCTATTTTAAAATATTTTTGAAGTTAACAAAATTTTTATTATCTGTTAAAATTATCTGTTACATAAATTAAGATACGGCTCTATTTACATATTTATTCACAAAAATTGTTGCATACGTATTTTGTTGCTTGTAGATGCATAAGTTCGTGACTAACATGATGTCCAGTACTTGACCAAATCGTTTGTTTTTTCTTTTTTTTTTTTGTAAAATTTTGGAATTTTCTGCAAACGACTAAGCCTGTGTTCTGTATCACTCCGAAGACCTAGAACAATGAGCGAAAAGGCGACAGTCATCCACATAATCACCGTGTAAAAATCATGAGGTCTTGATATTTTTATGCATAATAGCATCGTACGAGAATGGGGAAAAAGCAAACGCTATTAAGATTTTTATAATTTTTAGTATTCGCGAATTATTCTAGGTCGACGAGTTCTCCCTTTTTTCTCTCCCGTTCTCTCATCCCCATTTGACATTAATTCGTAGATAAAATGTGAAAAGGAAAAAATGAGATAAAAAAAGAAGAATTCGTGATTATCAGATGGAATAATTTTTAAATACAAATTTCAGTGGTGTGTGAAATAAATAATACGTAACTTAATATTTGTTTCTTTCTCTCTAACTCTATCTCTCGTCGCTAGTTTTTTCTAGAATCTAGACACTACTGGAAGCGATGTTGACAAACCGCTCCGGGAGATTGAAGCTCTGGCGTCGTATTTGACTATTGACTCGTTTGTTCAATTCATACGATTCAACTGATTCTTACGTACACCTGTAACTGAATATAGAAAATATTTTTAGGATTATTGTTATTAGAAGAAGTGTGTAAATATTGAGATTGTAAGATGGGTGAATTTACCGAGTGCTGCTTATCTTTCATTTGTGTATACTGCGATTCGCTACAAGAGAACAATTTGTAGCGGTTTGGTTATTCTATACCAGATCAATCAATCTTTAATTTCTTACGTTTCTTTCTCTGTCCCCCTCGTTAGGATCCTCATCTTTGACGCGAATGTCGCTATTGATAGAAAATCATTGTATCGTATTTCGCGAAGGTTATCGTCGTGACGAGGGATTATACAACGTTATTGCTTTCATCATTACACCTGGAATTGTTTAAACAAAACTATGATGCCTTGCACCCGGTGTTTCTAGCAATACGCACGAAAGGTTGTGCCGCTGTACATTATTAGGTCGCTTAGATGATAATGCAATGATCAATTAGTTTTGAAGTACTTGTGAAGATACGTATATATTTATATACGAGTTGCATAATTATATTTGTTATGGACAACAGCATTAATGCGGACGTATACACGTCGTTAATTGTACATTGATTTAGATGTATTTTTACTACAATACTGCAGAATGTGGAAATAATGATTTCGAAATGCAGTATAAATTATTTGAATGCTGGATCTAGAAAGATCTTGATAGATAGATTCTATAATAAATATATCTTTTGGAATTTCAAATGCCGCAGGATCATCGTTTATATTACTTGAAAGTTCTGATATCGCTAAAATAGTCGTTAAGAATTAAGAATTTACCTTGCGGTTTCATTGTGGAAGAATATTAATCGAAAGCAAGATGTCACTGCTTTACATTTACAACATCACACGTTTGTTTTTCCCTCGATTCTTCGAACGTTGCTTGCGAGACGAGAATGTAAGATGCATGGAAAAAGATTGATTTATACAAACTCACGTTATTTATATTCTTTAGAATTCAATAAATTAATCTTGGAGAGAAAAAAAAAGAAATTATTTTATTATAGATAAAAAAATCTCAATTATTTAATATTTAATTTATATATAATTAATTTTTTCCTCAAAAAGAAAAAAATTACTTAAAAAATTTAATGTTTTTATTTCCCTATGATAACTCCGATAAACTTAATTAACGATTAGCTTATCAATAGCTCTATAGTTTTCCTAACACAAATAAAATTATCAATATTTTGACTCGTGAAAAAAAATTATATTAGAAATAAAAAGTTTTTATGATTAAAAATCTTATTGTAAGATTCGATTTGCCAATTTTACACATCCGAAATCTATTTTTTTACGTGACTGAGACTTTTGAACCCAAAGCATTTTTCTTTTCGCTCTATTTTTCATAAATTTGATTGAATTTTAATTAACTTTTTTTAATTTAAATGTCGAACTGTACGCAATCGATATCTGTAGAAACTGAAGAAAAGGTTTCGATATCAATGTTAAAAGTTATGTCAAAAATGTGAAAAAAACTTTTAGAAAAATGCATAAAACAGTGTTCTGTTCAAAAAATTATATCTTTTCCAAGAAAAACCAAAAAGTAAAAACAAGTATTGTTTAAGAAAAAGAAAAGAATAAGCTTTAAGAAAAAAATTATTTTATAATCAGTTGATTGCAAAAAATATCATTATTTCAACGAAGTTGGAAGTATTATTGCAATAAGAGTAAAACAGTGTTTTATTTAAAAAATTCTCTATGAAAAAAAAACCAAAAAACAAATACCGCTTTAGAAAGATAAAAATATGAACTTTAAAAAAAAAGGTATTAATAATTGGGTTCAAAAAACATGATTTTAATCGAAGCACTTTTCAGTACAATGTTTAAATATAAGTTAATTCGTAAAGACTTCACTAATCACAAAAAAAATAGATAAAATAAGGCAATAGCAGTCAGGCGCGATAATTGTTGCGCAAAACAATGTGGATATAACATAAAAGTCTTTATTAAATAACCCGCTTATATATTTTGACTCATTTTTTAGCCATACTCAGAGACAAGTTAATTTTATAATTACAATACCTACAAACTAATTCATTCCAGTGAGTCATCTCCACATACTTACGGAAACTTTTAATATTGAAAAATTACTCTAATGACAATCCAAATTGTATTCAAATTTTATACGACAAAATTTGGATTATCATTAGAATAATTTTTTAATATTAAAGTAAGTAGAGGTGGCTCACTGGAATGAATTAGTTTGTAAGTATTGTAATTATAAAATTAATTTGTCTCTGAAGATGGCTCAAAAATGAGTCGAAACATGTAAGCAAGTTATTTAATAAAGACTTTTGTGTTGTATCCACATTGTTTTGCGCAACAATTACTGCGCCTGACTCTTATTACCCTATTTTACCTATTTTCTTTGTGATTACAATATTTCATGTCAGTTAATGGTTGCATTCAGCGGATTCAACAATTAAGTGAGCGCTCGTTGCTACTGATATATTCTTACAGATCTAAAATGCTGATTGGATGATCTAAAAGAATACACCAATAACAGCGAGCGCTTACTTAACTGAGTTCGCTGAACGCAGCCATTGAAATTTCAAGCCCATGTATGTACGTGCGTCTCTCTCTTTCTCTCTCTCTCTCTCTCTCTCTCTCACGCGCACACATACACAGAAAGAGAGAGAGAGAGAGAGATGCTCTGCTCTATTCTTGTAACAACTGATATCACACAGACGAAACTCTGTGTGCGTAAAGCGGGGCTCTTATATAATGCATACATGAGTCATAAGAAAATAAATCAAAGTCCTTTATTTTCTTCTTTTCCGTGAAATAAAGGATTTTGATTGGTTGATTTTTTTATGCTTCATATTTTATACGTGTTATATGTTATGTAAGAATCTGTGCTTCCCGCTTAAAGCGGAAAGCACAAACTCTTGCATAACATATAACACGTAATACATAAGAAAATATATCAATCAAGTTTTTCGTTTCTTCTTTTTCATAAAATAAAGAACTCTGATTGGCTGAATTTATGGATCTTCTACAATAAGTACAGTAACCTTAAGACGTGAACTTAAGCCGATGAGCCAATCAGGATACTGCTTTAGATCTACGTACTCTAACAGAAATAGAAATAGCACTAAACTTATCCATGAGGCGAGTTTCGATCGATTGAAATTTATCTAATTGCGAGGTTATGAATAAGTTATTTCCATTTTCGTTAGATTACGTAGACCTAAAGCAACATCTTGATTAGCTCATCGGCTTAAGTGTAGTGCTGAAAAGGGCTGTAGAATAGAGAAATGTGTCATTAAAACAACCAATTAGCGCTACTTGGAATAACGGAGAATAACGCTGATTGATTGCTTCTAAGGTGCAGTCGTTTTCCGCACCGTATGATTTTACCCTTAGGGTGCGCTCCCATGGGATGCGGAACTGCGAAACGTTCGTGATTGGTCATGGCTTTATTCCGCCGATTTCACCGTTTTCTGATGTGCAAATTCTGATGCGCAATGCGTTGACAAGATGGAGATAAGTTGTCTTCACTTTATTTTAATTACGATTTACATAAAAGGATGGAACATGACTGTAATATTGATTACCAAACGAATATTTTTCTCTGTATCAATTAATATGTATAACATAAGAGAATAACAATTTTATCAAATAATTTGACTGGTTTAACAACATGACGACTAATTTTTTTAAACAGTTAACAAGAAACGAACTAATGTAATTTATTTGATTGTTCTTAAGGTCTTTATTTTTATATTTTGTAACATTGATAATGACCCGATCGGAGTCGAAATATATGTAATTATTATAGCTATTATTTTGTTTATTATATTATTCTTTATTATTTATGTTATTGGCTCTTTGCCCTCATTTTATTCAATAATTCTATGTTCTTAAGTCGGCCTCACTATGCAAAACTTCTAGAAATGATGTAATACTACTTCCGCCGCGCGCTGCAAAAGTTGGATTGAGTTCAACTTTTGTCGCGCGGTGGAAATTATATATCTATTACTTCCGAGCAAGTGAGACGTTGATTGGCTATTGCGCTAACTTCCGCCGACAAGCGTTGTCGCGTTCTGTGTGTAGGAGTTAATATTGCTATAGTAATATAAAAAGACATTTCAATGAGCGACACGCAATGCGACCTCTGGTGCAAAATAAACGTTCTGCTGAACGCAGCTTGTGTATGTGCGAATAGTATTAATTGTGAATATGCGATCGACCTAACCTTGATTTCGCCGAATTTTTCACACGCATCTAGATAGAGAAAGAAATTTCGAATACTCAAAGTTGTGTATAATTCTTTGAGAAATCCGGTAAAATAATATAAATAATATTGAAAAAACTTAAAACTGACAATTGTAAATGTGTTAATAATTTTTATAAATAAAATTGTGCATTTCGCACTTTTAGGAAAAAAAGAGATATACATACGCATGACGAAAATTAAGACATTGCTGAGAAAACGTGTCTAGAACGAAATAGCGTTTCATGAATGACCGGCTAATTGAATGCATTGTCTAGAAGCTTTCAAGACTTTGGTGTGTTACCAAAAATCAAGAAAATGTTTAAGAAGTATGTGCTGTTTATTATAAAAGTGTAAAAGAATATTTTGAGCAATACGATGTATTTAGGATGGTTCTTTAGTAAATCGAGTTACCATAGAAATATCTAATTTTTTTATATAATGAAGTTGAAGTACCAAAATTGCCAGTACCTGTGCAAAGTTCTACTATAGGTTAATGATGAAATAAGAAAAAAGAATATTGAAAATGTAACCTTTCATGTATAACATAGACAGATAAGGTTCGCAGACACTTCTTCGACTAACTGCACACAAATCTTATCACAGACTTTTCTCCAAAATGAGGTTATAATAGTTTAAAAAATTACGATTTTAATGCACATAAAAGTAATAGGTTAACGGCCATTCTGGAAAGATATTTATGTGCATAAACTTGCATATAAATTTGATCTCAAAAAGTAAACATAATCTCATCTTGTCTCTTTGCATTCGATGAAGATGCAGCTTTTGATTTATTATCATATGTTCCATACTATTTCATTAAGATATACATGTAGTTTTAATATTTTATCCAAGCAGATACTTGTAATTTTAGATGGGTCCTGGTGAGGCATTCCAAATTTTCGGCACTTTACTAAAGAACCACATTAAACAATTAAAATATATATTTTGTGATAGAAAGTGTTCAGCATTTCATTTTTTTTTTTTTCAAGAATACCACTCTGGTGAAAATTCTAGAATTTTTCAGAATTTCTTTATAATTTTACAACTTTCTCACATTTTTTTTATACGAATTGGAACATTTCTCAGAAAATCTATATTTTTTCATAATTTTTCATATATGTTAATTATCGTAAGATTTTGTGTAAGTATAATTTTTGGTGAAATCTTATAAAATCTAAAAAATTTTTAAATACTTTTTCAAAATTATGGGAGAAATTTCAGAATATTTCAGAATTCGTTTGTACGAAAAATTCTGAGAGAAGATGTAAACTTTCCAGATATTTCTGAAAAATGTTCCAATTTGTATAAAAATTATGAGAAAAATTTTCACCAGGGGCAGTTTTAATAAACATTAAATATTCAAGTTTCCATTATAACTCATTACATTACTGAAATATTTGCTAATTATTTGTGTTCAAAATGTCACTTAAAGTCATCCCAACTCTTAGATTCGACGAAAAGGACAGTGTTTCTGGCGTTCAACAATTGAAGTCATCTGTACAGAAAGGAATCCGTGCAAAGCTTTTAGAGCTGTATCCTCATCTAGAGAGCCATATAGATGTTATAATACCAAAGAAAGACGCTTTTCGCATTGTGAAATGGTGAGTTATGATGGTATATGTAAGAAATTTATTCGTAATTTAACCATTTTCTTTCTTTGATCAGTCACGATCATATAGAGATCATAGTGAACACAGCAGGAGATCTGTTATTCTTTCGCCAACGTGAGGGTCCATGGATGCCTACTTTGAGATTATTACACAAGTGTGAGCTTTCAAGTCGTTCGCTCAAATAAGAAAAAAAATTTAATTTTTTATTATAATATATATACATTTTTTTCAGATCCATTCTTCCTTCCAATGCAACAAGTAGATAAAGGTGCCATTAGGTTTGTTCTTAGTGGTGCAAATATAATGTGCCCTGGTTTAACGTCAAAGGGTGCAAAGATGATGACTGTGGATAAAAAAACAGTTGTCGTATCCTTTTAAGCGTAATATAAATCTCAAAAATTGTAATACAGTACTTTATATTTTCGACAATGAAATACAAATTCTTAACTCAAAATGTAGGCCGTTATGGCTGAGGGCAAGCAACATGCATTAGCTGTTGGAATTACAACATTGTCAACAGAAGACATGTAAGTAAAAAATATTTTCTTAATGTATGCTTTTAATCTCTCTCTTTCTCTCTCGCATATTTAATTTATAGCATATATAATTGTAGCATCAAGGTGAATAAAGGAGTCGGCATCGAAAACTGTCATTATTTGAATGATGGACTTTGGCAAATGAAACCAGTGAAGTGAGACTGATTGTACTGTGAATTCAGGATATAATCAAAGAGCCATTTTGCATACAGATGTTTTTTTATTCAATTTTACTTCACCATGTAATCATTTCATATGGAACAATTTCAGGATAATGTTTGTGTCCACAGTGTTATGGATCGTAATAAAATCAAGTTTATTATTATATTTTTATCATATAAATTAAAAAATTACGAACAAGTCCTTGCTGGCGCAAGGATATATAGAGATAAATATAGATATATCATGTAAACGCGGAAATCTAGAATAGCGTTTGTAAAATAAAAAATATTTAAGCAGATCCCGATTTAGCATCTACCTGGCCCTCTTGATTCTCCGGCGGACCGGAACGTTCGTTCTCACAGTGTCCTGCAGGCGCAGAATACGGAGGATTGTTGGTATCGGGCCCAGATGCGGGAGCTACGGCGGCTGTTGTGCCACCTGCGACGTTTGCACCAACGTTATTACTTTCAGGAGCAACTGTATGAGGTGATTGTGGATGATAATGCGGACTGTGTGGACTATGTGGACCGTGGCCATGTGGCCGACTTATCGGATGGGGATATTGCGAATACGGCTGGTGATAATACGGATGAGTATATTGTGGATAAGGTTGATGATACGGTTGTTGTTGAGAATAACTATAAGTAGGATGCGGCGGTCTTGGAGCTAAAGGAACGTTCTGCGGTTGTTGTGGGCCTGGTCCGGACTGATATTGCTGACCGTAAGCTTGATTAGGTGGCATCATCTGCGGAGCATGTGGTCCCTGCGGTGGCAAAATCTGCGTGCTCTGAGTTCCTTGCGCACTCTGATGTGGCGGCATCGAATGATTTGGCAACATCCCTTGTTGGTGGGGATTATGTTGAATGGGTACATTGGGCGTGGACACCGGTGGCATGTTTGGCGGAGTCGAATTTGCAGTTGCATTTGCACTCGCAACTACTGCTGCGACTGCAGCTGCTGCCGCGGCTGTGGTAGTTGGTTGTTGGGGCGGCATCACCGTCGTTATTTGTGGCTGTTGTGACTGCGGTTGGGGTTGCGGTGGTTGTTGTTGCTGTTGTTGTGGTTGCTGTTGTTGTTGAGATTGTGATGGCTGCGGTGGTGGCTGTGGAAGTATTTGATGCTGCTGGGGTGGTGGTGGCGGCGGCTGATGCTGCTGAGGTGGCTGTGATGGTGGTTGATGCTGCTGTATTGGTGGAAGAGATTGATGTTGCTGAGGAGGTTGATGCTGTTGAGGAGGTGTTGGTTGATGTTGAGGCGGCGGTGGCGGTGGTGGATGTTGTTGCATCGGAGGCGTTTGCATTTGTTGTTGATGCGGATGTTGTTGAATCGGATTAACTATATTGTTGCAATACATCCCAGAGTTAGTAGGGTGTTGTTGATTAATATTTTGTTGCACTGCTGATGGCGCTTCGATCTTAGTCTCGGTATATGGAGGTGACATTTTCTTATTCATTTCAACATTGGATTTTTCAGCATTGCCAGATTTCTTCTCGATCGAATCATTGTCAGAGATCTGTACAAATAAGACGGTATTAATATTTCTTAATATAATGTGTTAATAAATATTTATATGAACCATCTGTGTATTATTTAGTAGTATTATTACATCAGGCTGGCTCTCGTCATTAAGTGATGCGGGAGTTGGAGTCGGAGTGGAATTTGGAGTAGAGTCGCTAGACGCCGGCCCATCCGAACGATTCTCTTCTGTTCCCTTTAGTCTTTCTCGTCTTAGAGCATCATACTGCCGTTCTACCATCTTGTTAAAAGTTTCCTCATCTACCGCCGGTTTGCAATGCTGAAAGAGAGAATTATTATGTTTGCATGCAATATTATTCTCTTTAAAAAAAATTATATACCTTTTTCAATTCTTCTTGAAATATTTCACTAGTTTCTATAAATTTACGTTTCTTTGCCTCAAATTTCTCTTCAATTTGTTGCAATTCAGCTTCAAGTTTTTTCTGGAAACATTCAAAATATAATATTTCAATATATTTAATTAGATATTAATTATTATAAAACATATTACTACATTAATTACCTGATGCATAGTCAAGGATTGTACTTGGCGACGTAAAACTTGCATTCTTTGAGTGGTGACTACAGAGCGAACATCGGGGACAACTGTGTCGCTAAAAATCTCATTAATGAGCCGATGATTTCTTGTATAACGTGAATAAGCCACATGTTTCACAGAATATCCATCATCTTGATCTATTAATTAAAATGAGTACTGTTGTAATAGATATGCATTAAACATTTATAATCACTATTACTTACGTACCATCATCATCTTCAGCTGGTAAAATATCAATCCTTCTATCCTGAGCCGCTTGACTTTTGCTACTGCCTGATGAACGTTCGTGACTCTCTCGATCATCATTATTTTGTTGTGCAGCACACAACGCTGCATTAAATACAAAGACATGTTATAAAATTATTTAATCATTATAGGTTTTACTACGAGTTTTAAATTCATGTTTGTTACACCTACCAGACTTGCCACGATTTTTAGCTGCAATATAAGCTAGATATGCAGGTGAGTTATGATAAGTTTTCAAACTTTTTTCATATTCCACCTATGGTAAATAATATGTGAATGAGTCAGTAATTTTTAGAATTATATAAAAATATAGTAGAATGTATTTTGTGTACCTTCTCAGTTTCGTATTCCTCGATGAACTCTGTCTTATCCTCCTCTGGCAAATCTCTCCACATTTGCCCAATAATCTTACCAATCTCCCATAGCTTTAACTCAGGATTCTGAGCTTTAACCTGATCCCATACCTTTCTGCTATACCTCATGTATGGCATAAGAGGTTTCTCTGGTGGCTTGGGTGGTTTTGGCATACGGGAGTCAGCCTAATTATAAACATTATCAGACTTTAAATAATAAATGTTTTTAATAATGTAAATTAATATACTGATATAATATTTTGTATAATGTATCAGTTGTGTATATTTTTAAATTTTGTATAAAGTAAAATACATACATTAGTATTCTTTCCAACTTTCTGGGGTGTAAATCCTGGATGACTATGGGGAGTTTGTACAAATGGACTCTGCGCATCTTTCTAAACATAAGCAGATTGTCTCAATTAAGTTCAAGACCCATACAAGAATATTTTATCATAAGTTTGTCTACTTACACTATTTGTTGAACTGCTCGAACTTCCACCAGATGCTCTCATACGTTCTACAAACAACAAATATACAGTTTAAATGCTTCAAAATTTAATTGTCCAAGTCAGGAAGAGAACAAAAATTGTTCGACTTACGGTTGGAGGCTACGATGTTCGAGGTAGCCATCGCGACTTGCTTGTAATTCGCTGGCAGTGCCATTTTGTATTACGACACTTGAATAGGGAAAAAAACCTTCACCGGGGAAACAGAGCAAGATCTCTGTGAAGTATTCCTGACGTTGACGCTGTCGCGAGTAGCACTTGTCGCTCTTGGAAACGTTTAGAGGCGATACTCGCGATTAAAGTTACGGTAAGACCGACCGATTGACAGGCGTCGCGACCATTGACGATGCGTGTGGGTTGGGAATAAGCTTTTGAGAGATTTCCAGATAGCCTCGATAATTTGCAACGAGACTGAACGAAACACGCGAGTATCCCGACACACCTCCAAGAGATTTCGCGGGAACTCGTGGAAGAAAAGAAAGAACAAGCGTTTCTTGTAGACGTCTCGTTTTTCTTCAATTTCTTACACTTTGCATTCGCGAAATTCACCAGAGTCGCCCTCTATTGGAGCTAGAAACAGAACCCTGAGAGCAGTGAGAGTGGCCATGCCCGGGATTTAAGGCCTGTTCTTTTTAGTTGAATTTTTGCACCAGTTCATTTTTCTTCTTTTACTCTCCAGGACAAAAAAAGAGGAAGAAAAATGAACTAGTGCAAAAGTTCAGTTAAAAAGAACGGACCTTTTATTTTGAAATGCCTCTATGTTCACAAAATGTGGGTATTATTAATAACTATGTAGCCATGTCTATGACCCCGTCGATAATGTCCACAATTTTTGGTTCTATTCTACACTAGGTCCACGATCGATATCCATTTATCGACATTACGATTTTATCAACGCAGTATTGAAAACAGTGTGATACATAGTTCACATAAATTAATAAAATTGATGTTGATGCCGCTAATGCATAGCGATTTCCGAGGTTTCGAGCATATCCGATAATCCGACTATCCGATCTGAGCGATTTATGCGAAAAATGCTGGGATGGTCTCTCATGTTTCTTTCTACTTCTGCAAAAATAATCAGAAATAATTGTATTTATATAGGTATGTAATAATTGTTAGAAATCTTTTTTCACGAATGTTATTCATTAACCTTGGAAAGAAATCAACATGATTGATACAGGAATATATAAATGATGTAATTCAAATACGTAAATATGAGACTAATATAGAAATCCTTTTTTGATGTCTATCAAAGATTGAAAGTTGTGTTATTCAAATTAGCACATCGTAATTGTAGATCTTTTGGATGCCTAATTTTGCTATGTAACGCTATAATTTAAACTTTGCGATATGTATCTTTTAAAAATATTTATTTAAAATCATTAAATTATTTATTTTTAAAATATATCCCTGACATATTAATTCTAAAAATATTGAGGGACACAAAACATGGATTGTGTATTTATGCTCAATTAGGTTAAAATCCAATAGAGTAGAATTTAAAAAAAAGTATCCTTTGTTTTTATTTGGGAGCCTTGAAAATCGGAGCTTCATGAAGAATATAAGTTTCATAATTTGATAAAGTAACTTTATTAAATTTGTACAATATTTTTTTGCGGCTGTTTTGCATAGGCAGTGTTTCAAATGATTACGCGATCTGCTAAAAAAAGATTCTTGCTTCTCTGTTTCATCTAAGATTTATTCTTATAATGTCGTCTATCCGAAGAATGTATCTTCCTAATCATATTCTGATCAGTATGTATCATACAAGAGAGATATATTCAATTTGTATACAATATGTCATAGATCGGTTTCGGCAGGTAATGATTGCACAATGCCTGTATTCTTTCACTGCGCGTCACAGGTGTGTACCGCCGCATCGGGAAAGTCTTTACTACAGCATCTATTAGAGTTCTCGTGACAGCTGTTAAATCAGCTTCTGGTC
This sequence comes from Acromyrmex charruanus, assembly GCA_017607545.1. Classification (NCBI taxonomy): domain Eukaryota; kingdom Metazoa; phylum Arthropoda; class Insecta; order Hymenoptera; family Formicidae; genus Acromyrmex; species Acromyrmex charruanus. Next base: position 920,429 of record JAANIC010005483.1, read on the forward strand.
CTTGGGTGTACTTTTCCAGAGCCAGCATTTCTGCCTGAAATAGTTCCTGACCATATTCCTTACGAGTTTGAGGATCCAGTTGAGTCCACATGTCTCTGGCTTGCTCGAGCAGCGCAGTGTTATCCTTCAACCATGCATTACCGGATACGTATTCTCCAGTCTCGACGATCACAACGTCGACACCCCATCTCCGCATCTCCAGTCTTAGGCATGATCCCCAAGCTTCTACAGCGGCCTAAGATATATTTATAATCTTCTATTGATCTACTCAAGCTTCATTAATGTCCTTCCAGTCTTATGATTATATATACAAATAGACAAGCCACACTTAACTATGCGCATGACAAAGAGGATTTACCTTAAGGGCACAATAAATGCCTCGGACGGGACTCGGTATCCGCGCCAGAAGGCTACTAATAAGAACGATTCGGCCCTTTGATCTCCTAACCAGAGGAAGAAATACCTGTTACAAAGAAAGAAAAAAGAATATTGCGCGTTCTGACATTTTTGTAATGTTTTACAGTACCTGTGTTAAACGCGCTAGGCCAATGAAGTTGATGTCTATGCTTCGCTTGAGAACAGATGGGGGCACCCACTCGCATTCCCCGAGAGTCACCCAAGCAGCAGCATGCACGAGTGCCCACAATCCTGAAATAACGTAGCAACGATGACGTAGAAGTAATCCGTTACACCGATAATCTCAGGAAGCTTTAAGAGATAGGGCGATATACCAGGAGCTCCGTCAGGCAAGTTTTCGTTGACGTAAAGGAAAGTCGAATGTATATCACGTTCGCTGGTAATATCTAGTTGTAACACGTGCAATCTTCCAGACGCATGGTCTTTTAACTTCTGCATGATATCTTCATTCTCGGCTTTATTATTGAATCCAGCAAATACGGTGAAACCCTTAAAGAGAGAGAGAGAGAGAGAGAGAGAGAGAGAGAGAGAGATCACAGATGTTGTCTTTAAATTATTCAATTGGTCATACGAGCATATATGTTTTCACGTATAATTACCAAATCATCTAGTTGTTTAACTAAAGCGTATCCAACCCGCGAATCGCAACCTGTGATTAATACTGCCTTTCCTGCTGCAGTAACCTGTTGCATCAAGTAGACTATTAGGAAAACATAGTGTTTATAATTTATTGAATCATGAACTGATGTAATGAAGCTTTATAATGCTTTTGATAATCCATTGAAAGCCATTGATCGGGCGATGACGATCTCAAAGTCCTTTGTAAAAAAAAAAAAGAGAACTTATGAAGCAGGAAGTATGGTAGGCAGTGATAACAGGTGCGTTATGCAACGTTTGTTAAAAAAGGTCAAAGGTCTCAATCAGGCCTAGTGTAAAATTCTATGAGAATTCCGATATAGAGGGCCTTTGAACTTTCAAATGTTCACAAGCATATGACATTATAAAAGGTTGAGAAGGACATATGATTGGACATATGATTTTCATTATAGGAGTGCGATATGTATTTTAATGTAATTTTGAAGGTCAGAAAGGTTTACAGTTTTTTATGTAGTTGTAGTAAAAAGTTTTATATAAAATTATTGGGGAAAAAATGAGTAATGTATTGAAGATTTGCGTTACACAATGCAAACAGCTTACCTTTAGATTATGATAAAACAATGTGGATCCTACGGATATGACCAATAGCAACAAAAAGAGTACAAAGCTAGATGTCTGTGAGATCCCAAAGGTGTTTAATATAGTTGCCAGGATGACTGCAATTGCATGTGAAAATGCAATAGGTAATAGACACCTCTCTGCTAATTCCCATGTCTGACTATCGTCGGTTTCTTTGCTTCCATTCGACGGCATTCTTGATTCAGATTTTTTTATCAAAATTTTAACAAAACGTGATTGACTCCATTCGAATAAATTGATGTTGCTCACCGAGGAACCCTAACTGGGCTATGCCTGAGCTAACTTTAAACTTAAAACAGCATCTAGTCTCATTGACATCTAAATATAACTACAGTGCTGTGTCTTAAATTTAAAATCTCCTAGCGAATTGAAATATTTGAGAATCGAATTTATACTCTTAATAATTAATATTAAATTCTGCATTTCTTTGTAACATTACAATAAATAATGCAAATATATATATATATATATACATATATTACAATAACAAAATTTAAATAAAGAATTTGTGTATATGATAATTAAATTAATTTAGATTAATGATTTAAAAATATAGAACATTTATAATGTTACATATAAAATTTAATTTTATCATTGTAATGAATTTTGTGTTTAATTATTCTGTATATCATCATTCATTATATCATAATTCATTATTAAAATAATAAAAAATACATAAAATTTTTTATTGTATTTTAAATCATTGTCTGTTCTTTCGTGACACGTGTAGTTTTTATATTATAACATTTCAAAGTAGTGCAAAATAGTGAGAAGTTTTATATCTATCTATTCATTCTTTAAATAAAATTACAAATATCCATTCCGATTTCGTATATATTTATCTAAACAATTTATCTAGATATCGCAGATTCGCAAAATTATTTTTATTCATTTTTATTTTCAATCTCCTTCAGTTTTCAAAGAAGTGGATCGATTGACACGTGTCGTGAATTATCTCATCAATCTGTGCATTTTGCATCGGCCCTCTTTGGTGACGGTCGTGCCGGAGTATTTTTGTAAATTTCTCGTCGGCGCTGATAAAAAATGAGCGCGGCTGCGACTAGAGTGGGGTAGGTTATTGATTTCCGTGTAGGGGTGCTACGGCAGAGGGTTGGATGGATAGGCAGAAGTGGGTGGGGTAGATGCTGTGTCGGGGTGTCTCTCGTTTCGCGCGTATATACCTGCGAGAGAGTCTACAGGGGGTATAAATAGAAGGGGTAGTTGCACCGTTGACCCAGTGTTGGGTTGACACACGGTCAGTTCAGTCACTCAAGGCATCATATACACATCACTCTCTTTCTTTCTGTCTTTGTCGCGTCGCATAATCGCCGTTGTCTCCACCTTCTATTCATTCTTTTTTATCCGCGTGAATTGTTGAAGGAGAGAAAAAGGAGAGATCTCGCTCAAGCCCTTGTTGATTCTTCAAGTCAATCCAACGCAATCCTGAGCACTGCCCTTTCATACCTGTTTGCTTCTTTCGAGCGATACAATTTTTTATTCGGGGAATCGTCGAACAGCGATACGACTGCAACCTGGGGCATAATCGTCAAGAGAAGCTATTCTTCGACGCTGAAAAAATAAGAAACAGCGCCTGTACACACCGTGTTCATCATAATTGTGTTCGTTACATTTTTCACGCGTAAGGGCGTATTCCTTCCTCTGTCATCGTCGGACGCACGGGTCACTCGAATTTCCCCGACACATCGTCGAGACACGGACCAACTAATGTGCAACGAGAATCAGGCCTTAGCAGCAGTCAGTTCTTTTCAAGAGAATAAATCCTTTCTGACTTAGACAATTGTTGCTTAATTATCGTTGGGCGTCGGGGATTCCCAATATCGTGAGACCAAACAGAATTAATCGTCAACGATTAGTAGAGTTAAAATCTGTTCTCGTTCACCGATTGTGCAGAAGAAATATGTCGGAAACAACTGGAGTCACGCAAGGGGTGGGCAATCCTTACAAGATAGTTGATCACACCAGGGAGCGAAGAAAGGGTATCACCGCCTCGTCGTTGAAGGAGTTGACTAACGTCGCACGCAATCGACTGGCGTTTCCCGTGGATGCGGATCTTACGATCGTGCTTGAACAGGATGGTAAGGAAATATTCATGTTACAACATACAGCAATTATTAGTTCTAATATTTCTTCGATATTGGATATATTGTTTATATAAGGGATGAAGTTTTTTCATTTTTACATGTTGATAAATATTATTACAGGAACAGAGGTAGACGACGAGGAATATTTTGCCACGTTAGAAAGAAATACAAGCTTGATGGTGCTGCATGGTGATCAAAAATGGGCCGCTGTGGGCAGCAGCAAGACAGCGTCTCGTTGCATCGTTGTGGATAATGTGGATAACGCCGAAGGTGGTTCAAAGGTCGACAAGATTCGACGACGGCGAACGCTCATTGAACCCCTGGTCTCATCGTTGCACAGCGACCCGTCGCATATCTCGCTCCTAGGAGGAACTGAGTTGGAAACACTCAGTGATATGGATCCTGACAGTTTAGGCGACATAGTGCCTGACAGGTAAGCAATGGACAATCAGAGTGACTTTGATCACTTGATTAATATGATCAGCTTAATATGATTAATTCGATCAACTTTCTAACTATACAATTCTTCAAATGTGCCAACAAAAAATAACAAAAAAAACCATAAATGAAGAATCATTAATCATTAAAATTGAAAATTATTGATGATTTACTCTTAACAAAGTACTACTTATTAATTAATAGTTAATTAAGTTAATTAGAGCTTGAAGTCACCTTTGTTATTTAAGATAATATATTTTCTACATTATCATCAAGACATTGCTATTGATACTTTATATTTGATCAAGTGATTGTCTTAGGACAGCATCATTAATTTCTCTGTTCCACTCTTGTTACAGACTCTTCCTTGAGCAGCTGAAGGAAGCTTCAGGTAGATTCTTAGTGGAGAAACGGCAAGCACAGGAATCCATGGCTCTCCTCCAGATGTACGCGAGCGGTGGTGAGATGGAGCGAGCGTAGGCCATGTGGGGGGTGGGCGCCCTCACATTAGCAAATATGTATAGAGTGCGGCGTCGCATATTCTATAAAGGTCGCCAACTACAACAAACTCTGATCCTATTCTGGAATTGATTGCCCGCTATTTACACAAACTGAGAACTGAGAGTAACTGAGAACAGACAAGCGTTAGTCGCTCAAGCTGAACGCAGCTGTGTCAGTGAGGAGAATCTTATGTTATCTCTCGCGTACGCGAAGAACACGCAGAGACAAAGACATTGTACAGAGACACGAAACACAAGTAGTTTACGTTCGCCCAACAATTTACTACCGTAACATCAATAATAATAATAATAATAAATGATAATAGTAATAGGTTTCGCATCTTAGAGGAAATAGTAACTCTAAGTTTTTTGTAGAATTTTTTAAATCTATATACATACGAGATTCAGTGGCACAACTATGCTTTGGCAATACTTTCCATCCTTAGTGAGCGTACGGAATTGCTTTAATACAAAATTCAAGAGAGATTACCTTGCTATACCGGCAGAAATATACACGTGCAATTTAGCTGCTAATTTGAATAATATATAAGAAAGAAAACCGCGCGTAAGTACACATTTCAGAGTGGATATTCCCGTCGCGATATTGCCATATCAAGTCTTAGCGAAACGGGTTTTGTTTATGGGATTTTTGTACTTAGATATGTCATACTGAAATTTAGTTCAACGAAGATCGATGGAATATTTAAGACTGAATTTATAGAGAAAACGAAAACCACCACCATTGATATCACCAATTCATTGTACACTAACATTAGCGACATAATAGCGACAAAAAAAGTCGATATCAGTCCTTTGATACCAAGCAAAATTGTGCTATTTGATAAAAAAAAAAGAAAAAGAACACGTGGTAATCTGCAGCAAAGAAAGAATATAAGTGTTTCTGACAAGACTATGCATACACACTAGGTACTAAATATTATTCTAATTTTATGATTACGTAATCAATAATCTAAACGAGCGATGCCATATTTACATTAATGTATTCTTTGAAAATTACGAAATTAAAATATATTATATACATTTACTATAAATTTTTTAAAACTGTAACGAAAGTGTATGTCTACTCTCCGCAGAAATGCTCNTATATATATATATATACACACATACATATATATACATACACACATATATCGTAATATATATAATCATCAGCCTCTTGCGCACTATAATCGCATTATACATATTTGTATTAGAATTTGTGCCACCACTCCGATTGAAATTTACGAAATGGTAGGCAAGACAATAGTCAGTATCGAACTATTTGCTATCTCATTGTATGATCAAATGTATCGTTAAATATCAGGCGCAACGTTTTGTTCCACAGATCGATCTTAGGATATTAGTTTATAATAAATTGATGTGATTGATACTATTCTCGAGATAAACGAGACAACGCGTTGGAAAGTATAAAAAGGACGCATTAAATAGTACTGCCAGTTAAAGGGAAGATCGATTAATGCTCAATGTCCCAGATCTCAAAGAGGAAAGCGCATTTTTTTTAACACCGGCATCTAATGCACGGTATCATGACATTATATACTAACAAAGGATGTCACACAACTGTCCGGTATCGATTTGATGTGAAGTATGTTATTAAACCGTGAAGTATGTTATTAAACGCAAAAATTTAAGAGACACATTGTTTTTTATATGTGTGCTAACTCATTTAAGTTTAAGGGGTGAAACACTCCTTTGAAAAAAAAACGGTATTTCTATTTCGAACCGAATATCGGAAGTATAAAAGATTTTTTTAACAAAAGTACGGTTTCAAGAGTACTTCATGCTGTGAAGAAAAAAAAATTTAATTTTGTTCATAACTTTTTTGTTTAAAACATTTTTTTCCATCTTTTATACTCTAACGGTATTCGGCTCGAAATGGAAATATAATTTTTTTGAGTTAACGCACGTATTAAAAAATATGGAAAATCAAATCGGTACCGGACAGTTGTTTGACGTCCTTTGTAAGCACATACCTGTTACTCATTGCTACATGTATATCTTAAGAATAGAAATGCACTTAATAAGTTTAATAAAAGTTAAATTTTAATGGAATGCAAGAAGTTGTCGTCTATGAGTTGATGTAGAGCGTCGGAGGCATCCTTTACCCGACCGGATGCATTGCGTAATTGACACACAGCCTCTTGTAACACCAATTCACTTCTCAGCAATTGTCGGTTAACAGCTGATAATTCTTGTACGCTGGTTGTGATTGCGCCCTCGGTCATTTGCAGAATGTCTCTATCCAAGGTTTCATTGCATTCGTCTGTTTAACATATGTCAATTTAAATGATGTTCAAAATTAATAAGCGATACATACATATATATACATATATTGGTTTTGTGTTTTAAAATATAATTTAATGTCTTTCATAAATGCTGTTTTATAAGAACTTATAAAAAAATTCTTTGTACAGTATAACTTATAGATAAACATTGTAATTATGCGAATGTAACTGTGTAGTAAATCGAAATTGATTTAGAAATACGAATCATTGGAAAATAAGTTATCGATATTCCACACATGAACAATCTCATAATACTGTTTAGCTATAGTTACGCACATTGTACTGCTGTAATATTAATAAACGAATGTTATATATAATAAAATAAATTTTGTAAATATTTTATTCAACAAGCTTGCAATACTTGATATTTTAATGAATAGAAAAATAAATATGTAATTAATTAGGTAATGATTATAAATAGCTTAAGATATTAAATCACTTACATAACTTTTTATGAAGTAAACTATTATACTTGATAGAACTTTTTTTAGATCTTGGTATTTTAAAATCTGTGTAAGGAGGACATGCCATGGCATCTACCGCTCCGCTAATACTACTCAAACTTGTTAAATCTGTGAATAAAAATTGAATGTTAATTAATTCCTTATAAATTTAAAAAAAGTCAATAAAACTTACCATCATCAGATTCTGGAGCTTCGCCTGAGATAATGGTACCGCAGTATGTGGATGGTGTTCGCATTGTAGGGAATCCTAGGCCCTGCATGTAATAAAATTTATAGACAATACACTTTTCATGTTAACTGTATTAAATTAAAAACTTTTAGTATAAAATATAATATGTATATAGGTATATATGTATATATGTTACACACAGTGACAATATTTGATGCATCATCGTCAGACTCTGGAGCTTCTCCAGAAACAACTACAGCTTTTAAATCCATTTTTTAGGAAATATGATATTTGTAATCAAATTTTCATAACACTGCAAATAAAAAAATATATACATTAATACACAAGTATGATAAAAAAACTTAAAGATATTATAAAAAGTAATTATCTTTCAATTCATATATTTGTTGTATATTTAATGTAATTTGAAAGATTTTCTTTCTATTTATCGTTATCAAAATTTATGTAACGACATTTAAATCTACATACATACAATCAATTAGCTACCAATTAGCTATCAATTTGAGGTTAGTTATATTATTAGAAACATACACAATTTGTAAATTGTTATTTTTTACTGTCTCATTAAGAAAACAATACACTTGATTTAAGACAACACGATCTTTTATTTTTTAAGTCTGTTTATAATTTGTTCTGAAAAATACTATTACAATTTTTTGTGCGACATCACTGAACTAACCAAAGACTGCCAAAGACTTTTGGATATGAATTATAAACATCTTTTGATAACATTATCATGTACATTTTTAACGACATTTGCATTTAGCAAAGAATTATAGAATATAATTATTTAAAAAAAAAATAATTATATTCTATAATTCTTATAATTAATATGAAATATGAATATATAACATATATATTTAATCCTAGGCCATTCGTGGGTTCTATGCGATTTTTTACATTGCTGTAACTTTTTTTTAATATAATTTGAAAATCCAGATTGAGGCGGAAAAAAAACTAATTGTCCATAGATATGATAAGCCTCCAAGCGTTATTCTCGATGTGAGAATGTACGAAAGTTTAAAGAGGGTACTTGAGACTCATACGTGAACTAAGTTTTTGTCATTCTGAGTATTCCTTTATTTTTTATTAAATATACGTTTCGGATAGTATAAAAGTAAGTTTACACGAAAATGTAGAAAATAAAAAGAATTTATATTTATATTTCAATATAATAAATAGGAGAAATTTTATAATCAGTCAGTCTTCAAAGATCGCTCGGCCAGAGCGGATTTATTGCTTTAGAGTATCATCTTCTAAACTAAACCCTAATAAACTTAATTATACATAAGTATTATAATAATATTTATACATGTACAATCCTTTATCTACCATTTTATATTGTTTAAATAATAAAATTTTATTTATTAATTGTAAACTATTATATAAAAAGATTTTTCAAAAATGTCGATTTTTGATAGTTCAAATAATTATACTTTTTTGAGCGATTCATATCGTACTATTTTTTTGTTAATCCAAAGGGTCAACTAAAAAAATTCT
>JAANIC010005483.1:938740-943740 GCA_017607545.1 Acromyrmex charruanus
ATATCCATGGCTCGAAGCTTCTTCTCTGTATTTGGTGGGATCAGCAGGGTGTAATTTATTATGAACTGCTTAAACCGAACGAGACTATCACGGGGGATCGCTATCGACTTCAATTGATGCGTTTGAGTCGAGCCTTAAAAGAAAAACGGCCGCTATACGCGCAAAGACATGACAAAGTGATTTTGTTACATGACAACGCTCGGCCTCATGTTGCAAAACCAGTAAAAACCTACCTGGAAACGCTTAAATGGGAAGTTCTACCCCACCCGCTGTATTCACCTGACATAGCTCCTTCCGATTTTCACCTATTCCGTTCGATGGCACATGGCCTAGCTGACCGGCGCTTTCATTCTTACGAAGAAGCTCAAAAATGGATCGATTCTTGGATAGCCTCAAAAGACATGTCGTTTTTCCGACGCGGGATTCATGTACTGCCAGAAAGATGGTCAAAAGTAGTAGAAAGTGATGGGAAGTACTTTCATTAATGTATTTTTTAATGCTCATGTGAAATAAATAACATTCTTTCATTAAAAAAACGCTACGGAATTAATTCCAACACCTAATAGATTTTAAATGTAAGTGAAAAAAGTCTTAAATAGAAAAATGATAATTATAGCAGAATCAGATCAGGTATATTAATAATCAAATATATTATATTTATACGAATAGAAGTTGCGTTTTGTAGATTTAAACAAATATATTTGTTTAAATAAAAAGGATAATTTATCACACAAATATTATGTATGAAATATTAGAAGCATGTAAACAATTCATACGCATTGTCGTGAAAGCCGCAGAAGAGAAATTAGGAGCAGAGTATAAGAGAGAATAAAACACGATGGTGCTTGTATTGTTGTACCTGTAGAACTATCTTCCGACTTGTGGCTTTTAATAAGTATTTAATATTACCGTGCGGGGGGGGGATGAACGCAGGGAGATAAAAGCGCTCGTTGAAGAAAATATGAAGGGGTCGGTAATATGTAAGCGGTAAGAGTTATCTGCTAAGAGTTATCTTATATTACAAGTTACAAATGATTCATATATTTATATTTTTTTAAGAATATTGTTACGTTGTTGAAAGATTGTATTGAAATATATATTGTTTAATATACAAGAGAAAGGAGTTTTTCTGTGTGCGCGCGCGCGCGCGCGTGTGTGTGTGTGTGTATATATATATATACATTCGTTCCCTTTATTTTCTTATTTATACGCAAGAGGAGATTGCTTTAGAAAAATAACGAATACGCCGTAAATCGCTTTATCCGTGAACATATCCGCTTTGCGAATGGATAGAAAAGATAGGTAAGATAGAAGCTCGGCGCTTCGGGGTGAGATGTGTGTATGTACGTCGATCGCTCCGGTAAATCGTGATAACGTACGGCCGCGTTGTCGCGGGACTCGGGACTTTGGGAGTCGCGCGCGGTCGCCGCGCTGCGCCGGGATAAATACGTCTCGCCGGTTAAGGGAGATCGCATCCGATGCCGGGGACCTCTCGGCGCAATCGCACGTGCCCTGATGGAACGGGCACGGCGCCACCGTGGCAGGATTTCCGAGCTTTTTCCCATCCCCCGCGAGGAGCGAAATTCAGTGCTCAGCCCGCAACCGTGTCGCACTACCCCTGATCGCTTCAACGCTCCCTGCGATCGCGCTCGAGTCGCGTTGAGTCGCGTGGAGATCAAAAGGACGAGCGTGTCGTTAGCGATTGTTATTTAATTAAGCGATCTCTGAAGACTACTACATTTTTTGTTTTTAATATAATTTTGAACAACAATAATTTCCAATTAAATTAAATTCTGATTAAAAAAAAAACGTAAGAGACTCGGCTATAATTATGGGGACCTACAATTATGACGATCTTCCGATCTTGCGAGAACGGTGAAAACGATCTCGGTTCGCGGTAATGTGAAAAGCGAGGACACATCGATACGAGTGGCAGTGACGGCATTATGCCAACGATCGGTGTGATCCCGCGGGTGTTTCACTCAGCAAAAGGACCGCGAATAGAGAGCGATCATTCGGATCGGACGGTAGTGGGCAGGTCGCTATCGGACGCGGAACAGCGTGGCGCGTGAATTAGATCGAGAGATGTGCGCGAAGTGAAAGATGGCCCCGTTCCACGGCATGGCCCTGCTGCTCCTGGGAATCGGATACCTGTTACACGCGGAACCACTTCACAGCGAACGCGGCATCGGTAAATGTCCCGTGCTTCCTCCCCGACCCTTTCACCCCTTCCATTTCCAGAGAACCCTCTTCCGGCCCCGACACCCTTTTGTGTTCGCAGCTCTGTGCTGCGCCACGTAATTTCAGTTGTACTCCGAGTAATTTTGGTCGCGCGAAGAGAGTGCACCGAGAGAGTGGTGTAAATCATTTTTATTATTGAATTTTTCCCGCTGTTGAGCTAAGAGGATAAAATCGAAATATGTTGTTCGTAATACATTTCAGAAGAAAATAAAACTATCCAAATTTAATTTAAATAAAAATTTGATTTCACGAAATTAAATTTTTTATTCAGCCTTTTTAAAATAAAAGTATAACAAAAGAACTCTTTTATATTTATTTTTTAAAATTAACTTTAGCCGCGGAAAGAAAGTTTGCATAAATGAATTGAAATTCGCTAATGATTATATTTAATTCTGTATAATTTTATAATTCTTATTCTATATTTCATGTTTTCTTTTAATTTTGTATTTTACATTTTTTTCATTTTTTCACAAGAGTAGTATAATATATTGTGAATTCATAAAACAACAATAGTAATATTATTAATTTCTCAAGTCTATTAAATCACTGTTTTGCTTTCCAAAGTTACTTAAACTTGATGTTCTTACTATCATACTATTATACAATATATCAAGAATAATATGAATTCGTTATTAAAAATATATTCATGCATGTTATTTTCCGTTAAAGATATTAAAATTTTGAAATATATTAAATAAATAAAAACGCAAGCCAAATTAAATATGTACGTAAAATCTGCGATTTTTATTTAATTATCTAATATAACGTGGTTATTTAATATTAATTGTACTTTTTAAAAATGATTATCTACGAATGTGCAAATGTAAAATAAACTGTTCATGCATCAATATTCCGTATTGAAAACATTCAGATATATTTTTTCTCGGAGACTTCGAGCTCATTTTTTAAAACCGCACTCTATAATTCTTTTCTACGAAAGAATGTCACTGGGGAAGAATAATAGGATGTCAACGCATAGTTTGTATCTATTTCAGCGCTCTTTCATCTCAACGACGACACGTTCGGCAAAGGGGAAAAGTCACAGCGTGGCCCAAAGAAGACCTATTTTTTCAAAGACACGCCGCAAAAATTAACGGTGGCCATAGGACAGGCCGCCGTTCTATTATGTCGTGTTAAAAATCTAGGAAACAGAACTGTGAGTCTCATTAGAACACTGCTTGATCTCATTGATCTCGCGTGCTTGCGATAATTTAATGTGCTCGCGCAACCCCTTCGCTGCTGGCAAGTCAAGCGTAACGTGTTCATTAGAGTGTTCATTTAGATTCGATAGAGTTTTACGACGAGAGTAAAAACGGGTTTCTTTGCGCACAACGATAATTCGTCGTAACTTTTTTACGGGAAAAGAATAGGAGAGGGTACGTCTGGAAAAAAGTGAAAGCCTCAGCATTTTCTTATTCATGAACCGGTGCCAAAGAGTCGAAATCGATATTCTTATCACTTGGGACGCCCTTCTTTAGAATGAATCGCCTTTACGACAACTACGCTGTCTAAAAAGAACGAATATTCGCTTCCTCGTAGTTCCTGTACAATTTTCCAACTCTAGAACCCTTCATTTTTCTAACGTTTCCAAATGTTTAGAAAGGAATGCAAATTTTCTCGTCGGACTTGTTAATTACGTCTTTGTATCTTTAAATTCTCTCGGGTCTTGACAAGATCGACGGAAAACTTCATTATAATGCGAAGTAAGGAATGAGCGTGTGGACGGGTTGAATCAGTAGCAGCAGTAGCAGCAGCAGCAGCAGCGGCAGCAACAGCAGCAGCAGTAGAAGCAGCGAAGGGGTTGAGGGCAAACTGCAATTACCTACGCCTCATTCACCTCGGTGGCACCTCGCGCGTGTGTATGTGACCAGGTATCTTGGATCCGAAAAAGGGACCTACACATCCTGACGTCCATGTCGGTGACTTACACGAGCGACGCAAGATTTACGGTAGTCGGCAATCCGGAGACCGACGACTGGAATCTGCGAATAGATTACGTGCAACCGCGGGACGCCGACATTTACGAGTGTCAGGTTAATACAGAACCGAAGATATATAGAGCCGTGGAACTGAAGGTTTTGGGTGAGTTTCCTTACGAGAGGCGAGAGAGGCGAGGCGCGCGCGTCTTCGCGAGACCCATAAATCGCGCTTAAAGATCTCCCCGGGCGTCTTTCGCCGTTCGCGACCCGGCCCGGCCCGGCCCGGCCAGTAGGAACCAATTGTTTTAACTTATCCCCTTCTCTCCCCCCTCTTCCTTCCTTTTCTGATCATCCTACGATCCTACGGTGATCACGTCTCTCGCGAATCGTCGACAACGACCACGTCGACGACGATTCGCTGAGCTTTTCGAAATGAAATAGAATCCATTTTCCAAGGTAGAATCCGACGTGGACAGTAATACAATCTCGCGTATCGTTTCTCGAGTGTAATAAAGCCAATCGCGAGAGCGCAAGCGATGCGCTCTGCTTCGATTTTTCATTCTTCTCCTCTTCTCGTCGTTATTGCTGTTTCTATCAGATATACAGGCAAGGATCACGCCTTCCCAGGAGTTATACATAAGGAAGGGTAGCACAATCAGCTTGACCTGCACTATAGAGCTACAGGATCTGCCTCCGAGCAATGTGACCTGGTATCATGCCGGTGCGGTGATCGATTTCGATGGTCCAAGGTACAGTCGGAAACACTCGGTGATTATACCTTTGTGAAATACACAATTAGCTGATGGAATCGTCGCTCGAATGGCACTAATATCGCGGTGG
>JAANIC010005483.1:946240-951499 GCA_017607545.1 Acromyrmex charruanus
CATTCGCTGCCCCGGGTCAAAGGGTTAACGCGTCGCCCTTCTTACTCGACGGCGCACGGGAGAATCCCAGAATCGCCGTTACCTGCGCCGATAATGGAACGGTGAGCTTTCTCCGGGAATCTGATTCGACCATCGGGGAGCTCTTCTAGTCCGAGCTCGCCACGGGAGCTACCTGATCCTGTCCGGTCTCATTTTATGCAAATCGCGCGAGGAAGCATCTGTTAGGCGTCCCGCAGCGGAGCGTAGTCGCCGTTCGATGCAAATTCATGGCGGATACGTAACGTCGATCTCTACTACTTGCTCTATCGAACCGTCCGCGGCGTGGTCTCTTATTCCCCCACGTGCTTACGATATCTTTCCGGAGAGAAAAAAATCTAGCGAGAGAAGCGCAAGCTTTATCGTAGAGTGTGTTATGCTAAACTTGTACTTAAAATATACATTTTGCTAAATTAAAAAAAAAAGAGGAAAAAATTGAAACAGCTTCACTGCACTGGAAAAAATTTAATAAATCTTAATGCGTATTTCTACGAATACTACTAAGTAAATATTTATCTAAGCAAATTAATATTTATTTAATAAAAACTGATAGTAAAATCAAATTAATGGCTTCTGCATCAAATAAATGTATGTTTATATTTAGTAAATATTTCTTTAAAACTATTCAAACAAATATTTATTAAAATTTAATTTTCAGTTGTATGATAACGAATATTTGGGATATTGAAAGATGACAGATCGTTATCTACGATGTAAATGAAAACGAAAAGGTTTGTCATTCGATTAATGCCGAATCGGGAATATTCATGATATTTTAATGCGTAGTACGATCTTTTTTTTATAAACAATCGAATGCATTATAAAAATATGGCATGTGTAATAAAAGTTATACACAATAAGACACAGAGAAGTGTTTTGGAAAGAGATTCGAAAAAGATTTTCAAATAAAATATCCGAATTGGGACGAGAGGCTTGCAACTGTGTAACGTTTCGTAAACTTCGTTTGCAAATTTTCGTCTTTTGCTGCGACAGCCAGGAAACGTCGCGATGTCGGTGCAATATGGTCTCAGAGCGAGTTCCATCTCTCGGCAAGAGAGTTACGTGAGATCGCGCGAGTTAGGTTGGATGATCAAATTTTTGAACGCGCTTGAGCTATCGCCCACGCGAGTATCGCCCTAATGAACGAGTTTACGCCATAATCGCGTGAAGCTTTTGAGCGCAAAGCAATTTTCCCGGATATTTCTGTGGAAAATCCTGGCGCACCGGTGGTTCCGCAAAAGCCGCGAAAAACCCATCGTCGCGAGCCTCGTGTAATTGATGTTGCGACACCGCTCTATCGCGTTTCCACATCTCCGACACTTATATATTGTATTCTTAATTATTTACCCTCTAAGAACAATCATAAGGGAACTAAGGAACATGCATATTGAAAAGGTAAATAGCTAAAGGGAGTTCCCGGTTAGAGAAACTCTTTCGGTACTTCGCAGTTCGCGTCGAAGTTTAATCAATAACAACGTTGTTTGGCGCTAGTCGCGATTCGGCTTGCAAAGTGGTACGTGAACCGTATAAACCACGCCAAGCAAGTTGAATTATTCGTGGAATGCACTATACACGCAAATGCAGCCTTTATTGAGGAGTTTCGCCCATGGTCGAAACCTTATAAGCGAAAGGACGTATGTGGCGTGTCCGCGAGATTGTATACAATATAAAAGAATAGAATAGAGTGAAAAGGGATGTAAGATACGTTTGTAAAGAAACAGAAAAACGTTTGTAAGAAAATTCATGACTATTCTTTTCGGCCGAATCTAGACTCCACACATAATAGTCCCCGAATCGTTGCCAAAAATAACACAATGGAGATCTGCGCGAGAAAGATTAGCATTGTGAGCGTGAAAAGCTTAGTCACAAAAATACTTAACGCGAACTGAACAGCTGCGAGGAGGATTACGTCGGATTCAATCTTCTCACTGAGAAAATATCGATTTCAAATCGGCCGCCGAGTAGCTGGCGAGTATTTGGTTTGAAAACGTCACAAATAAAATAGCAAATCTTCCAAATCGTGTTAGACAATTTAATTTCTTCTCAAACATTTGCTTCGGTTTAGCTCGCGGATCGCTTAACGATCGATCTAACATCTCGAGGGAAGTAAATACTGTCATATCTTTCCGCAACACGCACTGATTATTATCGGTTTTTCTGCAGGACAGTAGCATTATCTGCAGATGTCAAATACGCGGGAAAGCAAGAGAAGAAAGTTTTGGGGTCGACCGTCTAAGAATTTCGCTAAGAAACTAAATCGGGCAGTTGCTGCTGCATTAGATGCTTGTACGACAAGAGACCAGAGTTTTATCGAGTTAGCCAACGAGTTTCTGTGACACGTTCGTGAAAGTTAGCCGCGTAACTGCTGATCGTCCAGGAAATTCTGTCGATTGTTTATCCAATCCTCTTCTGCTTTTACCGAGTCCAGTTTAAAAAAAAGAAAAAAAAAACAGAAGAACAAAAAACCGGAAAGAGTAAAATTCCAAACTTTTTCGTTGAACGGAAGCGAAACGGCTCATTCGCCTTTATTTCACGTCTGTATGCGCAAGCAGTATGAGCCGAGTGGCCCCAGAAAAAGTTGAAAGAAAATTACAGTTAACTAAAATCATTATACGGAGCTAAAATAAAACACCGTGAAGTAGTAATGACGATATCACCGTCGACACCGCTTTGTAATAGCTTCGGTTTATGATAACCTACGGTAATAATGACGTCATTGTAATGCAAATTATAATCACGATGGCATTAATGATTTCATTAGTGGTCGGCGTTCCCAACAACGAAACTCTCGACGAGATGCTTTTTATCACGCGTCACAGTATCGCGTCATAGTGATTTCTGTCTGAATCGAACTGTTTGGTCGCGCTGCATCGATCGCGAAAGTCGCTCGGGAAGAGACGCGTTTTGCGTTTACCTTGTGTTCATGATTCGTTAAAGTATATGAATATTGCAGCGATTACTAAATAAATCCCCAGCGAGGTGTTTTCAGCATAGTTGAGCCGAGAGGGTAGGTAAATTTCCTTTAGTTTGTCAAAGGAAGTACTTAACGTTCTACCGTTCAAAGCTTAGCAAAGCTCGAGGGCGTAACTCCTCTTATATCGATCGCGGTGTTTGCAATGGCACAAGCGTCGGATAAACGCGGTTCGTTTGTGGTATGGGATCATCTGCAATTGACAAACCGTGTCGATGCCCAACGATGCCGAACTCGCTCGATATCGATCCCGATACGATACTTAATGGTCCCGTCCGGACAGTCGAAGAGTGAGACTTGCAAGAATGCATGTTACACCAGGGAACGATACTGCCCGGCACAGAACTCGGCGCTATTATCATTGTTGTTATGTAAAGTAAAATAATAAATGCAAATAGAATCAAATGAAATAAAAAAATGTGGAATAAAAAAATTTTTTAATAAAAATGTAACTAAAAATAATAGCTTTTATTGTTATAACTTCTACGAATCGAATTAATTTGGGGATTATCGTAATTAATTAGACACTATTTTCAACTTAATTATTTAGGATCGGTTGTTCCATCTTTGGATTAAACATTAAAAAAAATTAAAGGATCATCCAACAGAGAACGTTTAGAAATTCTGTCACAGTCCTATTTGAACGTCGTAGATTATGCGCGGACGTTTCTGCGGTAGGATTTATGGCGGCGTAGCGCACGTAATTATTTGCCGAAATTGCTCGCGAAACTAAGAACGGAGATTGCAATAATTTCCTCCTTTCAGCAACGCGGCTGAAATTCTTTTGATGAGCGTCCTTTGTTCCGTGCCGCCGTTCGCAACGATTCCTCCTCTAGAACACAATTCGTTTATGTCACCTGTCACTGGAGACTACTTAAAATGAGTAAATACCAGAGTAAACAAGACGTTCTAATATCGGCATCAAAGAGTAAATTATGGAACACTCTGACCTCAAAAATGAGTGTAAGAATGCTAACGGATTTAGAGGTAAATACGTGATCAAATGTATGCAAAAGTAATAAAAAAATATGGTATGTCAGGTTAGTAATTTTTAAATATCATATATATTTGTCAAATGTATTTGACAATACATCCAGATACAGATAGATGCTAAAAGTATCATTAATTTCTCTTGATTCGAAATTTAATCGACAGCTAAAAGTGTCGACTCTGAAAATGATATTCGTGCTGATGTATCCATCTTATTTTTGTTCCTTGCTTTTTAATACAATATGTATTCCTTATCGATTTAATATTTTAATATTCTGAGATGCGCAAAAGTGGGCACTATAAATATTCGAATCAATCAGAGGGTCTAAGAAATTTATGCGAAACCGCTTTTATATGTATTTTTTTCTTTTTGTCAAGCGTTATATCGAGCATTACGAAGTATCGCCATGGGATCTAAAATGGTATGTGTTTCTTATTTCCGGATACAGTCAAAGAAAAAAACGCTGTCGAAGCTTTCCGTGATTGGTTTCAATGGGGCCGGCACACCACTCTTTCACAAGCGCGATCGACTTAAGGTACGTTCTCCATCCAGTGCGGTGGAATAAATTGGATGAACGCAAATAAATTGAATGAGCGCAGAAAATGAACAAGTTTTAATATAGGTGAATCTCGATACGCCAGGCGAATCGTCTTGTAATGAGATTTTTCAAAAAAAAAAAAAGGAAACGAGATAAAGATTTGGCTCAATAATTTTTGGAAAAATTTGCGATTCCGATTAACTGTGTCAAAATTTTAATACAACTTTGAAATTTTATCTCATTAAGTATGCCTTTTCCACATCACATATTTTACTTATATGACTCTTCAACACCGGCATCTTCTTACAATATGGCACAGCCGTTTCCACGATTCCATTTCATTTATTATCATCGTTGAATCTTTCCCCTGATTTATTGTCGCGTTAAGTTCCATCCTTGCGGACAATATTGATACAGCGCTTCTTAACGTCTGGTCAGATCCCGAGATATCAGAACACCTATCGTCTGGAATCGTATAAAGCTTTTCATGCAGTGGCAGTCGACCAGATCATTCGTGACGTAATGGAGATCAAATTATCGACGATTACATCATACCAGCCAGATCAGACATCAAAATTGTGTTTGGAAATTGCCAGCGACGTGCTGAAGGCTGTCTACAAGAAGGATTACGACAGGTATTGAAATTATGGAAATTTATTTCAGATTGAATTCCACTTCTGCCTGCTTATTTCCGTCACTTTCCTCATCCTCCTATCTATATAT
>JAANIC010005483.1:951848-976333 GCA_017607545.1 Acromyrmex charruanus
TATACTGTGAGCTTTTATAAAAATTACAAGTATCCTTCATTTTCCACATTCTAAAAGACATAGGTTGCTATTGTATTCATGTACATCGAAATGTCTATCTAATTTATTCTTTTTACGCGTTGAATGGAATACCATTATCTTTGCCAAACAAATAGTTAACGATATGTGTGTAACATAAATAAATATCAACATTTACGGTGATCGAACGAGAGTTTAATAACGTTTATGCAAAATTATATAAAATTAATTGTAATAAGATCTAAACAAAATTATGATTAGGAGTATGATCCAATCCGATAAGCCGTAAGAATATTTGTTTAATAAGAATATTTGTGAGACACGATTATGTTTGCGACTAGATACAAGATAGTGACGCAAGTATACATAATCCAGCGCTTCCAACAAAGTATGAACACGGCCTTCCAGTGTCTCTGGGACGTGGAACGTGATAATTACTCGTATCACGTGTTTGAAAACAATCACATATACGCATGGTGCTGTGTGTTCGGTATATATTATGATTAAACACAATTCTGAACTAATATCTCGCATTAAACTCACTGCAGCAGTCTCATTAGTTTGTAATATCGATATACACATTGTAATGCTTATACATATTTATCGAGTCATCGTAAACTCAGCACATTAGTAATTTCAATGATACCGATTTCAAATGTAATAATATATATATCACGAATAATAACATTGTATCGGGTGCGAATACAACGGCGTGAGAACACTCGACGTAAATCACGCATAAAATGTACGAGAATGTGTGAAAATATAAAATATGCGTGTATAATGTATAATGAGAAATTAAATAAAAGAAAAATATTAAATGGAAAATGATGGAAAATGCGATCGGCAGCAAGTTAATAAAATCTTGATATGATTCTGCTTAGCTTCTGTATGTAGCTAATTATTTTCGGCATGAAGAGGTAATGCTTTAGACTTTCAAATTCTCAGAATCGTCAAAGAAACCGTCACGCAGTTGAATTTATACCTGCGTAAAGCGCCTTGTTTCGTTCAGAAAAAAAAAAAAGGAAATAATTGTTTCAGTTCCGTTTAACAATTCGAGAATAAAGAAAGTATGCTGGAATTCTTAATTCAATCCGTTGATAATGACGATAATAATTATCGTTAATGTGGCATTCGAGCAAACTAATCGCTTGTAGTAAAATGCACCGGGCGACGCTAATGCTGGAACAATTACTTTACCGCGAACGCATGGCTGCAGCCATACAAAGCCATTGTTTTACTCGCGACAAAACGAGAAGCTTCTTGCACGGTTTCCCTGATAATTACGTTTCTTCAACTACGAGCGATGACCCGGGATCGCGTCAGGCTAGGGTGTTTAAAAAGTCCGGTAATTGTTTCTTCCCCCGACGGAATGAACAAAGGATGACTTAAAAAGGTTTCCTAGTGCAACTCTCATTTCTTACACCAGTCCGTCGTACTATATATAAGGTGTTCCATTATTGGAAAGGGTGACTTCGTTTCTTCGAATAGTTCGATTTTTGACCTTACAATTAGTAAAGTTTTGATCGTGTGATTTTTAAATTCTTTCTTAAAGTGTGATTTATTTTAAAATATTCTATAAAATTTATTCTACAAATTTATTCTTAAAATATTCTATAAATTTTTTCTTAAATTTATATATATTATATACATATAAAATTATAATTACAACATTAATTTTCGGAAATTAATGGAAACGTATAGTTTGATCTTGAGTTTCTGTTACTATCTTTTATCACTTACAAGTCAAATATAATGTCGGCACGTCGTGATACTTTCATTGGGAGAAAGAAACACTTTAATTCCAAAAGATGAACACGTGAAAAAGCATGTGAGAATCTGGAACATCCGGTATATCCGGTATATCCGGACATATTCGACGGGGTTGTTTCAATTAGCGGAATGACTCTGGAAAAGTTCTGATCGATTATGCAGTAACCATTCGCTATTAATATTTATTGCTTTCGCGACTTCGTGCTTTCTACCCTCGTTTCTCTTCGGCCTCGGCGTGATGATTTATCGGGAAACTTTCGGTTGGCTCGTCTATCCCTCGTCGGAATAATAGACGGCGGTTTAAAGTTCCGGCGACATCGTGAACATTTTTATGAACATTGGCACGCTCGCCGGAACGTGCCTTCGATCGCGAAGCGGCGCGATTACGTTTTGCGAGCGTGATCGCACTGCGGCGAAATGGAAGTAATTTTAACGCTCTCTCTCCGAGAGCGGGTGGCGAATGGGAGAGAAGAAAGATTCGAGAAAACGGAAACGCGCTACACTTTTTGCATGGTGAATTTCAGAGAACGGGAATCCTCCGTCTCTAATCTAACTCACGTGCCACGGATTTAAAACACGAACGACGATGGCACGTGCGATCAAAAGGTAGGTTAGTGTGTACAAAGCGAATTCATTAAAATAATAATTCCAAGCCTGTTGATTCTCGATTGGATACAGGATGCAATCGATTGCGCGTTACGTTGTAGCTCGTGACGTTGTCAACCGCAGACGACGGTATAGTTTAGTCGATCGAACCCTTTCAGCATCATTACGCAAAGGTTCAGAAGAAAAATGGATCGATGTAGCCGACACGCTGATAAGCAAAAGATGGAAGAGATTTTGTTTTATCGGCATGCGCGCTCTCACAATTTATGCGTCACTGCGGACTCCGTTTATTTCACAATCAATGGCAGTTCTAAGTTATAAGATCGGATCGAATGAGGAAAATTTTAATGAGGATTGTTATAATAGAGCGTATTATTAGTCATGATATATATAATTGTCGTTATTATTATTATCGTTCTGTAATGTTCAATAATATATGTATATATATATATATATATGTGTATATACATATTGCATATATATTTTTCCTATACTAATATTTCCTATACTACAATAAATATTATCTAGGTATGGAATAAAAATTTACGATTTGTAAAATTGCAACACGTGTATCAATATTGTACGGATAAACAAATATCTACAACACCGAGCTTCCGTATTCTCTTGCGGTACTGTTATAACGACGAGCACCGACATTATTTAGCGTTTCCCTTCGGCGATAATCAAAATAATGAAATTATTTGACCGGGAAAATTGATACGATACGCGCCTCGCGGGCCTCGAAACATAGCGGAACATAAGCTTCCCTCTGTTCTCTGGCAAGCATCCTGGCTGGAAATTACAGGGAAAATGTGTGGCAGTTCTCTCTCTCTTTCTCTCTCTCGTTAAATTAATGGCGCAATTTCGATGTCCTGCCACGTGACACCGCGGTGTTGTGCGCGAGGGATGTTGCCGCCGGCAAATCGAAGACTGAAACTGAAACAGAAAACATTTGCACAACCCCTTTCGTAAAATAGTTCACGACTGAAATTCCGCAGCGTTCGCCTTACCTTTACCTGCCTTTCCACGACTAATATATCGAATGTATTTGCGTTACGCTATTAACTCGATTAGCCATCACCTTCAACCCTCGGGATAATTTATTAACGTGGTAATCTTTTCGCCTTTATGTAAAAAAAAAAAAAAATCAAAGAAGATATAGAATAAAGTTAAGTCAGATATCGATTATTCTTATGCAAATTGTGAATTTCTTTAGACTTTTAAATATCATATTTTATGATTTTTTAATGCATCTCTTGAAAATTTCTTAAATCTGCTTTCTGAATGAATTTTTTATGTTGGAAAACAATTATGAAATTTTAATGAGTTTCATGGGATTGCTAGGAGGTATATGGGTGCTTTTAACCGCGACGCCAGTAATAGATACTTATTTAGCAGCGCATCACAGAATGGACGAGACATGTTTTTCCTCGGGCTCGTCTGTTACAAGTATAGCGTTAATATAATCTGCATTGTTTAAAGAGATTATGCGTGTTCCCTCCGGGATTTGTAAAATTACACTTTATAGAATGACCGTGTATAAGACTGTGTATACGCGATAGAGGATACTTTGTTCATTTTAACAAGCCGTGCTGAGAGATCTCGCCTTCGAAGTTATAATTAAATTTTCCTCGTTAAAAGCGATCCGTGGATAGCGAAGAAGGGAGGCGTGAATCGAACATTGTTTTCGATGATTCGTTTATTTTATTCAACTTTTAACGAACCGAATTTTAAATGTCATCGCCTAATATGATAGAGTATACCGCGGTGATTTTCAAATATAATGTTTCTGATGCCAAAAATAATATAGATTTATATCGCGTCTCTCGAAGAAAATAGAGTTGTTATAATGTCTTTACCAAGAGATACTTTTCGCCTATGTCCGGAGCCTTTGTTCAGATATAACAATTAATCTATTGTAAATTAACGCAAGTGTCGCAAGTTATTAGTATTTACCTAAATAGAATCTTTTCAAATGTACTTAAAACTTATTGTTTGTTCTTGTGATATAAATGTACGTATTAAACTTCAAGATGTCTTTTAATTTCAATTTCGTACAATCTCCGATATTTTACAAGCTAAAACGTGCAACTTATAAAATAACTTCATTTCGTAATCTTTCGATTGAATATCGCAACGTTTAACGATTCACTTTTTTTTGTAACAATCTGAAAATTACAGCGAGTATATCCTATAATGCAATTGGTTACTTTGCAAAGCACAGAAAATCCCTTGGAATTTGCAATAGTTAATCCTCATGTTACACATGTACTCACACGGAGATAGTACGAATGCGTTTTATGTACAGATTCTACAATGGAATGCACTAGTCACAGGAAATTTCTAGAGCAGTAAACCACGCATGAGTGCACACGAAGGCAGAATTTACCGATTTAGGAATTTTGAACAATAATAATTCTGCACATAAATTTTATGTTTCCATTATCATTTTCCTATTATTATTTGTTCTCTTCTTTATTTTTCTTTCCCTTCGTTTCTATTATAATTTTAAGAAATTCTTTCTTTCTATTGAATACTTTTGTTCTCTTAGTATTTCTTCAAACAAATAACACATTATATGCAGGTAGAAAAAAAACATCTATTTATTATACCTGTTCATTACATTTGACCATTTTTAAGCCTTAAACACAATGCGAAGCAACAGCAATAAAAATAGCATTTGAAATGTTATAGAAATATAATTGTCTCATTGCACAATGCAAAGAAATAAAAGTGCACGTGAAAGAAATAAAAATGCCAATCAATTTGATTTGGTATATTACATGTAATATATTCTTATGTATTCTTATATTGTTCTGTAGTATATTCTTCTATCTGCTTCAAGATTACAGCACATATAAATAGAATGAAAAATATGAACGCTGATTGGTAGGCTATAAAGTGATAGACACAGAATTCCAACTCGTCGGAAATTGATCACTATTGCCTTATTCCGTATTCCTATGTGCATTGACATATGCATTCCCTTATGTTGGATTCCCTCTGTTCCTATTATTGCAATGTCATCGCTATCGCATTGTGTTAGGGCTTTAGAAAGGCTTGCTTCTTTCGATATATAAGATTTAAAATTTGTCCGTTTTTGATGGACGCGTCCTGTATATAGAGATATATAATAACTTCTTTCATTATAAGTTTAAGAAAAAAATAATTGTAGTTTCTTTTGTGACATTGATTTATATGACATTTTTCAAGAAGATAATAAATGTCAAATAAAATGTTCATGAATAGAAAAAGAATATTTTTTGGAATAATAGAATAAATGGAAGATTAAAGGTTTGTTTGCGTCAAGAAGTGAGCTACCATAATTCCTTTACCATTGATCCTACTAAAATACTAAAAACTATCATTACTACTATAGATATATTAATCATTCAATCTTCCTTAATTCTCACATATCTATAAAATTTCATTCTTCTATTAAAAAATAAATAATAAATCAATCGAATAGAATAAGATACCGTTAATAATAAAGATAAAATAATTATTATAAATATAATTATATTAATTCCCCTCTCCCTATAAATAATCTCCATAATTAAATCTTTCCTATAAAACCCAGACATTAAAGGAATACTCATTAATGCTATATTTGAAATCATCAATCTTATCATCACAAAAGGTATTACTTCATTCAAATTCCCCAAAAGACGAATATCTTGTGTATTCTTTATTGAATGAATAATGACTCATTCTAACTAGCGTGTTTCAGTGAGTAGAAGTTACGGTTAGAAGAAGTAAGAGCATGTTGAAAGAGAAATTCACGTTTATCTGTATAAAGCTGAGACAATTCGATACCAATGTCATGGACTTCTTAAATCTCGCCGCACAATGACCATTTATAGTAAGAACTATTATTTCCGATTAGTAATCTCAACTGCTTTAAATTTATATGTATACTTTTGTTAAGCGAAGGCAATTAAAAAACGCCAAATAATAAATATACATAATTTCACTCTGTAGAAAGTGAGAGATATGTATAAAAATATGAAATTTAATTTATGTATGACGGGAATTATGCTACATTAGTTAACTGTCTTTGTATAATTTATGGTTCTTGACTCTAAAGTTATAATATTTTGGTTTATATTAATGCTCAATTTGACTTACCTTTAGTGACTAGACTTACCTCAATTTACCATTTAAAATTTTTACTAATTTGAGCATTTGTAGTTCAAATCTGTAGAATGTCGAATTCTCATGCAAATTTTAATTCGTAAAATTTATGCTTTTTCAAGATAGTAAAATTTATATTTAATAAATGTGAAAAAATTTGATTTAAAAATTTTTTTAGGTACAAATAACAATTTCGCTAAGGATGCTCATCGCTTGTGTTGATTTTCCACTTGTAATATATTCCTAAATGTACGACACAGAAGAAACGATATGATGGGAAGCGTTATCGTTGACACATATCATATATCCGTGTATTTGAATGTTAAACTTTAAACAGTTTCTTCAGTCTACTCTGAGATCGCAATTTGGGCGCGAGTATCAGAAACATCAAGATATATCGTCAAAAGTTATGCGGCAGTAGAATGAATAAATGATAAAGTACATATTCTCTAAAACTACTTGAAAAACTAAAAAGTATTTCAAAATAATTCAATATTTGAGAAGTATATTCCAAAATGCACTTTGTAAAAAATTTCATTATTTGTGTTAGAAGTAGCATACTGTTCAATGTTGAAAGATTCGTTCTAAGCTACTCTACGATGTACTAAACTATTTTTTTACACCATCAATTTATGTGCTGAAAAAAGTTTAACAAACAAAATACATTTGTTTAATATTAGAAATAGTTTAGCAATTTTGTTTAATACTTTATTGATTTATTGATTTTATCTTATTGATTGGTAAATTGTTATTTTCTATAAAGCGCGTAGTTTCTTTGTAACTTTCTTTCTCGATTTTTAAATTTTGGACAAAACGCATTGAAAGTCTGTTATTTAACTTTAAATAATTTCTTTTCTAAGTCTACTCTAAGATCGCATTTTAGATAAGTGTAAAAAAATTGAGACATGCATATATTTTTCATTGTGTATACTTTATTATACGAGTATTATACATATATGTATCTTAGCTTATATATCTAACATATTTTATAAAAAGATTATTACATATAAAATACATTCCTTGCTTTTCCATCAGTATGCCAAGTCTTATCCAAGTTATGAGTAAAATATAATTTTTAATTTTAAAAATTTTACAAGTCATTAGAAATATTTTTCTTATTTGTATCCTATTTGTGTCCTAATTTAGTTAATGTTTACGAAATTTTAATTGTTTATAAAATTTTTAATATAATATAATTAGTTATGAAATTTATAATATATAATTACATTCAATTATCTTCAATATCATTATTATTGATGTCAGTAATATTATTATTGTCATCAATATTGTTCTCAAACGATATGTCAGAGTCTGATGTACTGTCTGATCCTCTTCTTCCTCGAGCATTTGCCATCATCTCGGGTATCTCGCGTATTTCCATCTGTAGCAGTAAAATATTTTAATTAGCTACATACATATGAATAAATATATTTTTCCTAGTATCTATTATTTGTTCTATTTAATACTTAGAACCATTAAGATTGGGTACTCCCCTAGAACTACCGAAAGTGCCATTCATGCCCATTCATTGTTTTCGGTTAATGAGGCGTTATTTTTATATTATTTCCTTTATTTAAGATTGTATTAATATATTTGTGATATTTTATGATTGCATAACAAAATTTTACTGCACTTAATTTTATTACAATTCAACAATAATTTTGCCATTTCCGCATGGCACCTACATATTATTCTTTTTCGCTGCTATAGAATATATAGACGAGCGATTTACCTCCATTTTCAGTTAACTAACTGAACAATCAACCTTCTAATGATTGGAATTAAATGATTTAATTGGATACCTCATATTATTCTGCGAAAGAACATCTATACACTTTATGTTTTTATATGGTCGTTAAATAGTTATAAACAATTTTTTATTAAAAAAATGTAAACGTTGAATAAGCATTCTGAAAAAATTCTGTAAGCTCTCTTAATTGGGTCAAAATGAACATTTTTTATCTCTTAGACTTTTTTGATAAAATTAATAGTTCTTAAGACAAAAATTGTCTAAAAAAATTGAACAATGACTAATTTTATAATTTGTTTCTCACAATCATCTAATCAGTATCAATATAAAACGAAAATATTTGGCCAATCATAAATTATAATGAGAGTTTTGTTTTTTGATCTATACTATTATTTACAGTTAAAACATTAAAAATTATTACTCTAAAAAATTATATTTCCAAAACCGAGATTTTATGAGCTGCCAAACATTCACAAAAAGATATTCCTTTAAGAATTATTTTTAGTTGCATATAATAGTCGTCTCTATCCTCTTGTAACAATTTTTTAAAGAGATTGAAAAAAGTATCAAAAAAGATTTCAGATATATAAAAAACTGTTTTGAATTTGTTGAAAAACTTAATGGCATGCTAATAGATTCAAATTATAAATTGGTATCCTTTGATGTGACATCAATGCATATTAATATACCTACAGAATTAGCTATTAAAAATATAGAAACAAGATTGAAATTTATTGCAAGAAATACAACGATATTAACAAGGAGGCGGAGGAGTCGCTTCCCTGGAAACTCGAAACACATGTGCAACAGTACAATCATGGAAGTCGTGCATTCCTTAAGCAGGAGGGGAGGGGGGGATGAAAGTTGTTTCGCGTGGAAACTCGATGATATAGACGATATTACTTTAGAGTTATTGGCCACGAATGGATGGACATTCCATAAAGAATGGAGAACATTACTCGCATACGTTTATAGGTCGAATGTTTGGAGTTTTTCGTTGTTCTAAACTGTGCTCTAAATTATATAATAACATGCTTTTGTTTGGCGTCGGATTTGAAATTTTTGTTCGGTTTGTAAATATTCTAATAAATGCATAAATAAAGATGATGATAATAAAAATAATCTCAATGAATAAAAACGTAAGATAAAAAATAAAACGTACAATAAAAATATTTAAAATTTGTGTTTTATTAATTACTCCCGATTAATTACTGCTGCCAACCGAAGTTTATGTTTATACTAGTGTAGATAGGACTATAGGAGGATTAAAAAAGTCCGATTTTTGGTCTCTTTACGGAACTTTAGTTACCCAAAAAAGTCATTATTTGAAACCCACAAAAAGGTAAAAATAGTTTTTATCCTAGAAATTTGGGGAAAGTAGATTTTTTAAATATTATGTGTCTCTTTTTGTAAGTCGAATTTTCGTATACCACTAGAACTTGTCATAAATTGGATATATTGCAAAAGTTTTTTATGATAATTGATACTAAAGTCGTCAATGCAAAGCAACTGAATGTTTGGGTTACCTATTGTGCAAAAAAGAAACTTCAGTGTCCAGTAATGAGAAAAAAAAAATCAAAAAAACCGAAAATTGAGAATTCTTGTACGATTTAGAAAATGTTTACTTTAGCAGTGCGCAATAGAAGACATCGAAAGATAGCGCTTTCATTCTATTGTATGAAATATATTAAATATGTTACTTTATATATACAATTGAGCATAAACATTTTGGATCAGCCATTTAGAATTTACCATTATTAATATTTTCATTTAATTAATAGATTTATAGTCAACTTGTCCTTATACAGAGCACGCTCAGATTCATATTATTAAAAAATTACATTACTGTATCTTATGTGTAAAATTGAATGTCGAGGACACCATTTTTTAGATTCCCTATTTTCATAATTTGCCATTTTTAATAATAGAATCATGATGAGCGACCCTTAAAACCTCTAAGTACCAATTATCGTAAGAAACTTTTGCAATTCGATTCATGATAAGTACATACGAAAATTCGACTTATAAAAGGAGATACTTATAACATAAAAAAAATTTCCTTTTTTTTAAAACAAAAAAAATTGTTTATAATTATTCAACTATCACATAAAAAAATAAAGAGTATATAGATGTTTTTTGAAGATTAATATAATGAATCGAATTAAATCATTTCCACTAGAATGTTGATTGATAGGTTAATGCGATAAGTTAATTTTCTAAGCGACTTTTTGGGTAAAGCGCTCACCTATATATAAACGATTACTTTCGAAACGATAAAAGATGAAAAAAAATTTTTCAATAAATGGTTTTAAGAATATTTTATGATAATAATAAACCAATTTTTTTTGCTTTATAAACAATATTTTATTAAACAAATAAAAAATTAAAACGATTTTTTAACTATTATTATAAAATATTCTTAAAATCATTCAACTTTAATCGAATGAATTTTTTCCATTTCTAATAGATATTCGGACAAAATGATTTAAAAATATTGATTTTTGTCAAAAAAAATGTTTCATCCCCTAAAAGTGCACATAAGTATGTACAAAAAAATATATATCCTTTATTTTGGCCTAAATGACAATATATTAAAATCGACGGGGACACTTTTGTTTTATTGTGAATGCTATATTGGCGATTTCGGCAGTTTAAGGGTAAAAATGAAACTAAAATATTATACATCAATGAAATTGAATAAATTTTTCAATTCAAATCAAACTTTTAAAATAATAAAAAATCAGAGAAGATTATTAACTAATATAAAAATTTACAGAAATTAAAATAATTTTACATCAATCTGCCCAAATGGCTGTTCTATAGTATTAATTAATGTTTTCGTAATTTTAATTATTTTTGCTTAGTTGCAAACGATTATTGTAGTGTTATAATGAGTCAGTTATTACAACATTACAAAATAGAACTTCTAAGCTACGAACATTTTAGATTCAAAATCGTGTTAGCATTCGCGTTTCAAATAATCTAATGGAAGATCGCGTGGCTCTATATGAAAGCGACGGAACTCATAACTAGCGGGTTCGATCTCACATGCGTATTTTAATTCATAAAATTTATAATTTTTCACGATAATTAACCTTCCAATATATTTAATAAGTTTAAGAAGAGAGAAGTGTAATATGAGATTTAGTTTTACTTACCAAAAAAAAAAAAAAAATGATTCTGGCTAGAATCATTAATTCATCCCACGAATTCGTGGATATATTATTAAAGAGTTCTTTATGTTCTTCTATAAAGAGCGTAATTATTATAATTATTTGCTCATATGAAAATAATAATTCCTGTGTGTTAATGGATCCGTTTGCTCGCTCTTCGTTTTGATTACCATCTTCGTGTGGATTACTCATTTTTGATTTTCTTCACACACAAAAAAAAACATTGTACATAACTAATAATATTTAAATATTTCAAAAGTTCATATGTCCGTAAATTTATCATAAGTTCAGAATTCGAAATATATTTTGAATCCCTTCATAAATTTAATACTTCGATCGAGATTATTAAATTAAAATAAATTCGATTTGATTATTATATAAAGTTATTTCTTTGATTAATTTTATACTGTTCTTAGAAAAAGAAGAAATTTTTATTTAAAGCATAATAATAAGCACAATAATAATTTTTCTAAAATTTGTAATAAGATATATTTTAAGATTATTATCAAAAAATATTCTTTGTTAATTTAAGAGGAAGAAAGTAAATTGGGTAACTTTAATTGAGCACTTTTCTTACCTAATAGAATTTTATTCTGCATACTGAACAGAATCTGAAATACACTTATATACTTGATACTTTAACACACTGTAGATACACTGTACTATGTGGCACACAGTGGCTGAACAGACATTATGTGAAACACACTTATATACCTGATATTTTAACACATTGTAAATACGTGACATAAAATGAAACTTAGACTCGAACTGAGCTTTCGATTTTATTCTTAACGAAGTATCTTAACGAAGTATCTTAATGAAACTAAGTACCACTTCGACGTAGCTTACCACATTTTTGCACAGATAGTTTTTCCTTCTTCTGATTGGTTGGAAATTGGGTCCGCCTTAACCTCAGTTCAAAGGCCTTAACTTCTAGAGTTAGGTAGAAGGGGTAAAGTAGGGGGTGAAGAAGACCCATAGAAAAAGCTGTTTTATTGTCAGAAATTATACTACCTGAAGGTGTTCCTATATAAATGAACGAAATGTTAAAAATAGAAAACAGAAGAGTAAAAATAACCAATCACTCTCGGGTTAAGTCTTTCAGAGTTAACCTTGATTTGACTTTGATTTGATTTTCGTAAGTAGTCAGCTAAATCTTTGAGATTAATTAAAATTAAAATTAAAATAAAAATTACAGTTCAAAGGCATCAACTTCTAGAGTAGATAGGAGGGATAAAGTAGGGGTGAAGAAGACCCATAGAAAAAATAAAAGCTGTTTTATTGTCAGAAATTACATTACCTGAAGGTGTTCCTATATGAATAACGAAATTTTAAAAATAGAAAACTTTCTCTCGCATTTATGTTAAAATATTTATAATTTATACAATATCAATTCCATAATCTAAATATAATTACGTTGTGACATAATCCGTGCCATCACCATTGGCTCGGTTTTTTGCAACACGTCTCGCGACATACAAGCCTAGTGGGACAACGAATTCTCATGCAAATTTTAATTCGTAAAATTTATGCTTCTTCAAGATAATAAAATTTATATTTAATAAATGTGAAAAGATTTGATTTAAAAATTTTTTTAGGTATAAATAACAATTTCGATAAGGATGTTGATTTTTTCCACTTGTAATATATTCCTAAACGTACGATACAGAAGAAACGATACGATGAGAAGCGTTAGTGATAGTTGACACATATCACATATCTGAACGTATATTTGAACGTTAAACTTTAAACAGTTTCTTCAGTCTACTCTGAGATCGCAATTTGGGCGCGAGTATCAGAAATATCAAGATATATCGTCAAAAGTTATGCGGCAATAGAATGAATAAATGATAAAGTACATACTCTCTAAAACTACTTGAAAAACTAAAAAGTATTGCAAAATAATTCAATATTTGAGAAGTATATTCCAAAATGCACTTTGTAAAAAATTTCATTATTTGTGTTAGAAGTAGCATACTGTTCAATGTTGAAAGATTCGTATTCTAAGCTACTCTACGATGTACTAAACGTATTTTTTTACACCATCAATTTATGAAAAAAGTTTAACAAACAAAATACATTTGTTTAATATTAGAAATAGTTTAGCAATTTTGTTTAATACTTTATTGATTTATTGATTTTATCTTATTGATTGGTAAATTGTTATTTTCTATAAAGCGCGTAGTTTCTTTGTAACTTTCTTTCTCGATTTTTAAATTTTGGACAAAACGCATTGAAAGTCTGTTCCTTATTTAACTTTAAATAATTTCTTTTCTAAGTCTACTCTAAAATCGCATTTTAGATAAGTGTAAAAAAATTGAGACATGCATATATTTTTCATTGTGTATACTTTATTATACGAGTATTATACATATATGTATCTTAGCTTATATATCTAACATATTTTATAAAAAGATTATTACATATAAAATACATTCCTTGCTATTCCATCAATACGCCAAGTCTTATCCAAGTCACATTCAAATTACGAGTGAAATATTTTTAAATTTTAAAAATTTTACAAATCATTAGAAATATTTTTCTTATTCGTATTCTTATTCCTATTTGTTCTAATTTAGTTAACATTTACGAAATTTTGATTGTTTATTAAAAGAAATTTATAATATGTAATCATATCTTCACACCATGTACTCAATCATCAGAGTCATCTGATGAATCGTCAGAAAAATCTGTACTCGCATTGTCTGATAAGTCAGAAGAATCTGATGTACTCGCATTGTCTGATAAATCAGATGAATCCGATGTACTCGAACTGTCTGATGACATAGAGAAATCTGATCCTCTTCTTCCTCGAGCATTTGCCATCATCCCGGGTGTATCCATTATGAAAGTCTGTAGCAGAAAATATTTTAATTAGCTACATACATATCAATAAAAATATTTTTCCTTATTAATATCTATTATTTGTTCTATTTAACACTTAGAACCATTAAGATTGGGTACTCCCCTAGAACTACCGAAAGTGCCATTCATGCCCATTCATTGTTTTCGGTTAATGAGGCGTTATTTTTATATTATTTCCTTTATTTAAGATTGTATTAATATATTT
This sequence comes from Acromyrmex charruanus, assembly GCA_017607545.1. Classification (NCBI taxonomy): domain Eukaryota; kingdom Metazoa; phylum Arthropoda; class Insecta; order Hymenoptera; family Formicidae; genus Acromyrmex; species Acromyrmex charruanus. The sequence goes on from JAANIC010005483.1 coordinate 966,373, forward strand.
GTGATATTTTATGATTGCATAACAAAATTTTACTGCACTTAATTTTATTACAATTCAACAATAATTTTGCCATTTCCGCATGGCACCTACATATTATTCTTTTTCGCTGCTATAGAATATATAGACGAGCGATTTACCTCCATTTTCAGTTAACTAACTGAACAATCAACCTTCTAATGACTGGAATTAAATGATTTAATTGGATACCTCATATTATTCTGCGAAAAAACATCTATATACACTGTATGTTTTTATATGATCGTTAAATAGTTGTAACAATTTTTTATTTAAAAATTAAAACGTTGAATAAGCATTCTGAAAAAATTCTGTAAGCTCTCTTAATTGGATCAAAATGAACATTTTTTATCTCTTAGACTTTTTTGATAAAATTAATAGTTCTTAAGACAAAAATTGTCTAAAAAAATTGAACAATGACTAATTTTATAATTTGTTTCTCACAATCATCTAATCAGTATCAATATAAAACGAAAATATTTGGCCAATCATAAATTATAATGAGAGTTTTGTTTTTTGATCTATACTATTATTTACAGTTAAAACATTAAAAATTATTATTACTCTAAAAAATTATATTTCCAAAAACCGAGATTTTATGAGCTGCCAAACATTCACAAAAAGATATTTCTTTAAGAATTATTTTTAGTTGCATATAATAGTCCTCTTGTAACATTTTTTTAAAGAGATTGAAAAAAGTATCAAAAAAGATTTCAGATACATAAAAAACTGTTTTGAATTTGTTGAAAAACTTAATGGCATGCCAATAGATTCATATATATCATAGTGTTATTTCTATTAAAAAACTGACGTGAGTCAAGAAGTTCTCTACCATTTTGCAATTTTTGCAATATTTTTTTTAGTCATCTAATGAATAAAATATCTAAAATTGACGTATAAGTATGAGACAACTTAAAATATTTTTAAGAGTTCTTTAAGAAACATCTTCAAAATATTTTACAAAGAACACTGAAATATGTCTTAACATTATCTTATATACATTCGATATACATCTCGATCTACATATAGATCTTATATACATCGATATTATTTGACAATGTTTCGAAATTAATATCTCCTCAACTGTAGCAAAAATTGCAAAATGGTAGAGGATTTTTCGCCTCAGTTTTTTATTAAGAATAGCATTGTATGATTAGTGAGCGTTATTTCAGATATACATTTATAAAAAAATCTACTAATTTTGATATAAATATCTAAATTTAAAATCGTATCATCTCCTAGAACATAAAAAAAGGAATAATGAACAATTTGACATAATATTATTCCTTTTGCATCTTAAATATCAAGAAAACAACATTTCTTTTGTGTTAATTGAGATTGATACTTTTTCAACATCAACTTTTGTTAGAATGACTGACATTAATGGAATTGGGACAGCTAAAAAGTTTATCCACACATTTCGTTTCAAATGCATCAAACAATACTATAGAAAAGGAATTTTTGAAACTATTAGACCATTGCTTAAAGAAAGGGAACTCAAATGAAAGAAAAATCAAAGCTATTCTGACAAATACCCTTGTCAAAGAAGAATTAGCACAAATAAAAGCTGAAAGAAATCTAAAAAAAAAAAAAAAAAAAAAAAAAAGGGGGATATTTGAAAAAGAACAAATATTTGAAGAAGATATTTGAAGAAGAAATCTGTCCAAAAAAATAAAACTTGATTGAAACGAGAGTGTTGATAATGAAAATTGTTCCTATTTGTTCTGTTTGAAATCGTTTTCAAAATCTGAGGAAAAATGGATACAATGTATGAAGACTGATCACAAGAGATGATCTCATGAAGACTGCATCGAAGGCGAATTGCAATATGTATGTCACAACTATTTGTTAAATTAAGCTTTACTTAATAATAAGTATTTAATCATTATGATTATTTGAAATTTTATTACAAAGAAAAACGTTCAAGTTTAAATGACAATTCAGTCAAATGAGATTTAATTTAGTTGATTTTTTTATCTTAAAAAAGTTGAACTAATTGAAGGTGAGACATAATTACTTCATTTATAATTATTAATAAATATCTACTACTCTACGTTTTTTTTCAAAAACGTTTCTTAAATGTTTTTAACAATGTTAATTAAAGTAACAAACAATTAATTCATGCATATTATTTAATTTGGATAGATGAAGTAGGGGGAAAGAATGGTGAGAATCGGATGAGAGACGTGCGTCCCTTTGCAGAAGGGAGGGGAGGATGAGAGTCGAAGGTGTAACTCGTGTGTCCCTTTGCAGTGTCGAGAGAGATGGAGTTGAGTATTGAAAATGAAAGTCGCGTGTCATTTTGCAGGGAGGAGTGTCGCTTCCCTGGAAACTCGAAATACATGTGCAACAGTACAATCATGGAAGTCGTGCATTCCTTAAGTAGGGGGGGAGGAGGGGGAATGAAAGTTGTTTCGCGTGGAAATTCGATGATATAGACGATATTATAATACTTCAAAGTTATTGGCCACGAATGGATGGACATTCCATAAAGAATGGAGAACATTATTCGCATACGGTTTACAAGCCGAATATTTGGAATTTTTCGTTGTTCTAAACTGTGCTCTAAATTATAACATGCTCTTGTTTGGCATCGAATTTGAAATTTTTGTTCGGTTTGTAAATGTTCTAATAAATGCATAAATAAAGATGATGATAATAAAAATAATCTCAATGAATAAACGTACAATAAAAATATTTAAAATTTGTATTTTATTAATTACTCCCGATTAATTACTGCTGCCAACCGAAGTTTATGTTTATATTAGTGTAGATAGGACTACAGGAGGATTAAAAAAGTCCGATTTTTGGTCTCTCTGCGGAACTTTAGTTACCCAAAAAAGTCATTATTTGAAACCCACAAAAAGGTAAAAATAGTTTTTATCCTAGAAATGTGGGGAAAGTAGATTTTTTAAATATTATGTGTCTCTTTTTGTAAGTTGAATTTTCGTATACCACGCTAGAACTTGTCATAAATTGGATGTATTGCAAAAGTTTTTTATGATAATTGATACTAAAGTCGTCAATGCAAAGCAACTGAATGTTTGATTTACCTATTGTGCAAAAAAGAAACTTCAGTGTTCAGTAATAATGAAAAAAAACCAAGAAAACCGAAAATTAAGAATTCTTGTACGATTTAGAGCGACTTTTTGGGAGTAAAGCGCTCACTTATAAATAAACGATTACTTTCGAAATAATAAAAGATGAAAAAAAATTTTTCAATAAATGATTTTAAGAATATTTCATAATAATAATAAACAAATTTTTTTACTTTATAAACAATATTTTATTAAACAAATAAAAAATTAAAACAATTTTTTAACTATTATTATAAAATATTCTTAAAATCATTTAACTTTTATCGATTGAATTTTTTCCATTTCTAATAGATGATATTCGTTCGGAAAAAATGATTTTAAAAAATCGATTTTTGTCAAAAAAAATGTTTCATCCTCTAAAAGTGCACATGAGTACGTATAAAAAATATATATCCTTTATTTTGGCCTAACAATATGTATATTAAAATTGAAGGGAACACTTTTGTTTTATTGTGAATGCTATATTGGCGATTTCGGCAGTTTAAAGGTAAAAATAAAACTAAAATATTATACAATATCAATGAAATTGAATAAATTTCTCAATTCAAATTTCAATTCAAATCAAACTTTTAAAATAATGAAAAGTCAGAGAAGATTATTAACTAATATAAACATTTACAGAAATTAAAATAATTTTACATCAATCTGCCCAAATGGCGGTTCTATAGTGTTAATTAACGTTTTCGTAATTTTAATTATTTTTGCTTAGTTGCAAACGATTATTATAGTTATAATGAGTCAGTTATTATAACATTACAAAATAGAACTTCTAAGCTACGAACATTTTAGATTCAAAATCGTGTTAGCATTCGCGTTTCAAATAATCTAATGGAAGATCGCGTGGCTCTATATGAAAGCGACGGAACTCGTAACTAGCGGGTTCGATTTCACATGCGTATTTTAATTCATAAAATTTCTAATTTTTCATGATAATTAAGACCTTCCTATATTTAATAAGTGTAAGAAGAGAGAAGTGTAATATGAGAATAGTTTTTCTTACCTCGCAAAAATACGTTATGGGCCTGGCTAGATTCATTAATCGAAACCACGATGATGTGTTTACGGATATAGCATCAATGAAGTTTTCGCCATACTCTTCTATGTAAAGCGAAATTAATATTAAAACTTGCTCGTATTCATACAAAATCTCTTGCCATTCGCTGTAATCAGCGTTTGTGATGGATCCGTTTGCTCGCGCTTCGATTTGATCATATATGTGCGCTTCATTATATGCTGGTTGATCAATCATATTTCAATTTCTGCACACAAAAAAAAACCATTGTACATAAGTAAAAATATTCAAATATTTCAAAAGTTCATATGTCCATAAATCTAGCATAAGTTGATTACATGCATCAGAATTTGAAATATATTTTGAATCCCTTCATAAATTTAATACTTCGATCGAGATTATGAAATTAAAATAAATTCAATTTGATTATTATATAAAGTTATTTCTTTAATTAATTTTATAATGTTCTTAGAAAAAGAAGAAATTTTTATTTAAAGCACAATAATAAGTACAATAATAATTTTTCTAAAATTTGTAATAAGCATAAGATATATTTTAAGATTATTATTAAAAAATATTCTTTGTTAATTTAAGAGGAAGAAAGTAAATTGAGTAATTTTAATTGAGTACTTTTCTTACCTATAGAATATTCCGCGTAATGTATGAATCACTGTAGATATTGTGTGGCACAGTCGATACTAAGTGACCTCAAATTCGACTTAACCTCTGCGAGATTTTTAACAAAACTAAATGCGACACTAAACGATACATATTTTATACATGAAAAATTTTTGCTCAGGTAGTTTTTTCCTTCTTCTGATTGGTTGGAAATTAGGACCGCCTTAGCCTCAGCTTAAAGAAGACACCTTCTAGAATTAGGTAGAAGGGAAAAAATAGGGGTAAAGAAAACACATAGAAAAAGTAAAAGCTGTTTCATTGTCAGAAATTACTACCTGAAGATGATTTATTAGGTGTTCGTATGGATACGAAGAAACAATACGATGGGAAGAGTTATCGTTGACACATATCAGTGTATATTTGAACGTTAAACTTTAAACAGTTTTTTTAGTCTACTCTAAGATCGCATTTTAGACAAGTGTCAAAAAATCGAGACATGCATATATTTTTCATTGTGTATACTTTATTATACGAGTATTATACATATATGTATCTTAGCTTATATATCTAACATATATTATAAGAAGATTATTTGATATAAAATACATTCATTGCTTTTCCATTAGTACGCCAAGTCTTATCCAAATGACAGTCAAGTTACGAGTAAAATATAATTTTAAATTTAAAAAATTTTACAAGTCATTAGAAATATTTTTCTTATTCGTATCCTATTTGTTTTAATTTAGTTAATGTTTACGAAATTTTAATTGTTTATGTAAGAAATTTATTATATATAATCATATCTTTACACGATGTACACAATTATCAGAATACTGAATCGTCATCAGACAAATCTGTATTCCAACTGTCTGATAAATTATCAGAGGAAAAATCTGATATACTGGCAATGTCTGATAGAGAATCTGATATACTCGAACAGTCTGATAACTCAGAGGAATCTGATGTACTAGAACAGTCTGATAACTCAGAGGAATCCGATGTACTCGAACAGTCTGATAACTCGGAGAAATCTGATTTACTCGAACCGTCTGATGACTTAGAGAAATCTGATCCTCTTCTTCCTCGAGATTTTGCCATCATCTCGGGTGTATTCGTCTCGCGAATTACCATTCTGAAACTCTGTAACAGTAAAATATTTTAATTAGCTACATACATATCAATAAAAATATTTTTCCTCATTAGTATCTATTATTTGTTCTATTTAACACTTAACATTAACTAATATAAAAATTTACAGAAACTAAAATAATTTTACATCAACCAGCCCAAATGGCAGTTCTATAGTGTTAATTAATTCTATAGTGTTAATGTTTTCGTAATTTTAATTATTTTCGTTTAGTTGCAAACGATTATTGTAGTGTTATAATAAGTCAGTTATTACAATATTACAAAACAGAATTTCTCAGCTACGAAGCTTTTTTAGATTCAAAATCGTGTCAGCATTCGCGTTTCAATTAATCTAATGGAAAATCGCGTGGCTCTATGAAAGCGACGGAATTCGTAACTAGCGGGTTCGATCTCATATGCGTATTTTAATTCATGAAATTTATAACTTTTGACGATAATTAAGATCTTTTTATATATTTAATAAGTGTAAGAAGAGAGAAGTGTGATATGAGAGTAGTAATAATGTAGTTTTTCGTACCTCCCAAAAATCTATGGTCATGCCTTCAAGATTCAATCGAAACCACGATGTTACATTATATGTATATATAGATTCGTCGATTAAGTTTTCTGTTTGGTCTTCGACGTAAATTCCCATTAATGTTAGCACTTGCTCGTACACAGGTACATACTCTTGCCATTCGTTGTAATTAGCATTAGTGGACCCGTTTGCTTGCTCTTCGTTTTGATTACCATCTTCATTGTATCGATTCATCATTTTCGATTTTCTTCACACACAAAAAAAAACATTGTATATAACTAATAATATTTAAATATTTCAAAAGTTCATATGTCCGTAAATTTATCATAAGTTCAGAATTCGAAATATATTTTGAATCCCTTCATAAATTTAATACTTCGATCGAGATTATTAAATTAAAATAAATTCGATTTGATTATTATATAAAGTTACTTCTTCGATTAATTTTATAGTGTTCTTAGAAAAGAAATTTTTATTTAAAGCACAATAATAAGCACAATAATAATTTTTCTAAAATTTGTAATAAGATATATTTTAAGATTATTATCAAAAAATATTCTTTGTTAATTTAAGAGGAAGAAAGTAAATTGGATAACTTTAATTGAGCACTTTTCTTACCTAATAGAATTTTATTCTGCGTGAACTGCGTTACTGAACAGACAGTATGTGAAACAGTTTAACACACTGTATTATGTAGTGGATAGCACTAAGTGAAGCACCAAGTGTACTATGTAGTGGATAGCACTCGAACTTAGTTTTCGACTTTCTCTTTCAAGTATCTGTAACGAAATTAAACTATTTATAGTTTACCAGATTTTTGCACAGATAGTTTTTCCTTCTTCTGATTGGTTGGAAATTAGGACCGCTTTAGTCTCAGTTCAAAGGCCTTAACTTCTAGAGTTAGGTAGAAGGGATAAAGTAGGGGTGAAGAAGACCCATAGAAAAAGTAAAAGCTGTTTCATTGGTTGGAAATTAGGACCGCCTTAATCCCAGTTCAAAGGCCTTAACTTCTAGAAGGAACTTAGGTAGAAGGGATAAAGTAGGGGGTGAAGAAGACTCATAGAAAAAGCTGTTTTATTGTCAAAAATTACACTATCTGAAGGTGTTCCTATATGAATAATGAAATTTTAAAAATAAAAAATAGAAGAGTAAAAATAATCGTACGCGATCACTCTCGGGTTAAGCCCTTCAGAGTTGACCTTGATCTGACTTTGATTTGATTTTCGTAAATAGTCAGCTAAATCTTTGAGATTAATTAAAATTAAAATTAAAATTAAAATTTATAAAATTGACAAATTGTAAATAGATTTCTCGCTGAAACTTTTTCTCGCATCTATATTAAAATACTTATAATTTATACAATATCAACGCCATAATCTAAATATAATCACATTGTGACATATTCCGTTCCATCACCATCGGCTCGATTTTCTGCTACACGTCTCGCGACATACAAGCCTGTGTGGGACAACTATGCACATAGGACAACTTTGTCGTAACATAACGCGGAAGTATTCGTTACAAGCACCTGGCAAGCATGTCGCTTGACGAGTATCAAGAACGCGTCGCCTTCACGTCGCTACGGGCTGACGGGACCTGCGCTGCATTATCATGTCAAGTACGCATGGGAAAACGAGTACACCTTTTGAACGTTGACTTTGCAGCCGTGATATAATTACGATATAACTACGACGTGTCTCTCGTGAGAAGAGCGACGGTATTTTCTTCACGCGACAATGCTAACACCCGCGTTATATCGAGATATTTTTGCTTATCAGGATGCGCGTTGCACGTGCAAGAGACACACGAAAGTTACATAAGCGATACTAATCGATATAGCTAAAATTACGTAAAAACAGATTTATATTTTTGTATACAAAAATAAACGAAGTTTAATTTTGCCAGATATGTTATATTTGCAATGGATGTATTTTTTTTTATATCAGCATGGAAACTAATTAATCTTTGTATTCAGATTGCCCATCTTTTACCCCGATTCACAAATATTACCTCATTTATTTCGGACGTTACGCAAATCGACTTTAAATTTCTCCTTCTCTCTCTCTCTCTCTCTCTCTCTCTTCCTCTCTTCCTCTTCCTCCAATGTAGTACTTAATAAAATCTAGATAAACTCTGTCTTCATAAGAACATAAATTCCAACTTCGTCGTTTAGTCGTTTATCTTTTTGTATTATCGTATGAATAACTTAAATATAATATTTGCGTTCAAAGTTTGCAGAATTCGTTAGATGTACACTCTCTCACACGCATATATCACCAAAATCTGGACAAATTTTAATTTAAATTTTCCGCCTATTATATTATGCCTCCAGCCAGAGATTGTTGTTGGCGTCCGAGAAAATCTGATACTTCTAATAAACAATCATATTCTCAAAACGGCCGCGATGTTGAAACCAAGTGTGAAGTATAATCGAAGAGCCGCGATCATCGGAGGCCATCGCGCTGAACGCTCAGCAACGGAAATAATTCGGTTCTTTCGATATCTGAGATCAATCGTTTATGCAAAAAAAATATGGCTTTAGAAGATTCCAGTATGCTAGTGAGGAAGAGTCACTCGAGGAATGCCCCGCAGTCGTTGGAAGGGTTTAAGCGCTGATTTCGGATGACAGGGTAATCGCTGCGAAAATTAGCATCGATTGTTGGTGTGAGCGAGCCAATAATTGAGAAGGATATTTTAGATGCACTTTGAGGCTGCCACAAGCAGAGTTGCGTCGTCTCGGCTCCCATTCTGGCCTTCCACCACAAATTTAAATCTCTTGGACTACTATAGACTGGAGCGTTTGAAAGAATCCTAAATAAGTTTCGGCAATGTGAAATTAAAAATCGGTCTATTGAGGCAGCATTCGTCGGCATGGATAACGCTACATTATAACAGAATCCCGGCGCAATAAAATATTGCGTAATAATAAGCCGGGGATTCTGAACTTACGTAGAAATTTTGAAACGAACGTTCCGACTAATCATACACACACACACACACACACACACACACACACACACATAATCAACAAATGCCTGCATGTATACACGTATATGTACATATACATACACACGTAAGTAAAAAGGATTCTCTTTTCGTTCTATTATTTTTATTACCAATTTCCCGCTTCACTAGTAGGTATGTGAAAGAATAAGTTTACTTTAGATACAAATATGAAGAATAAAAACGGAGAAGAGAATAATTATTTTTATCACTGATTTTTCGCTTCGATCCGTAGATATAAAAGCGGAGGTTTATCTTACAAAATGCAGAAGAAAAACGGAGAAGGATATTGGGCAATAAAGAGATATTGGATATTGTACTGTGGTCACTAAAAAATTCAAATAGATTAACTATAACGTGAAACTTACGACCAATGTAATTTTTACTGCGAACCCATTAACCTGGTCAATATAGATTGTACTAAATATCATTAAAAAATTGGTAAAAGTTAAAATGTAGAGAAGCTGATTACGGCATAATAGCTGCAAGGCTAGCAATATAAAAAGTTATAAAAAAAAGATATAAATAAATAAAGAAAAGAAAATAGAA